>JAPPVO010000031.1:185741699-185792239 GCA_030407325.1 Camellia japonica | reverse complement strand
TTTCCGCGCAACGCAGTCCAACATACATCATTTATCAAAAGCGAGGCAGCCCCTCGCTTGCAAGCCAATTTTAAAGCTTTCCTAGTTTAATTTGTTAATTAATTAGAAAATCTGTATTATTCGGACTGTAATATTCTGTTTATTTCGGACTGTATATTTATTCGGACCCTCTGCGCGAGGGCATAACTGTAATAAGTGTGGGTGAGTGTGATGTATGTCTTCCAACCCCACGTCTTTCTTCCCTTTTATTTACCCGCTTACGATGGTTAGATATAGGGCATATTTCAATTAGCATACAGTATGACAGCATGTTTGCATCATTCATCTGTTTTGCACGCACCGGGCTCGGCGCATCATACAAACTGCATTTGTATTTCAATTCCA
Organism: Camellia japonica; assembly: GCA_030407325.1. NCBI lineage: Eukaryota > Viridiplantae > Streptophyta > Magnoliopsida > Ericales > Theaceae > Camellia > Camellia japonica. The sequence goes on along the minus strand of JAPPVO010000031.1, from coordinate 185,791,855 downwards.
AATTGAGTACGTGTTAGTTGTTGCATTTCATATGCCATGTTTAGAATAGCCGAGCCTGCTCTAGTTGCATTATTGCATGTGTTGCATTAGGCATTCTGTATATTTAGGATCATGCATTGATTTCTAATCAGTTTTCTGTTTTTGGCTTGGAGTACTCGGTAAGTTTTATGCTTTAGCATCCTTGCATGCGTGTGAGTGCTGCCATGATAGCATGCTTACCATGAGGCTACGTGCTTATGTGATATAACTGCCTTGAATGCCTGTGGGTGGAGGCTGGGTTATTTGAATTGGGACAATTCATTGACTGTTTGTTTTAAGCCCACTAGATAGTGGCAAAATCATGTTTTCTAAGCCCATCTGAGGGTGGCAAATCCACGTCTTAGCCTACCTGCGGGTAGCACCATCGAACCATTTTCAAATAAACAAACATGAAATGTTTTGTTCCAATTCAGGCGGCTCAGTCTATACTTATTTGCTGCGAGCATCACATAGTAACCTAGGCTAATAATCGGAATAAGAACATACAATGTTTTCAAAAACAGATATCATGGTTAGTAGAGGCCGGTCTTTGACCGGGCGAGCGGGGGTGCTCACGATGTGACCTTCCCCAATCGTACCCAAGTTCCCGAGCCAACTTTGGTGATGACGGACACGTGGCCTTTGGCACCGAGTCAGGGTTTCCTAAATTTCCCATTTAAAAAACATTTAGGTGGCGACTCTGTATTTGGCAAAGCAGTCCATGTTTGGCACTTCTTTCAAAAAATCTGTTTTCAAAACGATTTGCCAGATTTGGACTCTTTGGTTCAAGATTAAGAACCGTGACATTTGAGTCCTTGAACCGTAGTGACCCCAATATGAACAGAACGGGACCTAACCCTCCCGGGGCGTTCGGGGACGTCTACAATCAGTAGAAAAGAAAAAATGGCATGAGGAACTTACGTATTTAGGGCGTAAAAATCAAAATCCAGTCGACAGAAGGAGCACTTGCGTCTGAGACAAGCAAGACGAGCGGTTTTGATGCTTGGATTGAGATTTGAGCATAGAAAGTGAGGGTTAGGAGCTCAAGAAAACGAGGGTTTGCAAGAGAGAAGATGAACAGTGAAGGTTATTATTCGAAAGAATTGACGCATTTTGTGTGACATAGAAGCATAAGCGACAGGACTTTTCGAAATTTTTTGGGTTATTGTGGGACGGCTATCGCAGTACGGAGGGGCAATGGGCGCATGCCATGTGTCCCAGTAAGGACACGATGTTAGTTACATGGGGCGACAAGCTGTACGACCAGCACAATTCTTGAAGACCGAGCTACCTATTGACATAACATTTTTAGCTCGGTGGAGTGGAATGTTTTTTCGGTTGGGTTAATTATTTTGGTTTAGTTGGTTTGAATATCTTAGCATGGCTTGAGAAGTCTAATCCCAATCATGCTGCACAAATGCAATTAAGAGGCAATTGAGAGGGTAATTTATGTGTAGTCTAGGCTGAGCTAAGTCCTTTTATCTTAGACGATTGGGCCGAACTACTGGCCGAGATAAACTTTTGGTTTGGGTGGTCCTGGATCATCTTGGCGTTAGGACGATCTGAGACGAGCTGCCAGGGGCCTGACCTGGCTATCCCAGGCTAAACCCTGTAGCGGACCGAGGTATTAGTGAAGGAGGGCCGAGCTGAAGGGAGCTCTGCAGGGCATCGTCACAAAGTCAAGATTGACAGTGTTACCTAAAGTAGCACCGAGTTGTGTGAGCACGATTAAGTCTGGTGCCAGCCGAGGTAACAGTTGCAACCATCTTACTTGGTTAGTAGTGAGTAGGGTGTTATCAGGATAAGCATTATCCTTAGGAGTGTGATTCCTATGAGAACTCTTGTAAGGAGAGTTGGAGTCCTGCTAGGATTGTGCTAGGTAAAATCTATAAAAGCTCATGACAGGACCTATGTGCAGGTAACACAATTCTTTCTATCAAATATACAGAGCTTTTGTGTTTATTTTGCTGACTTAGGCATCGGAGAGGTTTCCGACACACACCTGCCGGCTAGCTCACGTTTGTGTTTTTAAGTAGTAAAGCAACGACGTTTGGAGGAGTGCAAACTTGATCAACAAGATTATACAAGAAGATTATTTCGTGCTCGTACAATAATTATAATTCATTAAATTTTATTGTAATATCATAAATGAATCATATAAGTTAGCTTCATGTAAAAACACCTTGCACGAGAATGGAAAGGTCAAGGGAGCAAGGAGGGTGGATTCCAGTTTTGAAGTAGAGAGGAAGATCAAGGAACCAAGGAGCATGGCATGAAGGGCGAAGATCAGGCCTCTTCACTTTGTTTGTGGATAATATACCTGAAGCAATGACTCTAAGAGGCTTGCATGAGCTATTCACAAAGTTTGGGGTGGTTAGGGATGTTTTCATTCCACAAAAGAGGAGGAAATCATCAAATACCAAATTTGGCTTTGTGCGCTTTGATTGCCAAGTTGCAGCCACGGTGGCAACTCAAAAAGGTCATTGGCTATGGGTAGATGATAGAAAACTGGCTGTAAAAGACGCAGAGTATGGGAAGGCAAATGGTGAAGACCAATGGGTGAAGTACACAATAAGGAGGAAGTTTGAGGGGAAATCTGCAACAGAAAATATCACAAAGAAAAACTGGAACCAGGGTATAGCCAGCAGATCCTTTGTAGAGGTTCTAAAGGGGGTGAATCCAGTTGGCAACCAACATATTACTATTAATGTGGAGGAGATAGGAAATGGTTGGTTGTATGAGAGCATTATTCTACGGCTCAAACAACTTTACTCTGTTCAGGAAATCAAAGAAGAATTCAAAAGAAAAGGCTTGACTGATGTGCTAGTAAGGGAGGGTGGAGGACGAGATGTTATCATAACTTTCAAATCCAAGGAGGATATGAGGATCAATAGAAGCATGATTAATGATTGGTTTCAGGAATGGTGTGTCTTCATAAAAGAATGGTTAACTGATCTTCACTTTGAGCAAGAAAGGTTTGTCTGGTTGAGTTGCTATGGAATACCATTAAATTTATGGAAAACCAATACCTTTAGAAAGATTGGCAGCCTATTTGGGGGAGGTGATTTATGTTGATGGAGACACCTGTGAGGTAGTATCATTTCATTGTGGAAAGATTAAGATTGCCACAAGAGTTATGGAGCCAATAAACACAATCCTAGATCTGGATTGCAAGGGAAGAGTATGTCCTATCAGAGTTTATGAAGAGCAGATTGTGAATGAGGTAAAAGTTTCTTACAAATGCAACATCTCTGCAAGTGATGAGGAGTATGCTAGCTCCAATGTTAATGGTGGGGTGCAGCTCACTGGCCCCAAATTAGAGGAAGATGCAGATGATCTGGCTATTGTGGAGGTTGATGATGTGGCAGATAAAATTGAGCTGGTTGAAGGGGTGGTGCCAGTACAGCAGAAAGAAGGGGGTGAGGCGGATGCAGTTGGTAGCTTGCTAGAGATCTCAGTAATTGAAGAGACTAAAGAGTACATTGGGAAATCAAATGAAGTTGACACAAGCAAGGCTACAGGTAGCATGGGGAAAGCAATTGAAGATGGCACACGTGAGGCAGAGATAATGATGAAGGAAAAAGAAGGCTTGTAGCAGGGGTGTAATGATGAGGTTCTAAAAGTAGGTGATCAGACTCCTATGCCAGGTTTTGTGAGAAGTTTCAGTGGGCCTTCGAGGGTCAGACTAGGTATCAATTTTGAAGTTCTCTTGGGCCATAAGCAAAGACTTACTTCGAACAATGGGCTTGGTTCATTTCAACATTATGGATCTGGTATAAGGCAACCCAATGTGTGGGCTGATCATGGATCTTTTGTGTTGGACTCTAAGTCTAATGAGTGTGATACTATTAGCGTATCCATTAGTGAATTTGTTGCTACTAAGATAAAGTCAAGAAATGACAAAGGGAAAAGTAAAGTGGGTGCTAGAAAGTCAATGACAGTTCGTGGATTCACTGGGTTTGCTAGAAGATTAGGGCATGGGGAGGTTGGATCAAGTAAAAGCACTCATAAAAGAGCTGTAGTCAGATCTGCAGTTGCTGCTATGTTGAAGTCTGCTTCCGATATATCTGCTCATAGTAGTATCAAAGGTAACTTCCATGAGGCACAACAAACACTTCTCTTGGGTAAAAGTTTGTGGATTGACTGCAAGGGTCAAGATGAGGCATTGATTCAAAAACTTGTGCAGATGGAGAAGATAGATAAGGCACTGCTTGGAGATGGGATTGAGGGGGTAGCATAATCAGCTCTCTCTGGGTGATATTGAAGAGCATAAATCTGTTCTTATGAAGTGGTTAAGCTAGAATCTCAGAGGGCTTGGTAGTCCTGAGAAGATGAGGAAAATAAGGAAGCTTTCGGCAGACAAAAAAAATGACATGGCTTTATTTCATGAAACAAAAAAAGCAAGCCTCTCAAGTGTGGATGAAAAAAGATTGTGGCCTAGAGATAACGTGGAGTTCATGGCTGTTGATGCTGAGGGTAAGGCCGGAGGGTTGCTTCGCATCTGGGATCCTGATATGTTTCAGCTTTCAGATTGTTGCAGTAATAGAAGCTACCTTCTACTCGCAAGTACTGTTCTCAACTCTTTTGCTTGCGTTGTTATTAATTTGTATGCTCCTAATGATACTGTAAGGAGAGGTAAATTATAGAAGAGTCTTGTAAACTTGAAAGCTATTTTCCATACACCTTGGTGTGTTGATGGAGATTTTAATGAAATTAGATATGTGGTGATAGAGTGAGATGTTCAAGAAGGGAAAGAGGTATGAAAGACTTCAATGAATTCATAGATAAGTGCAAGTTGACTGAGTTACAAATGCTGGGAAGGAAATTTACCTGGTGTAATGCAATTGATGGCAATACATGGAGTAAAATAGATAGATTTCTACTTAGTCCTGAGTGGATTGAAAGATTCAAGCGCAAACTTTGGGGATTACCTAGACTCATGTCTGATCATTGTCCTATACTTTTATTGGAAGATGAAAGGGAATGGGGACCCAAACCTTTTAAATTCACAAATGCCTGGTTGTTACATCCTAGTTTTGCTTCCCATCTGTCACGACTCGAACCCGCCCCTATGGGTTTGGCATCGTAACCAGCCAGTAATCCTTGGATTACCAAAGGCCTCTTGTCAGAATAGCATATAGTTAAGGGCTGCGAAAGCAAATATACAAAATATACGTAGTCCATTGAGCTATGAAGACATACATGGGACAGATAACTTAAAATTTTTATAAAGTTACGAGTGACGTCAAAAGATATAGTATTTACGCATCACTCCATGAACATGTTATCAGAAATCTTGTCCAAATACAAAGACATATCATAAACATGATCTAGTACAATCACAAAAACAGCCGCTGAACTTGACTCATTCGGACAAAACAGAACATAGGCCGTCAACTCTGGGCTTGTCACGCCCCAAGTTTTATTACTCGAAATTATAACCAAAACCTTTAATACAAGTCCATTTTATTAACTACAATTATTATTACAAACACCCATTACATGGGGTAACAACAACATAGTTCTCTCTCGAATAATACAACAATAATACATGTACAAAATTCACATTGAAATACACATGAATCTCTCATTTACAACAAGCATCTCTCATTTACACTATGACCAAATAATAGAAAATAAACTCTTCAATCCTCAATCTGGCGTTCCAAACTTTGTTCCTGAAAAATGATTAAAATAATTGGGATGAACACGAAGTCCAGTAGGAATCTTCTCTGATTCTAAACAATATAGTCCTTAAATAAATGAGATCATGAAATGTTAAAGAGCGATATAAACATAAATTCTTTGTGCTCTTTTTATACTCAAATTACAATACATATAGGTAACACCATTCTCATAAAGGAAATTCATGAAAACTTTTCAAAGAAAAACCCTTTCATTTGTTTCTATATCAGTCAAATATATGTTTCGAAAAAAAAAGTCTTTTCAAGAATTCCTTGCTAACTTTATCTAAAATTATAAACATAGCAACGAGTCATACTCCTACATGTCAAACACATTATAACCCATTATAATCCACATAAAAGAACCCATACAATTCCATATATTCGATTTTGCCCAATCAAGATTATTCACTTTCCATTATCTCAAACCCATGTACAAATCTTATTATAATCATTCCACACAATCCAAATTGGACACCGGCTCCATTACCAAGCCTTAACATCATACCACATGCTTTACTGGTCACAAGCCAGAAGGAATGCGGAACCTCATGATTTACCGGTCACAAGCTAGAAGGAACGCGAACCTCACGCTTTACCAGTCACAAGCCGGAAGGAACGCGGAACCTTTACACATTTTATCAACCCACACGCTTTACCGGGCGCTAGTCCGGAAGGAAGACGGAACCTTTATTAAGTGCCACGCTTTGCCGGCTCAAATATGGCGGGAAACGGACCCCAAGGCAACATTATAATCCATTAATTTCTTAAGTCATTGCTCATTACGAATTGTGGGCAAAACCAACACATTCATTCATCATTTCCATTACTTATTAGCTCAAGAACACGTACTCATTATTTTCCACCATTCTCTAGTATTCATCAAGTCATTCGTTGTTACAATCCTAACAAAACCAATAATAACTTTCATTATTTTTATCACAAAATTCATCCAATAACACCTCCACTAAGAGCATTTGGCACATTTTTAGAAGCATTCTCAATTCTTATGTTTTAATGGTCTTTTAACTTTTCCACAAAATTATCAAATCTTCATACTCAATTGCATAACACAATAATCATTATAAATTATCCCCAATTAATTAATTTAATTACTCATCTTAATTTCTTCAAAATAACCTTTATATACAATAGTTATTTTCTAACCATTATTCATCATTATTTATTCACATCTTCTACAAAACATGAACTCAATTCCATAAATCAAATGTCAATTGAAGCTTTGTTTATTCGCAACATAGATTCCATAACTAGGGTTAAACATAAATTAGGGCTTTTTGCTATTTAACACAAAGTCACATTCTCATGACCCAAACATCATGTATTCCACTTAAATCATCAATTCAAATTCCATAAATCAAAAACCCTAGCTCCCTTCACATGCCATTTCTAAAAATCTCCTCAAAATGAGGGTTTTATGCAATAAAAAGTATCACTCATCTATCCACATGACAATATTGAAGAGAAACAAGGAAAATCCCTACCTTAAGCAAGGAAAGAGAGAAACCCGAAGTTTCAACTTCAACGAAAACACGATCCACTTGGATAGATTGAAAGCCCTTGGCGCGCTCTACAACCTTCCTCAAGGGACCTAGGTGAGAAAATGCTTCTAGATGAGTAGATCTAGCAATCTAAGTGGGAAAAAGTTGGGTTTAGAGAGAGATGAGAGAGGCTCATGGTTTGAGAGGAAAGGGGAAGAGAAAAGTGAAATGAAACCATGCTTGGTGCCTATTTATAGTAGTAGAAAGTAGCCCTAAGGTCAATAAAATAATAGGCCCAAAACCCCTAAAGGTAGGGCCCATTTGAACCCCAAAATCTGGAGAGAGAAAAAACACGCAGGATTCGACCCTTCGAGCAGAGGGGTCGACCCTTTAGGTAGAAAAGACAATCTGGCACAAGCAATAGAGGTCGACCCTTAGACAAGAGGGGGTCGACCCTATTTTTCAGCAACCAACACACAAATTCTGCAACAAAAGAGGATCGACCCTTCCCAGATTGGTGTCGACCCTATAGAAAACGAGCAGAGGCACAAAGAATTCAAACAGGTATAACTCTCTCGTTCGGACTCCGTTTTAGGTTGTTTTTGTGTCCAAATCGAAGCCCCGGAAACAAGTTTTCCAATGGTTCTAGCCTACATTCAAATTCAAAGTATAGAAGGAGAAAAGAGCTAAAGAGTGAAGGTTGGTCAAAAACGAAAACTCAAATTTGGGGTTTTTGATCTAATCTTGCCTAAATACCTTGTTAGGCTTCAATCAAGGTTCCAAACATCACCCAAGGGTCCTCAATTATAATATTTAATGTTCATTTGCCAACCTATCAACACCAAGAGTCCGACAACCACACAAGTTTTAAGGTGACGAGCACCACTTTACACCAATCTGATACGTATTAAAATCCGAGCCACTACAGGCCTGGTCACATGCCTGCTCACCTACATACACAATATAAATAGTAAGCGGAAGCCCAGTGAATAATAACAAAGTAAGGATTTTACTGAATGATGTCTATACAGAAACAGAGTCTTGTACATGATTGGATGTCATGACAGAGCAGATTCATAGGCATAGTTACATTTGTATTCAAAACTCGTGCATATATCATATCATAGTACGTGACACATCCATTAATCATTGACAAATTCGATGACCCACAAGGGACTGCCATAAAGGCTTTCTGATGACTCATGTATATAGAGACGTTTCCAATAACCCATAAAAAAACAGCCATAAAGGCATTCTGATGACCCATAAAAGGACCTGATGACCCATAAAGGGACGCATATGATTCTAAGGATTCCATGAATGCATTTCAGAATCTTAGACAATCATTTATTCATTTCAAACATAGCGTAGCATTTCAGAAACTAATCATTTCATATCATAATGTTCAGAAAATAATTAAAGTTAAACATAGCTTTACAAAGTTATTACTCACAGATAACTGGTAGCTCCAAATAGTCGCAAAGTGGCAATTCACCTAACCTGAGGTGCGTGACCTACATAACATGGCAGATTCATACATTGAATACATACGCTCGGATTGTACATAACTTATTTCATTTGTTCTCAATGTGTTTCTAGCCTTTAACCTCATTATGGAGTCTTAATATTGGTCTAGGAATGTTTAAAATGGAATGAGGATGCAAAAATGTACTTGAAAACATTTTTCAAATCTTGCTGAAAACAAGGTCCACGCTCGAGTGTGGCTTTCCTCGCTCGAGCGGACATGCAAAAAGTGAAGGATTGCTCAAGCGTGACTTCCTTCGCTCGAGCGAACTGTAAACTTTCAAAAAGTACTGGTTGCTTGCTTTTCACGCTCGACGGACGCTCGATCCCTACTCGAGCGTGAGACTCAGACCCTCGCTCGAGCGTGACTTCTGTCGCTCAAACATGCTGTAAAACATATGAACTTCTGGATGCATGCATTTCATGCTCGAGCAGGCCTCAGGTCGCTCGAACGGAAGTACAAGCACTCAGAGTGCTCGCTCGAGCGTAAACTCCTACACTCGAGCATAGATTCAAATTCTGGAATTTCCAGATTTGATCTCCAAGCTTCAAACTCGAACTAAACACTTCAAAACTCATCCTCTGGGGCCAAAATTCAGGAAAACATTTAGAAACTCACAAAATATCATGCTTTAAAGATCATTTCATGAAATCAAGGTCCAAAAGCATGCCAATTGTGCAAAAGTTCAACTTAAACTTAATGAATGCTCCAAAAACATGTCATACATGAAATGATTTGAGCTTCAAGTTTCCAAATCATGATCAAATGAAATGAGAGGATGTGAAACATGATGAATTCCTACAACTAAGCTCAATTTATGACATGCATGAGAGGATTCCCTCGTAAACATGCTCCAAATGTAATGAAATGTACATGCATGTATGAATTGATCTTTCTTTCCACTTCTTAAGCTCGATTCTTACATTTCATAGTTCAATTCACTTGAATTCAGGGATGAATCAACTCGACTTCAAGACTAAAGGCTTGGTTCCTTACCTTAGATGATCCACTATGCTTTATAGAGGTAATTGTTTGAAGTTTCAAGCCAATTTCCAAGTTTCTAGCAATTTCCTTTGCTTGAGTTCAACCCTCTCTTAGACTCTCTCTCTCTCTCTACACATTTGTATCAACAAAAGAGTGAATTGAGAGTGTATGAGTGCACAAAGAAGCCCATTAGTGCCTTAATTAGGCTTGGACAAAGGTGTAATTAATTAAAGCCAAATAAGTAGACATTAACTTAATTTAATTTAATCGTTCCAAATCGAATTTTAATTAAACCTACCATAAGATTCTAAAAATTCTAAATGACACATAAATCAAATCAATTTCTATATCGGATATCGATAAGGCCTTCAATTCACAAACCGAAACTAGAACATAAACAGATCTTTCTACGTCAAACAGATATAAACACAAAATGATGCAATGCACATGTAATTAACTCAGGATTTCTTCTTCATTACTTATTAGGCATACTTAAACATAAATTAGTATTAATCATGGGTCGGGGTTGTTACACCATCTTGCATCAGTTTGGAAAGAGACTCAAATAAAGGGCAGAACATGGTTAATATTGCAAAGGAAACCACATTGTAGACGTCCCCGAACGTCCCGGGAGGGAAATCCCGTTTTGTTCATTTGGACTCACTACAGTTCAGGACTCAATGTCACAGTCCTGTATCTAATCTCGCAGAGTGCAATGCAAGACCGATGAATCATCAAAGAGTCCAAATCCGGCAAATCGTTTTTGAAAACAGATTTTTTTTTAAAGAAATGCCAAACATGGACTGCTTTGCCAGATACAGAGTCGCCACCTAAATATTTTATTTTGGAGAATTTAGGAAACCCTGACTCGTTTGCCTAAGGCCACGTGTCCGTCATCACCAAAGTTGCCTCGGCTCGGGAACTTGGGTACGATTGGGGAAGGTCACTTCGTAAGCACCCCCGCTCGCCCGATCAAAGATCAGCCTCTACTAACCATGATATCAATTTTTGAAAACATTATGTGTTCTTATTCCGGTTATTAGCCTAGATTTACTACGTGATGCGCACAGCATACAAGTATAGACTGGGTCGCCTGAATTAGAACAAAACATCTCATGTTCGTTTTGAAAAACAGTTTGAAGGTGCTACTCGCAAGTAGGCTAAGACGTTGATTTTGCCACCCTCGGGTGGGCTTAGAAAACATGATTTTGCCACTCTCAAGTGGGCTTAAAACTCTCAATTGGTGAATTGTTCCAATTCAAATAACCCAACCTTCACCCACAGGCATTCAGGCAGTTATATCACATAAGCAAATAGCCTCATGGTAAGCATGCTATCATAGCAGTCACTCACACGCATGCAAGGATGCTAAAGCATAAACACTCACCGAGTACTCTAAGCCAAAACAGAAGCTATGTTAGAAATCAATGCATGATCCTAACTATACAGAAATGCCTAATGCAACACAGGCAGGAATGCAACTACAATAGGCTCGGCTATTCTAAAGATGGCATATGAAATGCTACAACTAACAAGTATTCAACTCGGAATTGAAATACAATACAGTTAGTATGAGGCGCCGAGCCCGGTGCATGCAAGACAGATGAATGGATGCAAACATGCGAGCATAAGTATGCTAATTGAAACATGCCCTAAACTAACCATCATAAGCTGGTAAATAAAAAGGAGAAAGACGTGGGGTTGGAAGACATACATCACACACACGCACGCTTATTACACAATTGCCCTCGCTCGGAGGGTCCGAATAAATAATTAAATATTACAAAACCCTAATTAATTAACAAATTGACTAGGAAAGCAAGTAAATTAGCATGCAAGCTAAATGGACTGCCTCAGCTCTGTTCCGAATGATGAAAGATGCATACATGCTCGAGCTGCCTCGTCGGGAAATTCCTCGTGATGTCTCGATTTGCCTCTATTTGCAATTAATCCCGGAATGCTGTGCAAGGCTTTAGAAAGTTGCTGATTTCTGGTTTGTTGCAACAGAGAGCAAGAAAGGGGCATGGCAAAGTATTTTCACATATGTATGCACACCTCGATCCTCGTGCCACCAATCACGCATCCCGATGCATAATGGCCGAGGAGTCGAATTGCACAACTCGATGTGAAATGAATGCACATGACAACACAACAAGGCCTAGACTCCATCATGGGTAATCCGGAGTGTCGGCAACCGGAAATTGAGACACGTTTCGTCACTTGGAGAACGAAACGTCCCTCGTTTCCCGTGCTTAGGCTAACTCCTATCCCAAACACAATGCAATGAGATGGCATACACAATGCGACTAACATGCAACCTAGCATACACAATGCTATGGACTAAAATGGCATACACAATGCACGTGACATAACATGTCATACATAATGCTCTAACATGCAACCTAGCATACGCAATGCTATGGACTAAAATGGCATACACAATGCACGATGGACTTACACCAATATGAGTAGACCTCAGCCACACCCACATCAGTGGCCATATGATGAAAATGAGACAACCGAAATACATGCAAACATGCACGAATGCAATGGACCGATCCTAAGGCACAACATGCAACTCTAACAAGGCATGGCAAGGAATGAAATATGGCATAGGATGGCGTATGATACAGCTCTGAAATGGCATAAAATATGGTCCCGAAACATGCAAATATGGCACACAATGCAAGCTAGGGGGCCCGGGTACCGAAACTAGTGAAGTGCGTTACACTAGAGGTACCCAAAGCAACGCACAAATGGAAAAACCAACCCCAAACAGACCCCAGGCAGGTTTGAAACAGTGGGGAAATGGCCTAAAATGATAGCTCGGAATGCAAAGAAATGGAGCTCATTCAATGGTCCGAAAACAAGGCATACAAGTCCGACTCTCAAACACATTTAAAGAGTACAAAACATGGCAATATAACATTCAAACAAGCTCTGAAAAATGATGTATAATGAGCCCAAAACATGAGCACACCTCAGTATATGCATGGAATGAACCTCAAAACTCAAAGTTAAACATAGGTATTGAACTACAAGCATGCAAAACCAACATCATTCAACCATGAGACACAAAAACAGAGCTAGGGCAGTCCAAAATAAGCACAATATTAGTTTAAGGCATGGTGTCACGACCCAAACCCGCCCCTATAGGTTTGGCACCGTAACCGGCCAGTAATCCAGGGATTACCTACGGCCTCTGAACAGATTACCAAAATATAAGGGGCTAGCGGAAGCAAATATATAAAGTAAACAAGGTCCAATGAGCTGTGATGACGTACATGGGACAGAAAATTTCAAAACTTATTTATATACATAAACATGCTAGTCAGATAAGTTAAATATGTACAAAGTATTTACATAAAGTGTAACCCAAGATCCAGCATTGCAAGACACAAACATAAACATTGACTAGCATGAAACAAAACAGCCACAGCGCTAGACTTTGACCGGAACCTCCTCGGGAGGCACAATAGCTGGCTGACAAAAAGGGAACAGGAGGGCCTCAACTCTGGCCCTGGTCATGTGCCGGCTCACCTATATATATATAGTAAACTGTGAGCGAAAGCCCAGTGAATAATAAACGGATCTCATTTTCATCACACAGAAATTAAGTACAGTTGAACATATCTTTACAATGTTATTACTCACAGTGGGCGTTGAAACCGATAGGTGGAGCCAAAAGGTCAAACAGAATGCGGCACACGACCTACATAACACATAACGGATACACCCTTGAAATACGCATTTCTAAATGTACAAAACTCACACCAATGATTCTAAGTGTGTACCTAACCCCTTACCCTTAGTATGGAGTCTTAATCATGGCCTAGGAATGCCTAGGATGGAATGAGGGTGCAAAATTGCCTTAGAAAACATTTTTCAAAAGTTGCTGAAAATAGGAGCCTCACTCGAGCGAGCCTTCCTTCGCTCGAGCGAGCTTCCAAAATCAAAGGATTCGCTTGAGCGAGAAATCCTTCGCTCGAGCGGTCTGTCGAAACAGTAAAAATACTGGATGCTATGATTTTACGCGCGATGGTCGCTCGATGCTCGCTCGAGCGGAGCCCTGGACAAAGGTGCTCGCTCGAGCGAGGAAGCCAAATCTGGAATTTCCAGATTTGTCTCCCAAGTTCGAACCAAGCATTCTATAACCCAAAACTCAACCTCTTGGACCCAAATTCTGGAAAAAACACTTTAAACTCATAGTATATCAAGTTGCAAAAGCCAATTTGTAAATTCAAGGGCCAAGAGTGAGTCAATTTGAGCACCATTTCCAAAAATCTTCAAGAACATGGGTTAATCAAACATGCATGAACTCAAATGAATTTCAAAGCTCCAAACCATGATCAAATGGTCAATTTGGTGGGAAAACATGATGAATACATGGATGATACTTAGGAAATGAACATGCATGTAAGTTTTCATGGAAAACAACTTCAACATCTAAGAACAAGTGCATGCATGTATGAGCTAAGTCCTAATTCAACATGTATGAGCTAATTCTAGACTCTAATCTTCAATAGGCCAAGAAATATGCAAGAACTAGTTCAATTACATGAATGAGAGGATGAATTTCTACCTTAAACCTTCAATTCCAAATGTGCTAGCCCAAATTGTTGTTATCTTCCAATTTCTTCTAAATTCCAAGCTAGTTCTTGAGCTAAGACCCAATTCCCTCAATTTCCAAGCTAAAACTTGTTAAAATCAAGCTTCTCCTCTCTCAAATTGCCTTCTACGGTTTGGTCTCTAAAGGAGATGAAGTTGATGCACTAAGTGATGCAAGTGATATAAGATTAAAGCTTGGTCTAGCAAAGTCCACTTAGTGGCAATTCTGTAATTAAGCTAGGTTCATTATTAAAACGTTAATTAATCAGATTTAACCATCCCAAATCGAATTTTAATTGAACCTACCATAAAATCACATAAAATCTAACTAGTCTAAAGCACTAATCAATTTCGGAATCGGGCGCCGATAAGACTTCCAATTTGCAGTTTAAAGTTTAAAATACGAACAGATATTCCGACACCGAACAGATAAGAACACATAATTCAAGCAATGCACATGCAAATTAATTCCAGATTTCCTCTTAATTATTATTAGGCATAATTAAGTTCTAATTAGCGTTAATCAGGGTCGGGGTTATTACAGTCTTCCCCCCTTAAAAGAGTTTGGTCCCCCAAACTCAAGTTACCTTCATTCGGAGTCAACCTTGGGTCTAAAGGGAACAATTCCGGATATCTATTCTTCATGTCTACCTCGGTTTCCCAAGTTGCGTAGGTCCCTCCATGATTTTGCCAGTCCACCTTAACCAACGGTATTGTTTTGTTCCTCAACCTTTTAACCCTTCGATTCACAATCTGGATAGGCCTTTCTTCGTAGGTGTAATCATCTTTCAGAAGTACATGTGTCGGCTCGATGACATGGAGTGGATCTCTCAAATATTCCCGAAGCATCGATACATAAAAGACATTGTGCATATGTTCCATCACTGGAGGTAAGGCTATTCGGTAGGACACCGGATTGATCTTTTCGAGAACTTCATAAGGTCCAACATACCTCGGAGCCAATTTTCCTTTAACACCAAATCGGGTTTGACCCTTCATCGGGGTCACTTTGATGAACACATGGTCCCCCACTTCGTATTCCCTTTCTCTTCTTCGAACATCAGCATAGCTTTTCTGCCTACTTTGTGCAGTTTTCAAACGTTGCTGTATCAGTTTTACCTTCTCGGTCGTTTCTTGCACAAGTTCTGGTCCCAACAAAGGTCTGTCACCTACCTCAGCCCAACATACTGGAGATCGACACTTTCTTCCATACAATGCTTCGTAAGGAGCCATCCCAATACTTGAGTGGTAACTGTTGTTGTATACAAACTCGGCTAATGGCAAGTAGGTTTCCCAATTTCCCTGGAAGTCTAACACACACATTCTGAGCATATCCTCCAGAGTTTGGTTTGTTCGTTCAGTTTGGCCATCGGTCTGTGGGTGGTAAGCACTGCTCAGTCTCAATTCTGTTCCCAAAGCCTGTTTCAAACTTTGCCAAAATCTTGACACAAACTTCGAGTCCCTGTCAGACACAATAGACACTGGCACTCCATGCAGTCTCACAATTTCAGTCATATAGATGTTAGCTAGTCTATCAGCGTTATAAATAGTTTTAACAGGCAGAAAATGTGCAGACTTAGTCAAACGGTCAACTATAACCCAAATAGAGTCCATACCTCGAGAAGAACGAGGTAATCCCACAATGAAGTCCATGGTGATGTGCTCCCATTTCCATTCTGGTATCGGGAGTGGTTGTAGCAAACCGGCAGGTCGTTGATGCTCAGCTTTAACCTGTTGGCAGTGTAGACATCTAGCCACAAAGTCTGCAATACTCCTCTTCATTCCAGGCCACAAAAAATTCTGTTTCAAATTGTGGTACATCTTCGTGTTCCCCGGATGCATAGCAAATTTACTACTGTGAGCTTCAGTCATAACACGTTTCCTCAAGTCATAGCAATTAGGCACACAAAAACGGTTCTAAAATTTCAGCACACCATTTTCAAACACAAATTCGGGTCTCGGTTTCGAATCAAACTCCTTTATAATCTTTTTCAAGTGTTCATCTTCACATTGTTTCTGTTTAATCTCATCAAGAATAATAGGTTGAGCAGAGATAGCAGATATCAGTCCATCTCGTTCATAGCCAGTTGACAACTCTTTTCGGCTAGATAACAAACACGACACAGTTGCACCAGATTTTTGGCTCAAGGCATCCGCCACAGTATTAGCCTTCCCCGGATGGTACAAGATTTGCAAGTCATAATCTTTGATTAGTTCTAACCAGCGTCTCTGTCTCATATTCAATTCCTTTTGAGTGAAGAAATACTTCAAGCTTTTATGGTCGGTGTACACTTCGCAAGTCACCCCATACAAGTAATGACGTCATATTTTCAAAGCAAACACCACGGCTGCCAATTCAAGGTCATGCGTTGGATAAATCTTTTCATGAGGTCGCAGTTGTCTGGAGGCATAGGCAATCACCTTTCCATTTTGCATCAGTACACACCCTAAGCCTTTATATGAAGCATCGCTGTACACTTGAAACCCATCAGTACCGTTTGGCAAAGTTAAGATTGGTGCAATCACTAACCTAGTTTTCAACTCTTGGAAAGCTGCCTCTCTTTGATCATTCCAGTCGAATGGCATGTTTTTCTGAGTTAACTGAGTTAATGGCAAGGCAAGCTTTGAGAAGTCTTTCACAAATCTTCGGTAGTAGCCTGCAAGTCCCAAAAAGCTTCGTATTTCTGTCACATTTGTAGGCCTCGGCCAATCCACAACAGCTTCAATTTTCTGAGAGTCCACAGAAACACCATTTTTGTCAATCACATGGCCCAGAAATGCCACACTGTCCAGCCAAAATTCGCACTTAGACAATTTAGCATACAACTTCTTTTCTCTCAATATCTGCAAGGCGGTTCTCAAATGCTTTTCATGTTCTTCTCTGTCTCGAGAATATATCAGAATATCATCAATAAATACAACAATAAAATCATCCAGATATGATTTAAACACTCTATTCATAAGATCCATGAAAGCAGCAGGTGCATTAGTCATCCCAAACGGCATTACCAAGAATTCATAATGTCCATATCTAGTCCGGAATGCAGTTTTCTCTATATCTTCGGCTCTAACCTTTAACTGATGATACCCAGACCTGAGGTCAATTTTTGAAAACACTTGGGCACCCTGAAGTTGGTCAAACAAGTCATCTATTCGGGGCAAAGGATATTTGTTTTTGATAGTCACTTTGTTCAGTTCCCGGTAATCTATACATAATCTCAAAGACCCATCTTTCTTTTTAACAAACAACACTGGAGCACCCCAAGGTGAAGTACTCGGACGGATAAAGTTCTTGTCTAACAGCTCCTGAAGTTGGGTTTTCAACTCTTTCAATTCAGAGATAGACATTCTATAGGGAGTCTTGGAAATAGGTTGTGTCCCCGGTAACACCTCAACACTAAATTCAATTTCTCTGTCTACTAAGTCCCCCGGTAAATCAGTTGGAAACACATCAGGAAAGTCACAGACAATAGGGATTGTTTCTACAGTGGGACCGTCAGATGATGTAGCCAGTATGCAACACAAATAACCCCTACATCCCTTCCTAAGTAGTTTTACGGCTTTCATAGCCGAAATTAAGTATGGGGGAGGAACTACCCCATTCCCTCTAAAGGTAAATTTAGGCATACCCGGCGGTCTAAACACAACAGTTTTGTTTGCACAATCAATGGTAGCGCAGTATTTAGTCAACCAATCCATCCCCAAAATACAGTCAAAATGATGAATGTCCAAAGGTAATAAATCCACATACAATATCATATCACCAACCACAACATCACAAGAAGGTGATGACTTACCCTTGTAACACAGCAATGCAGCAAGTTCTGGACCAAGAAGGTGAGCCTTCAACCTCTGAAAAATAGCTCCAAGGTGATTGAATGGATGGTAGAGGTGGTAGGCTATGAGGTATAGTGTAAATGGCCAAGAATATTAGGGTTTGGAGCTTAAAGAAGAGAGCTATGGAGGGTGGGGTGTATCTATCTCAGCCAAATGTTTCTAACCCTTGCAAATGGAGAGGGAAGGTTTGTTTTATAGAGGAAGAGAGCCAAGGCTTCTTGGAGAAGCCTCAAGAAAGGGTCAAAGCTTCTCAAAGAAGCTTAACCAAAAGGGTCAAGCTTCTTGAGGAAGCTAGACCAAAGGGGTCAAGCTTCCTCAAGAAGCTTGACAAAAGGGTCAAGCTTCTCCTTGAAGCTAAGCAAAAGGATCAAATCTTCCTTAAGAAGACAAACAAAAGGGCAAAATCTCGGAGGAAGGGTCAAGTGCTTCACAGCTAGCACAGCTGTGTTGCACTCAGGAGGGCCAAAAAGGAGATGGTTGGCCGACCAGTTCAAGTGGTCGGCCGACCACTTGCCCTGGTCGGCCGACCAGGGTTCAAAAGGGTCAAGGTGCAAAGCTGGTCGACCATACCAGAAAGGTGGCCTCCCAAATGAGTAGAATACTGCTGTATGATGGGAGACCAGAAAATGTGACCCAGGAGAGAGGAAAACTAGCTTTTTAGCAAGGTTCAAAAGGGTCAAGAAGAAATACTGGTCGGCCTATCCATATTGGTGGCCTCCCATATGAGCACAACACAATGGTGGTATGGGAGACCCGAAATTGTGGCTCAAAAGTGAGGGGAGACCACCTACCTGTCAAGAAAATCGGCTGGAAGAGAGAGAAATGGTCTCCAAAAAGAATTGCTGGTCTCCCACCCTCCTACCACCTTCCAAACAATGAAAATTATGGTCCACACCAAAAATGAACCCTAACCGATGCAAAACGAGGGTTCGGGGGCCAAAACGCGCAGCCCGGGGCCCCGAAAACAGGCTGTGAAGCACCGGAGGTAGCGTACAACCACGAAGGTGGTCTCCCAGGCCACAGTGTCCCTCTATAGAGAGGAAACAAGGTATGTGCCAAAAACCGGAGCAAACGGAGGTAGTTAAGCGGTCCCAAACCGAGGCGCACGGCCGACGGCTCTGAAAACCAGAAACTAGTCTCCAAACGGGAATAGTGGCCTACAACCACGAAATGTAGCCTATGGCCATTGAGAGATGGTCTACGAGACCTCTCCCTCCCTTTGGGAAGAGAAGACAGAGAAAACAGGACCTGGTTCGCAAACCGAGGCAAAGCACAAAAGAGCCCCGAAGTCCGGAGGCAAGGCTCGCAGCCGAGACTCTGAAACCTCAGAACGAGCACAATATGCATCATCACCGAGTGCTCAATCGGTGACGTCTGAGTCTTAAGGTCGGTCAAAAATGGGGTGTCTACACACATGTATTGAAGTTAGCACTAAAACAGTGGAGCAAAGAGGTGTATGGAAATGTGTCAAAAAACTTAAAGCAGCTGAGAGTGAGTTACACTCCTTGGATGTATTGGCTGAAGATAGACCTTTGGTGGAAGCAGAGTTGCAGCTAAAAAGAGATATTTAGAAGTGAAATGTGGAGGCTTAACAGAATGTTGGAATGGTCATGGTTGCAAAAGTCAAGATTACAGTGGAACCTAAAAAGGGACCAGAACACTAGATTTTTTCATGTAATGGCTAGCAGTAAGCAGAATAGGAATGCTCTGAATTCTATTTTAGTTGATGAGCGAGTGGTTAAGGATCCAGAGCATGTGAAGCAGGAGGTATGGGCCCACTTCAACAGGCATTTTTCAGAAGAATTGAGGAGTAGACCTATCATAACTAGTGCTTTCAAGAGGGTCAAATGTAGTGATTTTTTCCAACAGTTAGAAGTAGAGTTTTCAGAGGAGGAGATATGGGCAGCAGTAAAAGAGTGCAATGGGAATAAAGCACCAGGTTCAGATGGGTTTTACTTAATGTGCTTTCAAAAGAACTGGAAGGTGTTTAAAAAAGAGTTGATGTCTTTTATGAGGGAGTTTCACAGTTTGGGTAGTTTGTCATATGGGATGAATAGCTCTTTTATCACATTAATCCCCAAGAAGGTCAACATAGGCAAGCTAAGTGACTACAGGCCTATAAGCTTGATTGGGTCAATGTACAAGATTTTGTCTAAAGTTCTTGCAAGTAGACTTAAACCAGTTATGTCAGAAGTAATTAGTGAACTCAATCAGCGTTTGAGGGAGGAAGGAATATCTTGGATGGGGTTTTGATTGCGAATGAAATTGTGGATGGGTGGAAGAAAGCCAAGAAGAAAGGGCTATTATTTAAGCTCGATTTTGAAAAAGCTTATGACTCCATCAACTGGGGCTTTTTGTTTTCCATGTTATCAAATTTTGGTTTTGGTTCCAAATGGATTTCATGGATGATAGAGTGTATTTCCACTGCCAGAATCTCAGTTCTTGTGAATGGGTCACCAACTAAAGAGTTTAGTCCTCAGAAAGGCCTCAGGCAAGGTGATCCATTATCACCTTTTCTATTTAATCTGGCAGCCGAAGGGCTCAATATTCTACTGCTCAGAGCTAGGGAAAAGGGATTGGTAAAAGGAGTACATGTTGAAGGCAATGGGGTGGTTGTATCTCATCTACAATTTGCCGATGACTCATTTCTATTCTGTGAAGCTGATGTGCAAGAGGTGCTGAATCTGAAAAGAATATTAAGGTGCTTTGAAATGGTCTCAAGATTAATTACCACAAGAGTGTAGTTTGTGGGGTTGGACTATCTGATAGTTTGATCAAGGATTTTGCTACTTTGCTTAATTGTAAGATTCAAAGTATACCTTTCAAATTCCTTGGCCTACCTTTGGGTGCTTCGCCAAGCAGAAAGAAGTCATGGACACCTGTTATAGATAATATCAAACTCAGGCTTGCAGGTTGGAAAAGGAGGCTCCTTTCTTTTGTTAGCAGACTGACTCTAATCAAATCAGTGTTGTCTAGCTTGCCTGTATATTATTTATCACTCTTTAAGATGCCGGAAGGAGTTGCTAAGGAAATAGATAAAATTCAAGCAGCCTTCTTGTGGGGAGGCTCAGACTTGAAGAGAAAAATTCACTTAGTGCAATGGAATGAGGTGACTAAGAGCATCAATCAAGGTGGGTTGGGAATTAGGCGAATCAGAGAGGTTAATGCTTGCTTATTACTGAAGTGGTGGTGGAGATTTGCCAATGAAGAGGAGGAACTATGGAAAAGGTGGTTTGCAGTAAATATAATATTGATGTTGGAGCTTGGCTTCCAAATCAATCTAATGGCATTAGATGGTCTAATTTATGGGGTGACATTTTAGCAGTGGTAGAGCATAGAAACAATTTTCTAAAATTTTTTGTTAACAATTTTCAAATTAAAGTAGGTAATGGGAGCAGAGCGAGATTATGGCATGATAAATGGTGTGGTGGAATTTGTCTTAAGGAGGTTTTCCCTAGACTCTACTCCATTTCCATTGTTAAGAATGGTTCTCTCAAATTTTTTGTTGATAAAAAAGGTTACTCTGAGTTATGGGATCTCAGTTTTAGATGAACTCTGCTATAGTAGGAGGGTGAGGAGGTATCTAGGCTCACTGTTGTGTTAAGAGCTGCATTATGTTTGGGTGAAAAAGATAAACCAAGGTGGCTAGCATGCCAAACAAGTCTGTCATTTGTTGCATCTCTTTATAGGCATAGTGAATTGGGTTTTGGTGATTGTGTGAGGTTTAATAGACTGGTGTGGCTTAATTATCTCCCACCCAAAGTTGAATTTTTTGGTGGTTAGCTTGGAAACATAAAGTCAAAACGTCTATCTTTCTTCAAAGGATTGGAGTTCTAGGTGAAGAAGCCTCCACTGTGTGTGTTTTTTGTAAATCTGAGGCTGAATCTGTTGCACATGTACTTATTTCTTGTCCTCTGGTTTGGAAGGTTTGGATTGGCATGTTGCAGTGGTGGGGATCGATTTGGGTTGTGCTTGGTTCGGTTGAGTGCTTGTTGCATTGGTGGGATGATTCCTGTTTCATGAAAGCTGAAAGGAGGATTTGGAAAGCTATACCTTTGGTTGCGCTTTGGTCCATCTGGAAACATCGGAATGATTGCTTGTTTAAAAATGTTCAGCCGAATATGGAGGAGCTGCAGGAGTTAATTATTATTAGACTAGCGATTTGGTTGAAAGCCTCTTCGAAGCATTATCAGTTTACTATTAATGATTTCCTATATAACATTTGGCAGATTAGAGTTTGTTTAAGAGGCAGGGTCTGATGTGGTTTATAATGTCACTCATCAGATTAAGGTGTAACAGCAGCTTAGTTCTTTTGTCAATGTACTGGGCTTGAATCTGTTTTTTCCTATGTGCAGCAGCAGTGGTTTTGTTTATTTTGGTTCATACTATTTAGGTTTGGTGTTTTGGTTCTGTTTTGTTCTTTTTGGTTATTGTGCGGATTGGTGTTCTAGTTCTATTTACTTGTTCTGTGTTGGTGGCTGAACGGCTGTATGGCTTTGATACTGGATGCTTGATTGGGTTGAATGCTGGTCTGCTGATTGTTGTTGGTCTGCTTTGTGTTGGGTGGTTGAATGGGCTGAATGAAGGTCTACTGGTTGAATGGGCTGAATATAGGATTTCATTCTTAATTTGAGGCAAATCAGGAAGTGGTGTTGTCTCCAAGTTTGAGTATCTGTTAGTCTCTACTGCTATTATCTGGTTTTTGGGTATTTTTTCATCTAAGTCTGATGTTGTGGCAGAATCTTTTGCTCTCTGTTTTGTTGGTTCCCCACCAACTGGCGCTTGGAACTTTGTAATAGCTCCAAGCTCCTCTTTATTGATGTAATCTATCATACCTTGTATGTTTTCATCAATTAAGATTTTTTTTGCTGATCCAAAAATTTTAAAAAAAATGAATCTTATAAAAATAAAAAAATAAAAGAATATTTTGCTCTTTTTTTCTTTTTTTTTTTATTGATAAATCTCATTTAGAAGTGTTTTAACCCAAGAAGTCCATGAATGAATTTTTTAACCCATTTAGTCCCATGTATGTATAGTTTTATTCTATAAAGTCCTTTTTCTTGATTTACACTATTTTCTTGGACATTTATGCCCTTATATTTAATTTTGATACCCTTATAAATATTTTTTGAACGGTTAGCAATTTTATGATGTGAACATTCATATTTTAAAATTCACATTGGTCGGAATGTAAAATTGGCCCATGGGCGGCCCGAAACCCGCCCGCGAGCCGGGGCGGGGTTGACAATGTGAATATTCACATTGACATGTTAACATTCACATTAATAGGAGTGTAAAATTGGCCCGCGTCCTGTGGCGGTGCGAAACCCGCCCGCAGCCCGGGGCGGGCCTGGTCCGGCCCGTTGACAATGTGAATATTCACATTGACATGTTAACATTCACATTGATAAGAGTATAAAATTAGCCCGCGGCCCATGGGCTGCCAAAAGTCCGCCCGCGGCCTAGGGCGGGCCTGGCCCGGCCCGTTGATAATGTGAATATTCACATTGACATGTTAACATTCACATTGATAAGAGTGTAAAATTAGCTCGCGCCTCGTGGCTGCCCGAAACCCGCCCACGGCCCGTGGGCGGCCCGGGATGGGCCCGGCCCGGCCTGTTGACAATGTGAATATTCACATTGACATGTTAATATTCACATTGATAAGAGTATAAAATTGGCCAGCGGCCTAGGGCGGGCCCGACCTGGCCCGTTGAAAATGTGAATATTCACATTGACATGTTAACATTCACATTGATAAGAGTGTAAAATTGTCCCGCAGCCCGTGGGCCGCCCGAAGCCCGACCGCAGCCCGAGGCAGGCTTGGCCCGACCCGTGACAATGTGAATATTCACATTGACATGTTAACATTAACATTGATAGGAGTGTAAAATTTGTCCGCTCCCCGAAGCTTGCCCGCAGCCCGGGGTAGGCCCGGCCCGGGCCGTTGAAAATGTGAATATTCACATTGACATGTTAAAATGCACATTGATAGGAATGTAGAATTGGCCCGCGGCCCGTGCGCTGCCTGAAGCCCTCCCACGGCCCGAGGCAGGCTCGTTTGGGTCCGGGCCCGAGCATGTCTGAGACCCTAGGTTAGGGCCTAGGTCATCACTTTGAAGCCCGACCCGGCCCGGCCCATCGGCCCGCTTAAGGCTCGGTCCGAGGCTCAGCCCGCCCGAGGCGCAATGTATTTTTTTGTAGAAAATAATAAAATTTTGGTAGAAAAAATTAAAAAGAATTAAAAAAAAATGGCCAGGCCCTCTCAAGCTCGACCTAAGCTCGAGGCTAGGCCCAGGCCCACCGGCCCGACCCGAGGCTCGATCCATCGGCCCGTCCAAAGCCCGAATACCCTTGTGCCAGGGCTAGGGCCTGGGCCTAATTTTTTGGCCCGTGGGCTGGCTCGACCCGGCCCGAGAAAGGCTCGTTTGGGCCCAAGCTCGAGCCTAGTCCGAGACCCTAGGCT
This sequence comes from Camellia japonica, assembly GCA_030407325.1. Classification (NCBI taxonomy): domain Eukaryota; kingdom Viridiplantae; phylum Streptophyta; class Magnoliopsida; order Ericales; family Theaceae; genus Camellia; species Camellia japonica. The sequence goes on along the minus strand of JAPPVO010000031.1, from coordinate 185,767,231 downwards.
AGGGCCTGGGCCATCACTTTGAAGCCTGGCCCGGCCCATCGACCCGGTTAAGGCCCATTCAAGGCTCGGTCCGAGGCTCGGCCCGCGCCGAGGCCTAATGTCTTTTTTTGTGAAAAATAATAAAATTTTGGTAGAAAAAATTAAAAAGAATTAAAAAAAAATGGCCAGGCCCGCCCCGGGCCGCCCACGGGCCATGGGCGGGTTTCGAGCAGCCACGAGGTACGAGCTAATTTTACACTCCTATCAATGTGAATGTTAACATGTCAATGTGAATATTCACATTGTCAACGGGCCGGGTCGGGCCCGCCCTGGGCCGCTGGCCAATTTTATACTTTTATCAATGTGAATGTTAACATGTCAATGTGAATATTCACATTGTCAACAGGCCGGGCCGGGCCCGCCCCGGGCCGCCCACGGGCCGTGGGCGGGTTTCGGGCAGCCACGAGGCGCGGGCTAATTTTACACTCCTATCAATGTGAATGTTAACATGTCAATGTGAATATTCACATTGTCAACGGGCCGGGCCCACCCCGGGCCGCGGGCGGGCTTTTGGCCGCTCATGGGCCGCGGGCCAATTTTATACTCTTATCAATGTGAATGTTAACATATCAATGTGAATATTCACATTGTCAACGGGCCACGGGCGGGTTTCGCGCCGCCATGGGACGCGGGCCAATTTTACACTCCTATTAATGTGAATGTTAACATATCAATGTGAATATTCACATTGTCAATGGGCCGGGCCCGCCCCAGTCCGACTCGAATTTTTCCGGGCACCCACGAGGATCGACATAAGTCGGGCCCCTACACATTGACGATATGAATATTCACATTGACAATGTGAATATTCACATTAGGGGTATTTTGGTAATTATGTCACCCATAGGACTTATTAAAACATAAAAAAATAATGTGAACTAAATGGAAGATAAGTAGATGAAAAGGGTATTTTGGTCTTCTTATCTCAAATAGGACCTAATGGAATAGTCAAAAAGAATATGGGTTGGATGGAATAAAGTTCTTAGAAAGTAGATTTATCAAAAAAGCTCCTTTTTTTTTTTTGGTCGTAGAATTCTATCTACCTAGCTACAATACAAGTGCTGCAAATTAAGTAACCCTTGATTAAATTGTTCAAACATTGCTTGAAATTTGTAAGTTCATGCATAGAAAAAGAAATATCACAATTTCCACGCACCATGTGAGGGCAAGCACCTCAACAAACCTTTACAATCTTCTTAAAATATACACTAAATATGGAAGAAAAACAAAACAAAACAAAGCAACAAAAAAAAAGAAAAGTAAGTACATAATTTTCATTTTTGAACATATAATTCATGGATAAATAGAGCTATAAACATCATAAGTTGAAATTATATTAATTTGAAGCTCAAAACATTCCACTGCGCATCCTCCGTTTGGTAGCAACATCTTCAACCCCTGCATGGATAGCTCCCATGCAAAACAATTGTGTAGCACTCAAAAATATCATAATGATTTCCAAACTCCGCTGCAATATATCATTACAATATAACACCATCATTAATCTTCTCTATGAAAAAAACGGAAAATAGTTTTCAGATACAATTCATCAAACAAGTTTAAACAATTTATTTTTTATGATTTTTGGAATAAAAACAATGAAAAGTTCGAAAACAACAATAGTTTACTTTTTGGTGTTTCCTAAAGCATGAGTGATATTTAGAAAATTTCCACAAAACAGTATTTGAAAATGGTATATTAACTTCTTCTCTTTTTTTTTTTTCTTTTTTTTTTTTTGTATTTTCTAAAAATTTAAAATTTAAATAATACCAAACATGATGGGAATTCTTTGAAAAATCTAGGTTGCTTACCAAGTTTGAACCTGTCCAGCCTATATTAATCTCTTTGCATGCGAATCTGAAAAGAAAAATAAAGAATGAATTGTTAAGTTAAAGAGAAAAACATAAAATAAAAAGATAGTGAGCGTGCAAAAGAAAAGAAAAGAAACTATGACTCAGTTTGTTTAGAATTAAATAGGTAGAAAGTAAAAGAAAGAGAAAAAAATTAATTTCTATTTAGTTTGAAAATAGTGGAAAGTATAAGAAAACTAATTTTCTTGTACAACTCATATAAATATTGTAACTTCTTCTTCTTCTATTTTCCTTGCGAAAAAATACAACAAAACACAAGAAAAATTGAGTGTGTGAGTTATCTATAACTAAAGTTTTTCTATCTTTTTCTTACAAAATTTTCATCTTAATCAAATGTTTGCAAGAAAATATATTTTCTTTTCTATCACTTCATTTTCTTTTACTTTTACTTTCTACCAAATTTTCTTTCTAATCAAACTAAAAAAAAAATCTAATCAAATTATTTATTTTCTCGACTAACCTCTATTTTTGAAGAGATTTCAAAAGTAGATTTTAAGAGAAACCTATTTCTCTCCATTCAATTCTCTCATTTTTTTCTTCGGAAGTAATCCAAACAAGTAATTAGAATTGAGGAAAACTGTACCCCGTGGCAAGTAGAGTAAGCGACCATGTTATAAGAGAAGAGGCTGCAGCTGAATGCAAGTGAGGAAGAGTCCACTGGATTACATCAACAATACCGGTGATGCAGGTGAAGAAGCCCACAACGCCGGCAATGAGAGAGAAAATCACGAAGACACCGGTGGCCATATTTCCAAATGGAAAATATATTGGAAAAATCCGAGCTGGGATTGGCAATACAGATGCTACAAAAAACAAGTTGTAATAATTCAAGTTTGTGTTATGTTATCTTCCCAAAGTTTGGTACACAAAGCAAAATCAAGGTGTTGGAGTAATTAGTAATTATCCTTCGTTTGTTTCGACATAAAATATTTTCTATATTTTTGACATTTAATATAACAAAAAACGAAAGTTAACAAAAAAAAAAATGAGTTGATTTGGGTGGAGAACTTTTTTTTTTTTTTTTGAAAGTAGAAAATATTTTTCAAATTAATCTAACCAAAACCACAACCCTACCACAACCATCCTTGTGCTCCAAACACAGTTGCCACCGCCATCACCAACCTGCCCAATGGTGGACCCAAAAATTATCTAAAAGGTGGCTAAAGGTAAAATTATTTAGAATTTTAGAGGATGAAATAAAATTATATAGATTTTTAAGGTGGAAAAATGTTAATTTCTATTATAAATACTTAAAATAACATGGGCGAATGAGTTTTTTATGAAATTTGAGAAGCCAAAAAGTTAATAAATTTTGAAGGGACCTAAGTAAAACCATATAAATTTTGAAGGGCCAAAATGCTAATTTTTATTATAAATACTTAAAGGGTCATGTTAAGTTTCATGAAAACTTTCATGAAAATCATCATAAAAATCATCTGCACCGTTGAATCATGAGACATATACATGATCTAACGGTGCAGACAGTTTTCATGATAGTTTTCATGAAAATTCTTTATGAAACCTAGCATTTCTCATACTTAAAATAGTATAGGTCAAATAATAATATTTTTGTAAAATTTGGAAGGGTCTTGTGCCCCCACAAACCTCATGGGTTTATTTACTGCTGCATCCACCGTCACTCCCTATCACTATCCACGTCTCTACCACCATCACTTTGCCAAAATTACCACCATTGCTGCCGCCATCATTTCCACTACCACTACCACCCTCCCGCCATTGCCACTACAACTACCCCCACAATCACAATTGCTAAAATATTTTACGAACACTATTATCTGAAAATAAAGTATTTTTCTAAGAAATACTTTTTGTCAAAACAAACAGAGCGTACATTTTTACCTGTTTCGCGAGAATATACGATGGCATGATTGACAGCCCACCCGGTGATTGCGATGACAATGAGGTACAGTATCATATTGAGGATTAAGAGAACGAACGCTGCAGATTTGCCCGCTCCGGAAGCCATGGTCTTTGAAGCTTGTTTGGAGACAGAAAGAAGAAAAAAGAGAAAACTCTAATTTTTTTTTTATGTTTTTGATCTAGAGAAAACTCTGATTGGAAACACACTTGTTGATCTCAAAAGAGAGAAATATATAAGCTAGGAATATAGTTTCTATCCTTTACCCAGAAAACACTTTTCTTGTGGAATTGTTCTTTGTATGTTCTCTTGCTTTTTCGTTTTCTTTCATTTCTGAAATTCCTTGCTTTTCTTGTTTCTGGGTTTTCCTCTTTGGAAAGAAAGAATCAAGGTTGTAAAACTAGATCTGCATTGTTCATTTAAAAGAAAAATATAGCCTCCGTTTGATAAGACTTTATAACTATGATTTGAGAATATGAATTGTATTTTGAGTTTGTGTGTTTTGAAATTATGATTTAAGTGTATAAAATTTGTTTGGTTATGATTTTTGAATAGAGTGTTAAATTGAGTTTTGAATTGAGTGTGGAATTGAGTTTTGAAAGTTTGATTTGACATGTGAAATAAGAAAATTTGTTTAGTTATGAGTTTTGGAAAGAGTTCAAATTGTTATAACTCATAACAAAATACACTACTTTCACACTATTGAAAATTCTGATCAACACTCATAACCAAACTATTTTTAAAATTCAATTAAAAAAATTTATTATTAACAGAAAATAACATTAATCAATTTTTTAATTGAAAATACTACAAAGGAAATAATTTTTTTTTCAAAATAAATGTTCAAAAAATTTAAATCATAAATAATTTAAATAATCTAAAAAATTTAATAAGTAAAAAATTAAAGTAAATATTCAAAAAATTTAAATAATTTATAATTTAAATATTCAAAAATTTTAAATAATTTAAAATTTTAATATTTTGAATTTAAAAACAACTCTACACTCCAATCGTAACCAAACACATAAAACAAAACTCAATTAAGAAATTATTTTTAAAACTCATAACCAAACACATAACTCGAAACTTATACTACTTTCACAACTCTACACTCAAATCGTAACCAAATACATAACAAAAAAATTAAAATATTTAAAAATATTTTTATAAATGGAGTTTGAATTTATTTTTATAAAATATTTTAAAATTTAAAAAATTAAAATCATAATATTTAAAAATTAAAATATTTAAAAATATTCAAAAAATTAAAAAATTAAAAAAATCGTAACATATTTAAATATTTAAAATATTTAAAAAATTAAAATATTGATTTGAATTGAGTTTTGAATTATGTGTTTGGTTATGAATTTTGAAAAGTAATGATTATGTTTTGAATTGAGTTTTAAGAAATGGGTGTAAAATTATGATTTAAAAGTTCAAAACAAACACCACACTCAAATCAATAGATGGAACTATAATTTTAGAGGCTTACCAAATGGAACCATATATTCTTACGAAATTTCCATGCAGAATTTTCCGATATGACAGTACCATTTTGTAATTAAATATCATTTTAATGATAACTTTACTTTAAATTAATATATTTTAATGTAAATATATCATTTTGTATACAATATTAATGATGCAATTGCTAATCCCCACACATACTTAATCATTAAGAGGACAAACTCGAGGTGAAACGTAAATTGAGACATCTTGAGTTCAACTCTTACCGGTGTCTTTTGAGCTTGACTGGAATTAGTAATTTGTGAGCGATTGCAAGTATCATAATCTCAAGGGAGAACCCGTTTGGGAGATTCCTTATCATAAAATAAAATTAAAATTAAAATAAAAATCAATTGCTAACAACAGTGCAATGTCCTTCATCTGGCAAAAAATATTCATGAACACACCCTGATCCTATAATATGCTTCGAAGAAACCACTGGGGACTTATTTACAAGAGATCTTCCCTAAAGATCTGAGAAATAAAATAGGAATGAGAGCTTCTTTTTCCGATTGATTTTAGACATTCATTGCCAGTTTCTGAGCAGCAAGAGCTTCAGCCTCGAGCGTAGGCTCCCACAGTAAGGTAGTTTCAGCCAATAAGGCCGTCACAATATATGGGTCCATGTTTGAAGCCGGACGCCTATCTTCCAAGTAACCTAACAAGGAAGGAAAAAAGAGGGACAACATTAACCAGAAAATTAACATAGGCAATGCTTACTGTGGTGAGTTTAAAATGATCTAATGAAGAACCATATCCATGCATGGCGTTGAGCGAGTCAGTTATAAATGTGGGATTTGTGAAATCTGTAGTAAAAATGGTAAAAGTTTGCAAAACCATTTTCTAGTTTTCCTCAAATCAAATAGAGAGAATTCATGAATATAGCTTTAGCATACCTTTGCCTTGCTTCTCAGTTTCACGCCCCACACGGATTGAACAACCGCGATTAGCGACTCCCTGCAAATAGAGGGCAAGTGATTTAGTTAGAAAACTAAGAAGAAACATTTTTTCTAAACAATTTTCAGAAAATAATTGTTTCTGAAAGCTGTAAAGATTATAAGAACACAATGCTTTGTCTTTTTAGTTTTCCTAACTACAAGACAAAAAGAGAAATAAAAAACAAATAAATAAACAATATTCTGGTGTGAAAATTGGTTCTTTTTAACTTAGCCCTTTGAAACAGTTTTCAGAAACAACAAACAAAAACAAACCAGATGAAAATTCAATCTTAATTTCTGTTTTACATGATTTTGAGTTAGAAAACTGTTTTTAAAAACTCTTCCATACCCAACCTTGAATTTTATTTTATTTTTTAAAACTTTTTTCCCAAAATAATAGTCTCAAATAGTTTTGGAGCATACCCAAGAGAATGTGTTGATGCTGGCAGTTTCATGCTTTCCCGTCAACCTTCTTTCATTTCCTTCTCCATAAGCACTGATGTGTTCTGTGTGACGAAGCGAAAGATTCAGAATTGCTTTCTTAATTACTTCAAATCCGCCATCCTCTCTCATACTCTTTGTACTGTCAAACCGACGATTATTTAAGCAATTATTAAATATTGATCCAAAATATCAACATTGTTTTTCAGGTACATAACAAACTAATTATCATAAAAGTAGTTTAGTACCTGTAATTGGTGTGGCATCCTGCACCGTTCCAGTCACCCTATTGACTCAACGAAGAAGACAGTCATTCAATAATTATTCATTTTACGGTGGAAAAGTTTGATACAAATGGTATCTAGATTACCTCTATTGGTTTCGGATCGAGTGAGAGAACAACACCAGCTTGTTCAGTAATTCTCTGTGACAACCAACAAAGAAAAACCAAGTTATTCTGTGTTAGATATGCAGGCTTGTTTGTTTGACAGAGTGGGGAGATTGGGATTAAAAATATTAGTCCATTGTTTGTTTCTTTTCTTCTCTTTTTTTTTTTTTTTTTGGGGTCCTGGGATTGAGCCCTCAAGCTTGGTAATCAGGGGATTAATTGGGGGGGATAACTAATTTTAAGACATGGGACTATGTCAATCCATCCATCCAACATTCAGAAATAATCTTTTCCCATATTGATTACCTATTCAACTAGTTTTCCAAAAATAAAAACAATTTCGGGTCAAAATCCAAGAGTAACATACCCCTTATCCCATCCTAACTAAATTTAGTACAACTAATCTTATGCTATATATCCATTGTCCTTATCACCTTTAATCCTGCCTATAAACCCTTATAAATTAAGTGGAAGATGATACCCTAAAAAACCATCGGTGTGTTCTAATTATGTAAGTTCAAGCACTTACCTAATGAACTAGTTAATTCAACAAGCAGAGCTACATTGCCACCTAACTTCAAGGGTGAGTTGAAAGGGACCTCATATGCTGTGTTTGGGTCTTGGATTTGCTGAGGGATTTGTGGAGGTAAAGGGAAATTGAAAAAATTTAACTTTTATATCATTCACTTTTTCCTTCCCTTTTCTTTTCTATCCACGAATCTAAGATCCTAATATACAACCTTAATGTTTGGGTGAGACCCTAAGACATGTTCTTGTATCTAACCCAATAACCCAACTACCATTTAATCATTTTGTCCGCCAAGAGATTATTACTTTAAATTGATTTATCTACAAACCCAGTAACAAATGAAGACAAATTACCTCAAGGAGGTATCTAGCGCACCAGATGTGATCTGCAGCTTCAATTCCCACACTTGGACCTACTTGAAATTCCCACTACCGGGGGGGTGGAGGGGGAATCATCAAATTAGAAAAAATGATCTAGGAATGCATTGTGTGAGTGACATTCGTGCTCATACATGAGATAAAGAGAAGCGAAGGAAGAGAAGAAAACCTGGCCAGGCATGACTTCTCCGTTGGTGCCACTAATGTTAATTCCAGCATACAAGCAAGCCTTATAATGAGCGTCTGATATGTCACGCCCAAATGACTTATCCGCCCCGGCAGCACAATAATAAGGACCCTAAATTCAAATAAGTGATATAATCCTATTAGGCCACGAAAATTTCAATATCTATCAATTTAATACGCATAAATTGAGATGATCAGAGTAGCAAAATTATTTTCACTGATAAAGAATGTAATTACCTGAGGACCAGGATAGCCTCCAACGGGCCAACCCAAGGGCCATTTCACGTTTGTTTGGAGTAAGGTGTACTCTTGCTCTATGCCATACCTAGGTTGGATTGATTATGAAAAATATTAGCGATTCTGTTTCAAAGAGAACCAAAGAAACATGGAAAACGTTTTTCATGATTTATTTGTTTTCACACAATAAAAAACTGGACTATTTTTCATTTTCATTTTCAACAAAATCCATGCTCGTCTAATGGAATAATTTTGGCGAAATGCCAATCCAGACAAACTTACCATGGTATTTCATCCACAACCTTCTTGTTACTGAAAATTTCAGCAGCCTTGTAGCGTTTGTTTGTGGGGATCGGCTCGCCTTGTGGCGTGTAAGTGTCACAAATCACCTTTTTAAATCACATCAAAGATAAGAGCTAGTCTTTACATTAATATGCTTCATCTTTTGATTGAAATATAATTGTAAAAAGAATTGTTATTTGCAAATCATACAAGTATATATTCATCGATAATGAATTTCTTGAATTATCTTACAACACTCACCAGGATGTTGTTACCTCCACGAAAAGGGTCCTTGAATATTGCTTGAGGGCTGAAGAATCAAAACCAAAATAATCAAGGTAATAGTGGGCAAAAACAAAAAAGAAAGTAAATGAAAATGCAAAGACATACAAAAAAAAATAGTTTAAGCTCATAAAATCTTACTATAAAATTACTTCACTATCTTCTCCTGGTGCTTGTCCAGTACTTGATCCATCATAGTTCCACTTTGGAAGCTCAGATGGGTGTTTAACTGGCTTCGAGATTGTCTGCAAATTCAAGATCATAAGATTTCGAAAAAAAGTTACCTAAATTTCAAAGATTCGTAAAAAAAAAACTAAAATTCAATGTAGATAATATTAACAGCATCAAACATATTAATACCTTTGATTTACTACGGAGATCAATACCGGATCCTCCAATCCTGTTTCAAAAGGCAATAGCATAGATTGTCAAGATAGTTAACTATATAACCAACAATAAATATAAATAGTGGCATAACTGAAAAAACAATTCCCAGTTGATTTATAGGATTAGTGAACCAAAAATTGCTACTATGAGGATGTTTCCTGCTTATGAGAATGGGACGTGCAGCAAAGGAAATGTACCATATATACTCAGCAATGATCTTATCAGTGTATGGTGTTACATCCATGCTTAGCAGATCCTCCATCCTGTTTATTGTGCTGTTTTCGGACTGTAGAGCAAACACCCTAAATTTGGCAGAGGTTTTAGCTGTTGCTTTCTTGTTATGTTTCAAAAATAGAGAACTCCACATCGTTGATGTCATTGGACTCGCATTTGTTGAGTTCTTCGTAATTCTCATCTGCCATTGTGGGGAAGGAGCCAAAATCTGTGCCATTTTCACCTATCCCTCCCTGAAAAATAAAAATGGCTTTAATCAGGAATTCCACAACCGGTAGATGAAAGATTAAAATTGACACAATTTTTGGTGCACTAGACAATTATAACTCTCTCTTGGAAGAAGGTTTCAACAAAAAAAACTTGTTGAAATTATAAGGCAAACAGCAAATGACTAATGGAAATGGACTATATAAGCTATTATTATTCTTTGAGAAAGAAAAGAATACAAAATCTTCTATTCATATTATGACTTAACTATCCTCAATTGTTTCATTAAGTCAACCATTTGCTTGGACTAAACTGTTATTAGCAGTCAACAAAATAATTGTTGCTAACCGGCCCCAACATGTAATGTCGCTACCTCTCTGTGCCCATTCATGATTTTATTTTGAGTCCAAAGATTTTTGATATCTCAGTATTCTACTACTGGCAAAAACTATGCAGCATGTACAAGTTATTCCAAGAGAGACTCTTGTCGCGTTTCTAACCCATGATGCCCAGATCACAATGAAACAACCTTACCGGTATACAAAGGCCCACCCTTGATATAAAAAAAATGAAAAACGAAAGAATAACAAATGATAAACAATCAACTCATTGTTGCACATAATTGACTTAGTAACAACAACAACAAAAATAAATAAATAAATAAATACAGATAAAAACATTGATGGACACAACCTATCAAACTCATTGGTGTATTATGAAGTAACTAGGACAAAAGTGGACCAAGTTTCCCAACTCGTTGGTGTATCATCCTACTCATTTTTACACTATCTAACCAGGCAAAAAGTGGAACAAGTCCATTATCTAATTTTCAACCATAATAAAGAAAAAATAAGTGCAAACATGACCAAAAGGTCATCAACCACTCTTGAAACCCCACTTGAAGGAGGGCTTGAAGATAAACATAAAACAAATTGGGTAAATTACACTAACAACCTTGACATTTAGAAAAATAAAAATATAATAAGTTCCACAAATTTGACTAATTATACAGATCTCCCTTTTAGTATGCTGATAAAAAGCGAATTAACTGTTATGAGAATCAAAATCTTAACCGAGTCTAACCCCTCTTGAAATCCCACTTAAGGGAGGGATTGAAGATGAGAATAAAACAAATTGGGTAGATTACATTAACAACCTTGACATTTAGAAAAATAAAAATACAATAAGTTCCAGAAATTTAACTTACTTGTATCGATTTCTCTTTTAAGAAACTGGACTAACTGTTACGGAAATCAAAATCTTAACAGGGCCTAACCCCACTTAAAATCCCACTTGAGGGAGGGCTTGAAGATGAACATAAAACAAATTGGGTAAATTACACTAACAACTCTTGAGATTTAGGGGGGTTACACAGATTTCCTTTCAATACGATTATGAAAAGAGCACTAGTGTTATGAAAATTAAAATATTAAACGAGCCCAATGTAATTACGTTAAATTTGAGGGTATCTTTTTCAAATTTACCCAAAGAAATTTCTGCAAATAATGATATCCGTTACAGTGTGTCAGATTCAGGCACTCATTTGTCTAACTATGTCAAAACAAACATTCATAGTTCCACAGAGAGCACCAAACACTGTAGCCATTGGGGTTTTGACACATCTCTGATTCCCAAGAACTATAAACAATGAGTGAAAGATGGGTAAAGAATCTACCTGAGACTGCCGGAAAAAGGGTCCAAAACACCAACTTTAGAGAGAGAGAGAGAGTAAGTGGCAACACTGGTTATAAGACTTATAAAAGATTGGTGGATATGGGTTTGATATTGAAAGGGTTGTTGGCTTTTCCATTGGAGATAGGGGTGTGCTATGAGTGGATGAAAATTGTTTTGAACTCTGTAAGGTCACCCAATACAAGTTTATGACTGTAAGGCCAATCCCTTGGTATTATGATAAAGTGTTGATTCTCAATCTTCAAATATATTCAACTCTCACTGGAATTTTTAAATGAATTATAGAGCATCATGACAGTTGATTTGAACTTAATCATTAAAAAAACAAAAATGAATCCTTTATTTTTTTAAAGAAAGACAATGAAATGCGGAGACTTTTGCCCTAGTTCGTGTAGTTAAATTTAAGGGTTAGATACCCTTTAATTTAGGCCTCTTTTGGCAAGATGTTTTACCAACCTCTTCTCTCACAGAAAAGCTGATTATAATCTGTTTATAATCAACTTTTCATCAAAAATCAGATTATAACCATCTTCCCAAAACACCCCTTAAGATTCAACTAGAGGGTGCTCTTAGATTTATAAAATATATGATTGTTCTTATTTTAATTATTTAAATTATTCATCTTACGCGGTCTTTTATTTATGTTATTCAAATAAAAAATTAGATTAATTGAATAATCATAATTTATTGTAATTGTCTTTAATAAATTGTCAAGTGTGATACTGAAAGTAGTCCAGAACTAAATTAAAGAATGTTATTTGGGTTCTTGGGAGTCACTATAGACCCATTTTTTATTATTCCAATCGTTTATTTTTAAAATTCTCATCATACATTTTAAAAAAGTTAAATTATTTTAATAATTATAATTTATATAATTTATAACGTTTGTTGTAAAAAAAATATATAAGATTTCTTTGTAAAAACACTCCATTTTTTTTTTACATCAACCAACTAACAAAATAAGATTCATGTAAAATAAAATAATAAAAAACTAAGAAAAATAATTAAAATCACAAATAAAATCCTTTCAATTTCATGTTGTTATCAAAAAAAAAAAAAACATGGTGATATTATGGGGGTGTTTGGTGGGGCTTTTTTGAGCTAACTTATGGCTTTTGGCTTTTAAAAAATTATTTTGGACTGTTTGGTTAAACTTATTTCAAAGAGCTTCTAATTCTAACAACTTATTTTAAGTCAAAAAAGCTGATTCTGAGAAGCTGCTCACCCCTTGCTTCTGATTATCAGCTTCTGCTGTGGACATGTTAATTCACGGTTATACTCTTAAATTTTTTTATTTTTTATTTTTTTAAAAATAGAAAAAGACCCAAATGGACTATAAAATATTATTATTTTTTTTTATGAGAAATGTAGACAAATAGTGAATAATAAAAATAAAAATTAATTGAAAAATCTACTTCACAGCTTATTTAACAAATACTACTCAGTAACTTAAATCTATAATCTAATAGTTATACCAAATAAATTAACAACTTCTAATTAAAATCATAATCTATAATCTGATACGCTACAATTTATAATCTGTTTTAACAGCTACACCAAACAGCACCAATATGTGATAATACTTGTTGGTTGGTTGATGTAGGAAAAGTGCAGCCTTTTCCAAATTCCAACTACTCATTGATTCTTTGAGAATGATTTGGACCAACGGATAAGACATGGTGGATATAGTGCACATGTTTAGTTGTTCCTTTTGGCCGTTGATTTTAAGATCTAGTGGCTGAGATTCTCCCCCACAAACAAGTTCAAATTTGAGAATTCAAACAAATTTGGCTACCATTGCTTACAAAAGTTCCAAAAGAAAATTACTAGTAATTAACTCAACAACCCAACAAATCATTTGAGTGTCTCATGATTATGCGCGCAATTAACGGCTAAACTTTAATCGCTTTTGGGAACAACATAAAAAAAAAATTAAGAGTAAGTATTTAACTTATTTTGTGTTATATTAATTTTTTTATATATTTTTTTTACAAAAATTAAAAAATTAACGTTTAACTAATTTCTCAAAACAACTCTTTATCTTTTATAAAGGATAAATTACAAATACATCCCCTAAGATTTGATTAAAATACAAATTACTCCTATAGTTTTGAAAATTACATTTCACTCCCTGAGATTTGTAATTTCATAACAAATTGCCATTTTATTAATAAATTATCAAATCAATAAACAGTTTTTAATAATGTTAGAAATATGTTTCAATTAATAATTTAGATAATTTTATTATTGTATAGGAGAGCAATTATGAATTTTATTTTTTTAATTAATTCTCTTAAATAAATTTTTTTAGCAATGGGGTATTTGTAATTTTTCAAATCACGGGAGACAATTTATACTTTAAGCAAAATTTCAAGGGTGTATCTGTAATTTACCCCTTTTATAAAATATAGCTCACAATTTAAGTTTGGAAAATTTATTCACAATAAAGTGGGTAAGAGAATTAAGTCTTTTATAATTAAATTTATGTCAAATTAAAAATTGACACGTTATATCTAATGTTATTGTAAGTCAAATTAAATTTTTTTTAATAAATATCTAAACATTTTTCAAGCGTAATTTAAGTTTTTTAGTTCTAGGCAAGCAACTTGAGTTGAGTACTCTCCAACAATTTGTCAAAAATTCGTAAACAAAATAGGGTCCGGCTTCTGTCCAGTCCGAGATCGGATTGGATGGTACTGTTGGGCCCGTGGAGGCCCACCACGGGTCCCGTTTTGAAAATCTGAACCGTGCAATGTGTAGAACTCGTCGAGTACTACATGCCTATTAAAAATCACGTTGATTGGATATCGATAGCTATGTGATCAAATCAGTTTTGTATAAAAAAAAATGGACGGTGAAAAAATTAACGGTTGATAAAAAACTGTTTTGTTCACATAGCTATCGATATCCGATCAACGTGATTTTTTACAGACATATAGTACTCGACGAGTTCTACATATTGAACGGTTCAGATTATCAAAACGGGACCCGTGGTGGGCCCCCACGGGCCCAACAGTACGGTCCAGTCCGATCTCGGACTGGACAGAAGCCATGGCCAACAAAATAATATTGTCAAATTTTATATTAAATTTGACACAAATTTGATAATATCTATATGTGCCAACTCAACTCACCTAAAATAAAGTTTTGAAGCCTCCGTTTGGGAAATGGGTTAGCTTTTTGGTTTTTTTGACTTTTTTAGCTATTTTAGCATAAGCTAAAAAGTTTGATTTAAGAAGGGCTTTTTGGCTTTTTGACTTTTTTGTGAGAGAAGAGTGTAATAGTTATGGGTTGGATGTGATGTTTTGTTTGTTATGGCTAAAATAGCCTATTTTGTCTTATGTGGCTAAAATAACCTCGAACCTCCTTGCCAAACGGATAATAATTTTGATATGAGATATCCCGCATAAATAAATAAACAATGCCTCCATTTGGAAAGTGGATTGACTTTTTGGCTTTTTGACTTTTTTGGCTATTTTAGCCTGGGCTAAAAAGTTTGGTTTGGGAAGGGTTTTTTGACTTTTTGACTTTTTTTGTTAGAGAAGAGTATAATGATTATGGGTTGGATGTGATGTTTTATTTGTTGTGGCTAAAATAGCCTATTTTATCTTTCGTGACTATTTTAACCACAAACCAACTTGCCAAACACTACTATTGAAACATGCTAAAATTTGACATTTAAACATAATGCTATTTTGGCAATGACCATTAGAGTTGCTTTAATACACTTTGAATATTCAATTTGTCATGAAAAATGAAAAAAATATTCCATATACACGCTTAGTTTTTTTAGAAAAAATTAGGGGAAAATGGTATTTGAGGAAAAGAATAACAAATCCATGGGGTAACAATTTTATTCACCTTAGAGAAGAAAAGTTTAAAAATAATTGTAAAAACATACCTATATATTAATTTTGTTTAAACCCCCCTCCTCTCTCTCGCTCTCTTCCCTCCTCAACTCGTTCCTCCATCGGCTACCCCTTCTACATCATTCTCAACAGCTAAGACCATCTTCAACGGTTCACCAAACCTGATATCAAATTCAAAATTTGGTGAAAAAGTCACTTTTTTGAGCTCCAACGGTTTCACCAAATCGATATCAAATCGAGAATTCACCAAACATTTCACCAAAATGAGAACAGGCGAAGCATTTCACCAAATCACTGTTCCTGACCGTTGGAGGAGACCAACCGGTCGACCAGCCGGTTGACCGGCCGGTTGTCCCGGAAAGAGTTCAAACAGTTCAACATTTCTGGTTCAAACCGTTCAAAAAAAAATATTTCGCCTAACCGGTCGATCGGCCGGTCGACCGGCCGGTCGTCCTGGAAAAAGTTCAGAAAGTTCAACAAAAAAGGTTCAATTCGTTCAAAAAAAAAATAAAAAATTCCCCTCACCGGTCGACCAACCGGTTGTCCCGGACAGATTTGATATTTGGTGAACCATTGGAGCCTCTGGTATCAAATTGGGGAAAGAGTGATTTTTTTACTCAGATTTGGTGAAAAGTTTGATGAACCGTTGGAGATGCTCTAACCATCCCTCCCCCATCTAACCATGTCACCCTTTACAAACCCCTAACCAACATAACACTCTTAGCCCTTGTTTCTTAAACCCTAGATCATCTATCTCTTGCACTAGACCCTAGATCTTTCACACTCTCACTCTAAAATCCTAAATTTCATGCACTCTCTCTCTCTATCACGATCTTCCTTTGTCTCTCATGCTCGACCACATTGGTGATTTGCAATTGAAGGTTGGACTATGTGATTGATGTGGGCTAGAGGACTAGGAGTATGTGGCTAAGATAGGGGAGGTGTAGAGGTGGCGAACGAAGGCAGGGTGGGGGTTACAAAGGAAAGAGAAGACAAAGGAAGTTAGAATATGGAAGAGGTGCAATTTTGTGATTTCAATGGGGGATTTCACCTCTTTGTAATTAAGATTGATTCCGCCTTTATTTGTAATTTTTTACACTGAATCTCATTATTCTATAATTTTCCTTTATTTTCTTTTACTTCCTCACAACTGTTTAAAACAATGAGGTCCACCCAAATTATGTTTATGGCCTTCTTTCTTCATGCAATGGTCTCACTTTGTCCTTATCCATTGGATTGTAATTCACCCAAAGTAATGTTGAATGCAAGTCTCATTGCTATGCAATTAAAAAAAAAAAGAATCCCATGTGTAGAAAACTAATATGGAGAGAAAATAATAAATATATATATATCTTATATGCTTATTTTTTGGGTGTGGACAATATACGCTTAAATTGAATCCAACAATTGTATAGGCAATCACATGCTTCAATGGCAAACTCAACCCACTAAGAGTATCTTCAACGTTTACTCATTTATTTCATTAAATTTGAGTAAAAATTTAAGTAAAAATTCTATTTGATATCGCATGCTCCAACGGAAGATTTTAAACTTTCATCAAATCACCGGTCGACCGGCTAGTGTAAATTGCCCAGTATAAATTGCAAAGAAGTCGATATCCGAGAGGACAACCAGTCGGTCTTCTAATATTCCTACACTAATGTCTATCTACAGTAATTTGATAAAAAGTTCTAGATATCTTTAATTTGATGAAAAGTTTTAGACATTCTTAATTTGATACCAAACTGATGACAATGTTGGAGCACCATTTTTATCAAATTTAAATTTGGGGGTGTTTTGAGAAGTTGGTAAAAAGCTGATTTTTGGCTTTTTACCAAGCTTTTTGGCTTTTTTGGAAGTGATTTGGGAAGTTGGTAAAAAGCTGACTTTTTTGATTTTTGGTTTAATATTTTTTAAAAGTCACATCGCTCCAAAATGATCAAAATATCCTTACTTTTTGATTTTTGAATTAATTAATTAAAATATTCCAGAGGGTAGTATGGTAAATTTGGGTGTTGCTTTTTTGGGTCTTCCCAAATGGGATTTTCAACGTTTTGGGATGGTTTGGCGTTTTTGAGCTGCACACAAAACGCAACTTTTTGTGTGTGTTGCCAAAACGACACTTAATGAAAGATCTGATGAAATGTTAGAGACGTTGGAGTAACATTACAATGATGAGTGTTATCCTCTAATTCACAACACAAAAACGCTTGCTTGTTCTCCAATGATAGAGAGATTAGGAGGTAAAGTAGAGAAGAAGCCTGATAATTATACTTAAATGAATGTTGAGTCATGTTACCATAAATGCCCAAACTTAAGTTGGAAACTCGGTTTACTTTTCTAACCCCATGTTCCCTTCTCTTTAAGAAAAAGTTACTACTCAGGCCTCGTTTGGGAACCTTCATTTTTAGTTAAAAAGTCAAAAAGTTACTAAATTAGCCAAAAAGCCAACAACCCATACCAAAAAGTCAAAGATTCTCTTTTCTCTCTACTTTTTGCACATCTTTTCGTAAAAAGCCAAAAAGTCATCCCAAACATACTAGTTTTTTTTAGCTCATATTTTAGCCAAATAACCAAAAAGTTACTAAATTAGCTTGTTCCCAAACGAGGCCAGTGGGAAGTAGAAGGAAAAATTACCAAAATGTGAGAATTTTTTAGAAGTGTAATTCTTGTTGTACTTTTTTGTGCAGAAAGGAGTTACACCCTTGTGATTTTATATATTTCTTTTTATCAAATAGATTGAATTATTATTTTCCCTATCATGAACATATCCTTCATCACTTGGAACTAAATGGCTGTTTTTTTTTGACAAAAAAACAAATGGACGAGGCAATAAAGTGGGAATGAGTCGAAATAATGAGAAGTTTTGACTGCTTCTGGAAAGAGTTGAAACAATGCTTGTTCTTTGATTGTGTCATTTTATCTTCTTTTTTTTTGGGGGGGTATTTTCTAGAGCAAAATAATAAAACAAAAAAAATCATTATTTTTATATTATTTTCATTTTTCGTGCAAAATTAATTTTCAAAAATAACATATTGTTTGTTTCTAAAATGATAGTTTTTTGGAAAATTTTCCTAAAACAATTTTCAGAAACAAAAATAGCCAAGCTTTTTAGTGTTTTCCAAAACTTTAACCCAAAACTAAACTAAAAAGATACAACATATCAAATGTAAAAAAAATCTACAAAAACACTTTTGAGTTATTTTTTATTTTTGTACAATGCGTAGTAGAGGAATAAAAAAAGACGAAACTGCATTATATAACAACGAGACTCAAAACCAAAAAATAATTCAAGTGATCACCTATGTTGTTGAACACTACCCCGTTCCCTAATTTGATTATTTCACTGGTTAGAGTGCTTTTATGGTGTTTGAATATATTTTTTTCTTTCTGGATATGTATATATATGTGTGCGCGCGCTTGGACATATGGTGAAACAATTTTATTTATCTATGCCCCTTCAATTATGAAATTATGATTCCTTGTTTATTGTCAATTAGGAAAACCAAAAATGACTCGTTTCATAAAGGATAGTTTCTATTAGGGGTGTTTACGGTTCGGTTGTGGCCGGAAAACTTTTAATCTGTCATATGTCCATCAGATTGGCGGATTAGAAAAATCAATCCGCATCCATCTACCGGATTGACAGATGCGGATTGGTGGATGAATACGAATCGGTTTGGCGGTTTAAATTTTTACAAATTTTAAACATAATATAACAACTTGTCAATATTTTTTTTTTATAACAATCCAACTAAACACAATCAAAAGATTATCAAGTAAATTGTCAAATACTAATTATAAATACGTATAAAAAAATATGCATTATCAAAACTATTTCATTACTTTTTTTATTCAAAAACTATTTAATTTGACTTTTTTAAAAATGACAAAATTAAGCCTTATATTTTCTATACAAAAATACCAAATATAAACACTTGTCGTTTGATAAAAAGATTTCTAAATTGAAAACAAATTGAAAACACAATAGAATATCTAAATTCTTTTTTAGTTTCTTAGAGGAGGTCATGGATTCAATTTTCCTTAGGGGAGTTGAATTAAGGGGACAAGCACTTGGTGCTTTGCAAAGGGTGGAGAGGCTAACTCCCATATGTATTAATCTAATAACTAACAACTAACAACTGACTTTCGTCGATTAAAAAAAAAGTTGTTGTGTCACATTGTTGTTCATCACCATCAATGACCACTATCGTCACTATCGTGTCACAACCCAAACCCTCCCCTATAGGTTTAGTATCGTAACCGGCCAGTAATCCTACAATTATCGAATGTCTCTGAGACAGATTAACATAATAAAAGGACTAACAGAAACAAATAACAAAAATATAACGTCCATTGAGCTGTGCAGATTTATATGAGACAGAAAATTTTAAACTTGTTATATACATATTTACACATCATCCTTATGTCATTATATACATACAGATAAGACAAAAAGTGACTTAATCCTATTTACAAAATAAAAAAAGACTTGTTTAACCAAACAAGAAAACAAAACTTAAACTTTAATCACATAGCCATAACCACTTAACATATCCGGAACCTCCACAAGAGGCACATAGGTTGGCTGACAAAAGTAAATTCCAGGCGAACACCTCTAAGTCTAGTCACGCACCTGATCACCTGTATACATAAATAATACAGTGAGCTAGAGCTTAATGAATAATAACAGAATAAAGATTTTAATGAATGATGCTCATAACAGATTCAGAAATCAGATTTCAAATCCCTTATCAAATCAGAAACATAGTCATGCTCGTATTCGTAACAGAAACAGAGTCATATTCATATATATATTCAAATCATGCGTGATACATCCATTAGCGTTAACAATTCACATTGGTTATTTATATCAAGTTCCATAATAGAACCTTTGGTACCGGGTATCATATAACATAGGTAGGCCACGGTATTGTTTCCCTCAAGCGAGGGCCTATGCCATGGTATTGTTTCCTCCGGGCAAGGGCCTATACCAGGGGTATTGTTTCCTCGGGCGAGGACCTATGCCGTGGTATTGTTTCCCCGGACGAGGGCCTATGACCATAAGCCACAATATTATTTCCCCTGGGCGAGGGCATTTGCTAAGGATACCATAAAGACATTTCAAAAAATTGGATCATCATTTATGTAATCTCAAAATAGCCTTTTGCACCATTCAGAAACAATTCATATCATATCATATCATAATGTTCATAAAGTATTTCATATTGAACACAACTTTACAGAATTATTACTCACAGATAGCTGCAGAAGCATATCAGACAAATCAGGCAGACAATAGCGCGTAACCTACACAAACACATAACATATACATATTGAAACACAATATTACTTCCTTAATCAAACTTGACTTCTCTTGTCTTCTGTCTAAATAATCTGAAGGTCTACTATGCTTAGTTTTTCTTTAGTCAAATGAATCGGGTTCTCATTTCACATATTCTTTCATTACTAAATTATTCTTTTCTGCATAAACCAATTTCTTACTTGACTTCTTAATCAATTACTACTAAGTTAATGACTTATTCTTTAATCAACTAATTTATATTGATTGTTAGCTTATTAATCTTTATTGAGTCATAAATCATGTCTAGAATGCTTTGGAAGGAGATGAGATGAAAAGATAAACAAAGTGTGATTTTTCAAAACATACTGAAAATAGCCTGGCCGCTTAGCATAATATTTAAGAAATTGAAAATACAAAGTCTTACAAATTATTAGGGGTGCTCGCAGTTTGGCAGTTTAGTTACGGCCAAAAAACCTTAAATCCAGCATCCGTTCAAAACTAGGTAGGTTGGAAAAAATCAATCTACAATCGTCCTCTCATCACTACGCATCTATCCGAAATGCGACGGATCGATTCAATTCGATTGATTTAGACGGATCAAAATATCCACTGCTCACCCTTAATTTCTATATAGTCTCTTAACATGTCTCATCGAATATCATGTCTCATTCAATGATTTTAGTTATTAATGTTGTTGGATTTTGAACTTCTTTCTATGTAGAATGATTTGTAGGATACTCTTTTGAACTTCTTTCTATGTAGTCTTTTATATAATTAACAAATTGTTAATACCAAAAGATTAAAGAGTGACATGAATTAAATTTCAAAATATAAAATTAATTAAATTTCAAAATATAAAATTAATTATATTTTCTTTAAAATTTAAAAAGGGTGAGTGTAGTGTACTCTCATTCTATCTTCTCCAAATATTAGTGCTCGTGGATTAGTTTTTGACGGTTCGGTTTGTGGTTTGGATCCACCAGCATGTCTGCAATTTGCACAAAAATTGAATTCGCAACCGCCCACAGTGTAGATTGTGGATTGTATGGAAATGGTTCACGGATATGCGGACGGTTGCAAGTGGTTTACGAATTAAACTTTTTTCTTTAAAAATTTATTTTTGGACCTATTTTCCTCCATTTTCTAAATATTTATTTTGGGTATTTTCTCCTCATTTTTTAAATATTATTTTAGGTCATAAAATCACATATTTCTTATCATAAAATTATTATTTTTAACTCATTTTTTATTCTTAATATTTTAATCTTAGAGATTCAGAATTGATAATCCATACTTAAAAAAAAAAAAAAAATCCATTTACGTATATAAATAAAATAAGTTCAATATACTAGAAATATATTATTATATTTTGTATAAGTATATATGTATACATAACAACTGTGAGTATATGATATATATTATATATTATGTATGTATATATATCTACTAATATGGAAGGTTAAGATTGTCTAGAATTTTATGAGAAACAAAAAAAGTATAAGCGCCGGCGGGTGTATGCGGGTGCGGGTGAAACCCGCAACCCGTCCACAATCTGAAACATGAAAATATTTCAAATAGCATTTGACCCTACTGCAGGTTTGAAACTGCCCACATATACGCGGATATAGAATCAGATTACGCAATTTCCGTGGGTTGAACCACCCTATGCTCAATCCTATTTAACATTTACTTGCTTAATAAAAAAAAAAAATTAGTATCATTACTCATATACACAATCACATAGATCTTTTGGTGTAATTTATTGCAAAATAAAAATAAAAAGATAAAAAGTAAAAGTTAAAGGATTAAGGTTACATTTTATACCTCTAAACTATCACTAAAATTGTCTACTTAATTCTTGAACTATCAATTGAGTTTGCTTAATCCCTAAAGTATATAAATTAAAATCTAGTTAGTCCCCCTTAAACTATCGATTGAATCTATTAAGTCCCTGAAATATTTAATTCAAATCTATTTAATCACTGAAAGGATTATAAAAATAAAATATAAGCCTATAAGTGTAGACGTCCCCGAACGCCCCGGGAAGGTTAAGTCCCGTTCCGTTCATATTGGGGTCACTACAGTTCAAGGACTCAAATGTCACGGTTCTTAATCTTGAACCAAAGAGTCCAAATCCGGCAAATCGATTTTGAAAACAGATTTTTTGAAAAGAAGTGCCAAACATGGACTGCCTTGCCAGATACAGAGTCACCACCTAAATGTTTTTTAATGAGAAATTTAGGAAACCCTGACTCGGTGCCAAAGGCCACGTGTCCGTCATCACCAAAGTTGCCTCGGCTCGGGAACTTGGGTACGATTGGGGAAGGTCACTTCGTGAGCACCCCCGCTCGCCCGGTCAAAGACCGGCCTCTACTAACCATGATATCTATTTTTGAAAACATTGTGTGTTCTTATTCCGGTTATTAGCCTAGATTTACTATGTGATGCACACAGCATACAAGTATAGACTGAGTCGCCTGAATTGGAACAAAACACTTCATGTTTGTTTGTTTGAAAAAAGGTTTGCTACCTGCAGGTAGGCTTAAAATGCAGATTTTGCCACCCTCAGGTGGGCTTAGAAAAGATGATTTTGCCACTATCTAGTGGGCTTAAAACAAACATTTGATGAATTGTTTCAATCCAAATAACCCAACCTCCACCCACAGGCATTCAGGCAGTTATATCACATAAGTACATAGCCTCATGGTAAGCATGCTATTCATGGTAGTCACTCACACGCATGCAAGGATACTAAAGCATAAAACTCACCGAGTACTCCAAGCCAAAACAGAAGCTCATTAGAAATTATGCATGATCCTAAATATACAGAAATGCTTAATGCAACACATGCAAAGATGCAACTATAGCAGGCTCGGCTATCCTAAACATGGCATATGGAATGCTACAACTAACACGTATTCAATTTGGAATTGAAATACAAATGCAGTTTGTATGATGCGTCGAGCCCGGTGCGTGCAAAATAGATGAATGATGCAAACATGCTGTCATACTGTATGCTAATTAAAATATGCCCTATATCTAACCATCATAATCAGGTAAATAAAAGGGAAGAAAGACGTGGGGTTGGAAGACATACATCACACTCACCCACACTTATTACAATTATGCCCTCGCGCAGAGGGTCCGAATAAATAATACACTCCCAAATGAAAGAATAATACAGTCCAAATAATACAGTCCAAATAATATACAAATCCCTAATTAATTAACAGATCAATTAAGAAAAACTGTAAACTGGCATGCGAGCCAGGGGCTGCCTTGATTCTGATGAATGCTGGATGTTTGGGCTGCCTTGCGCGGAAATCCACTGAGATGCCCCAATTAGCCTCTGTTTTGCAATGGTTTTTGAAAAGCGCGCCGAGCCTCGGAAATTTGCTGATTCTTGATTTTGCTGCAACAGAGAGCAGGAAAGGGGCATGGCAATGTATTTTCACAGATATATGCATGCCTCGATCCTCGTGCCACCAACCACGCATATCGATGCATGATGGCCGAGGAGCCGAATTGCACAACTTAATATAGGATGAATGCATATGAATGCTGCAACAGAACCTAACTCCATCACGGATAATCCGGAGCGTCGGTGACTTGAGAATTGAGACACATTCCGTTACTTGGAGTACGAAACGCGCCTCGTTTCCCGTGCCCGGGGTAACTCTTATCCCGAACACGATGCGATATGCATGACATGCGTAAAATGCAACTAAGATACAATCCTAACATACACAATGTTATGGAATGGCATACACGCTACACGAGGTGATACACAACCGAGCATACACAATGCTATGGATGAAATGGCATACGCAATGTAATAATGGGCTTATACCAACATGAGAGAGCCTCAGCCACACTCACATAGGAGGCCATCAGGTGAAAACAAGACACCTCGAAATGCGTGCACGCGTGCACGCAAACCGAGGACGGACCCTCAGGCACCGAAATGCCACTCTAATGAGACATGGCAAAGACATGGAATATGATATGCAAACATGCAAAAATCAGTGGCAAAATGAGGGGGGCAAAACAGCCCCGAAACCCGGTAAAGCGAAACCCGATGCATGAAATGGTCCCGAAATGCGAAATTAGGCACCCGAAATGACTTGTAGCTATACAATACATGCATAATTTGAATATGACATGAAAAATCAGAAGCAAGGTAGCTCCAAAACTAGTATTTTTACAGTTCAAAACATGGCCAAACAGCAATCACAAGTAGGGCTAAAATGGCATACAAAAATGGCTCCGCAAGGGAGGCAATGAGGCAAGTGATAGATGCAAAGCCCAAATGGAAAAATATCCTTCTACAAAACTGAAGAGGGACTAAAAATATGAACATTTACAGTAGATGACAATCCTCAAATCAGTATGAAAACATGCTCAAAATGCAATGCAAGATTGAGGCCACAAGATGGTATAACATGAAGTAGGCAAAATATACACCAAACAGCCAAGGACCCTTAATGAAACATGACAAAGGGGTCAAAATATAGCCACTTTCAGTTCTGATCATGGCCGAAAACAGAAGCTAGATAAGCCTAAAAAGCATGCAAAAACAGGGACCAAAGAGGGGTGATGAAGCAAGTGGTACATGGAGGTCCCAAACAAGGTTGAGCCCTTCTAAAATGTTGTAGAGGGGCTCAAAATAGGCCTATTTTCAGTTTACATCAGGCCCCAAAACAGATTACACACATGCTAAAAATACCATGCAAGATATTGGCATACAAGAGGGTATTGAAACAAGTGCCAAATGGGGGGCCCAAACAGGGTTGAGCCCTTCAACAAACATGAAGAATGACTCAAAAAAATGACTCTTTCAGTTAGGGTCGGAGCCCAAAACAGCAAGAAAAGAGGCTATAAAA
>JAPPVO010000031.1:185321636-185741599 GCA_030407325.1 Camellia japonica | reverse complement strand
TTAATTATCACTTATTAAGCATTCTTTAAGAATTAAACAATGTTAAAAAAATTAGAATTCCAATCCGCAATTCACATTTATCATAAACTTTTACAGTCTTAAAACTATTATTAGGCCTCGTTTGGCAACCGAACTTTTTAGTCAAAAAGTCAAAAAGTTACTAAATTAGTCAAAAAGCCAACAACCCATATCAAAAAGTCAAAGATTCTCTTTTCTCTTTACTTTTTGCACATCTTTTCGTAAAAAGTCAAAAAGTCATCCCAAACATACTAGTTTTTTTTTAGTTCATATTTTAGCCAAATAGCCAAAAAATTACTAAATTAGCCTGTTCCCAAACGAGACCTTAGTGTGACCAAAAAATTATATTAAAATAATTTATTATCGTTCAAATTTAATCAACAATGTAATAACAAGTGTTTATTGATAACAAGTTTTTGAAAAATAATTTATAAAAGAAACCATTTTGTATGAAAATCATATATAAAAATGGATACCGTTGTTTAAAAAGAAATAGAATAAAATTTATAAGAATATCTCCAACATTTATTGTTGTTTTTTATCAAATTTAAGTAAAATTTTCATCTGATACCCATCGGTGTAACGCTAAATTTTTAATTTTCATCAAACAATTGATTGACGGAAGAATGACCAAGAGGATATTTGGGCGTTTGATCAGCCTAATGTAAAATTTTAATTTTTTTTTTCAATCTAGTTATTCATCTAATTGTTTGGCCAATCGTTCACCCTGATTGATCGGCCAATTATTCGTCCAAACATCTACCAACTATGAGATTTAATGAAAAGGTTAACCTTTTTTTTAATCTAATGAAAAAAAGTAAACTATTTGATAACAATTTGATAAAATAATTAAAATTCAAATTTGACAAAAAGATTTGAATCTGATTTAAACAGATTAGGGGTGTTTGGGAAGAAAGTTTTTGATTTTTTTTCACTAAAAGACCAATTAGTTACAAAATCAAAAAAAATAAATTCAAACAAAATATCACATCAAATCATTTCACTTTTTCTCTCACAAACGTCACATTCAATTCCAAAAAAACTCAACTACCTTCCTAAACACCAAAAAAAAAAAAAAAAAAAAAAAAAAAAAAAATTTCTCAAATAAAATCCTACAACTAAAACCAAACACCCACTAGGACTGATTTGGTTTGGTGATCGGTGAGAATATCATTTTCTCATGATTGATAATTCTCTCTCTAAAACCCTTTCGCACGAGCCTCCCAAACTTCTGTTCCCTCTGAGTGATATATACATACACAACACAACTATATATGTATATTCTCTGTGTTCTGTGCGTTGGGGTCTCAATGGCTTCATTATCATCATCGGCAATCAGAGCTCGTAATTCGAAGCACATTCTCTCATTCATCGCACCTACCTACTCTTTCTGTCGAGGTTTGAGTTCGACTCACTTGCACTTGCTTCGCGGAAATGCAAGTGCTTCTCAATTCGCTCCATGGTGGCGATCCATGGCCACATTCACAAGAACGTTAGTTTTCTCACAAATCAATTGCTTTGATCGTATATGTTTTGTGTTTTGAATTGGTTAATTGTGTAATTTGGTTCGATGTGTGATGTTGCTTGTTTTGAATTTGATCATTGGCACTTGTAGTTTTATTATTAATTAAGCAGCCTTTTGGTTGCTGAGAATCTTTGGGAAAGATGCAAAATTAACTTTTGAATCATACTTAGGATGTGAAAGGAAAATAATTCTACTCAATGAGCCTATATTTCTATCTAAGTTCGTAGCTTTTCATATTTATGCTCCGTTTTGTTGGGGTGGAAAATATTTTCTATGAAAAAACTTTTTCTAGAAAATATGTTTCTATGTTTGGTGGTGGTGGGATGAAGGTAGAGGTGGCAGAGTCGTGGTGGGGTGGCGGTGATGGTGGTGGTGGCTGTGGTGATGGTGGTGCGGTGGAGGTGAGTGGCGGTAGTAGTGGGGTGACATTGGTGAGACTTCAATTCGGAAAACGTTTTTGGCGTTTTAAGAATGGAAAACATGTTCTGCCCAAGTAGGTTTGTTTTTCGTTGACTGTAGAAAATGTTTTCCATTGATTTTGGTTTACCATTGTACCGAATGTCATAAAATATGGAATTTCTTTTTTTCGTCCAAACAAACTGAGCATTATGGTACACAAAAACTATTTTTTTCTCTGTTTTTTGGAGAAAAATGAAACGGAAACCAATGCTGCATAACCAATTGCTTTGATATTTTCTATATTTCATCAGTGATCATACACATTTCTTTTGTTGAAATGTTTTTATTCTGATTGCTTTGTGTTTTGAATTGGTTAATTGTGTAATTTGGTTCGATGTGCAATGTTGCTTGGTTGTTTTGATCATGACTGTAATTTTGTAAATATATATGTGTTTGCATTTTTTTTATTATGGTTGTTGGCACTTGCGTTTTAATTTCAATTGCACTCTTTTGGTTGCTGAGAATATTTAGTAAATACACAAAATTAGCTTTTGAATATTAATTTGGATGCGATTGGAAAATATAATTCTACTCAATTTATTCTTTTTAAGTTTTTTCATATTGAAGGTACAAAAACTTGTTTTTTATTTTTATTTTTCTTAAGAAAAATGGAAATTGAAACGAAAGTTACATAACCTTTATTTGTTTTTATTTCCTCCGGCTTATAGGGATTCAATTGGAGGGTTAGTCCCTTTTTTTTTCTTTTTCTTTTTTATTTTTATTTTTATTTTATAAAGGATTTTTTCAATGACAGAACAATGTACCAAGATTTTCACTCTTTCTAATAAATTTTTCATTAAGATGTGACTTATTAGCAATGTGTGGATATCTGTTCGAAGATGTATTTTGTGACATAGATTTGCAATGAGGAAATATCACCTTAAGAACCAACATAAAGAAAATGAGGTCATTCATTGGAATATTGAGTTGCCTATATTTTTGATTGAGTGTCAATGGAAACAGAGAATTATGCAAATGCTACGGTAAAGATGATGGATTCACTGTGAATCACAAGTAAAATTAGTGAGTAGTTCTGATTTCCATGGGATATCCAAATGGCAGATGCTACCATGAGCTCAATCCTTTGTAAGGTGGTTAGTGAATTTGAAGGAATGATGAATATGCTTATTATCTGTCAGATAATATTGTAACTTTATATTCAGATATGCATATCTCTCTACTTCTCGTCACGATTTGTTTCAATTCATGCTTGTTAGCTCATCATTTTCCCTTTTTTGGTTTTGTTGTTCCAGAAAACCACATGTAAATGTGGGTACCATTGGACATGTTGATCATGGGAAAACTACTTTGACTGCTGCAATCACAAAGGTTGAGTATTTATAATTATTTGATCAGTTGATATGAATCTTTTTCTTCTCTTGATCGTATTTCATGATAAAATGACCTGAAACTGGGAAGTTTGAAACTGGGACATGTTGAGCATGCTGACAGTTTGAAACTGGGAAGTTGCCGCTTTTCTTATTCTTGCAATTGCCTGTTAACTTTATAAATAGTTGGAATAACTCTATTTCTTATTTATTTTCCATAGGTGCTTGCGGAAGAAGGCAAAGCCAAGGCTGTTGCCTTTGATGAGATTGATAAGGTTCCTGAAGAGAAGAAGAGAGGAATTACTATTGCTACGGTTAAGATACAGCTTTGCTTGCCTTATTTTCAACATTATATGTCAAAAAGCATTATGCTGAGGTGGCCTAAAATTTCTGTTACCTCATTAGGCTCATTTGTATACCTTTTGAAACCATTCTGTGAGTTCACCCTAGGTCTTGACATGATTTTGCAGGCCCATGTGGAGTACGAAACTACTGAGCGGCACCATGCTCATGTCAACTGCCCAGGACATGCAGACTATGTTAAAGTAAGCCTTTTAAGTTTGATTTGTTTTCTGTAAAAAAAGAAATTTCTAAAATCTAAATTTTTTTGATTTATATAGAGCATTACAATGCTTCGTAGCGGATGCAGGTGAAGTTCAGTGCATTTTGAGAAACATATAATTTGAACACAGCCAAATATGCCATCCAATAATTTTCTACCCAGTGGTCCCACCCCAATTGTATGCTCACATGAGGTCTGGAAATGAAAGAAGCAGTTTTCTAGACTGCACCATAAATGATGGAAGCAGTACACACATAAAAGAATGGCACTATAGTTGAATTGTGCCTGTTGCCTACTTTTTAACTTCCAATATTTATTGAATCATTTTGTTTTCTCATGTTCTTAACAGCTCTTGCCCTGATAAGATTGATCATGTCTTAGATCCAAGGTTGATAGAATTTCTATATGGGCAAATAATTTGGATCTAATACATTATACATCCATTGCTATCAAATGGCCCTGGTAAATCTGCTGATCAGACCCAAATATGCTTCTTATGTGACACACTAGGAGTCTAGAATTATAAATGGCAGTTCATTCAGGAAGGATATGGCATGGAAATTTTTTATTGGTAGAAAAATCTCAGAATAAATTAAGACTGAGAAATAGGATAGACCTAGTTGTAGCCTTCTAGTAGGTACTGAGTATCTAAGCTGGTAGCCTTTATTACTTGAGTTCCCTTCTGGGCTTATGTATAAAATTATGACTGAAAAATATGGTAGATCTAGTTCTAGCCTTCTGGTGACTAAGAAATGAAAGGAGCAATTTGCTTTGGAATTTCTAGTTAACTACAAATCTCAATATGAAATTATGAGAGAGTAGTAGGATGGATCAAGTTCTAGCCTTAAAGGGACTAAGTATCTCCAAGGTCTAAGCTGGTAGCCTTTATTGCTTGAGTTTCTTTTTTGGATTATGTACTCGGAATCATCATGGTGTCAAAATTCAGTTGTCTAACTTCCATGGGCACACAAAAATGTCGATAAGTTATCATCTTTTAAGGAATGTCCTCACTTACTAGATACATGTGGTTGAACTGTAGAACATGATAACTGGAGCTGCCCAAATGGATGGGGGCATCCTGGTGGTATCTGCTCCAGATGGACCCATGCCACAGACAAAGGAACATATTTTGCTTGCCCGCCAGGTCTGCAACCCTTTGTTAGCAGCTTGTAAAGCAGATTTTCTTGTTTCATGTGTTCAATTTTTTAAAGAACCATGTTGCTGAGTACTTCTTATTGTTGTGTGAAGGTTGGTGTACCATCTTTGGTATGCTTTCTTAATAAAGTTGATGCTGTTGATGATTCAGAGCTACTAGAACTTGTTGAGATGGAACTCCGTGGTATGAGAACCTTTAAAACTGTTATACTTATTTCACTTGCTGTTCTTTTTAATTACTTCTTCTACAACTTGGTTATGTGATGGAGTCAAGGAACTCTGTGGTATGATGTTAGGGATTCTTAGTTATTGACTTATTATCTTTATAGCTATTAACTTACTGTTTATGTCATGATTTAGCCAACCCCATCTGATTGGGACACAAGGTTTAGTTTGGTTTGGTTTATGTCATGATTTCATTGAGCTTGTAACCAGATGAATGATTCTCGCAGAGCTGCTCAACTTCTACAAATTTCTTGGAGATGAAATCCCAATTGTTCGGGGTTCGGCCTTGTCTGCCCTACAGGGGACAAATGATGAACTTGGGAAAAAGGCTATTTTAAAACTAATGGATGCTGTGGATGAATATATAACTGATCCTGTACGCCAGCTTGATAAGCCGTTCTTAATGCCAGTTGAAGATGTTTTTTCAATTCAGGTAATTCAACAACTTGCATTTTTAATTACAAACTGCTTACTGCATGATGCCTTTTCTAGGTTAGTTCCAATTTCCTTGCACAATTTCTCAATAAAACTTCTTCAATTAATGATGCTGTATATTTATAAGTAAGTAGTTGTCTGATTGCGTTTTTTTTATCACATTTTGTTTATCTTGAGATAGTATTTAAATTTTATTATAGGAAGACAAGTGCAAATACACATGGTTTGTAATATGTATCATGTGTCAGCAAACCTTTTAGGTTTTTAATTCGTATTCAAGAATTCCAAGTACAGACTTTCTCCCTTAATGTGAACAACCAATAAGAGGACAGATATAAGTTCATTACTTAATTTTTCTCGTTGCTGTGGAAAAAGAAACAACTTTAACTTGCAACAACCTTTTTAAGTTTTTCTATAAGTTATAAAATTTATGTTAATTATAATTAATAATGACAAAAAAAAAAAAAAATGTTTCAAGTATCTTGCAATGCACATTGGTGATGATTTTATGCCATTCCATAGCAATATGGAATGTACCATAGTTTTCTATGCAGTTGCAATAAATTGAGCTGTTTTTTACATCAATGTATTCTATTTTGCACTGTTCAGTAGCAATTTATGTGTTTGATATTTATGAAGTCTTAGAAGTTAATACATTATTATTATTTTTTTAAAAAATATGGCTTTTGTAGTTTCTACCATGGAAAGCCTATTACACAGTTATCAATATATACACGGACATTGTGAAAAGTTGAACCTGATATTCACTGCTACCTCAATTAATGATTATTTTATTTTTTGAAGGGACGTGGGACTGTTGTTACTGGTCGTATTGAACAGGGTACCATCAAAGTTGGTGAGGATATTGAAATTTTGGGATTGATGCAGGTACTTCATAGTACTAAAATCAAATTTATAAAATAACATGAACATGAAGAATGCCTTCACATTTACTTTCTATGTTTTATGCAAGATACTAATCTTATCATGTCGTGTCTGTCTGTCTGTCTTTTGTAGGGTGGGCCCTTGAAGACTACAGTCACTGGTGTAGAGATGTTTAAGAAAAGTTTGGATCATGGACAGGTAAAACTTTTGTCTAATTTTTACATTATTGGACACTTGAGTTTCAGTGCAGAGGTCACTACACTATTGGTATGTTGTTTCTCCTGTAGGCTGGTGATAATGTGGGCCTTCTTTTGCGTGGCTTAAAACGTGATGAGGTACAACGAGGACAGGTGAGTGAAAGTGGCTAAGGTGTGCACGGCCACCAATATGAAACTGTAGCTCCATCCAAGTTGCAATTCTCAATTTATAAAGTGAATCGATCATTTTATCTTACTATTAAAGTAATTAAAATGTAATGGCCTACCTTGTCGTAATGGATAATGCTTCTTGACATTATAATGAAACATGTTTGATTGCATATGAGGAAGAGCTTTCAACACTCTAATGATGTTTGCAGCATTGCAGGGACTGTTGATTTTTCTTTTCATTTCTTTATTCTATCCCCAACCCCAAGTATCTTGTTTTGGTGACAGTGTTATTAATGCCACAGGTAGTAGCAAAACCTGGAACCCTAAAAACTTATAAGCGTTTTGAGGCAGAGATTTATGTTCTCACGAAAGATGAAGGTGGCTGCCATACTGCGTTTTTCTCAAATTATATGCCTCAATTCTACATGAGGACTGCAGATATTACAGGGAAGGTGGAATTGCCTGAAAATGTTAAGATGGTGATGCCTGGTGACAATGTGACTGCAGTTTTTGAGCTGATTTCACCTGTTCCTGTTGAAGCAGGTTTGTTTGACAACTCAATATTTCTTTGTTGAAGATAAACCTACTTGTGGTGATACACGAATGATTATAAATTTCTTTATTTCTCATAATTTCTGCTTCATTTTTCTTTATATCAGAATTCAAAGGAGTATCCATTCTTTCTCATGGAGTTCTGTCATATTTCTTGTGAATATAACTGGCATCCCTTAGGAGGAAATTATCACTGAAGTTATGTTTGAAGTAAATTGAATGTAGATGTGTTGAAGTTTGTTTTTTGCATCATACGTCCAGTATTACTTACAACTGCTTGGGCAATGCTGGTTGTGTAGGTCATGACAATGTGAAGTGAAATATTTTGCTTCATAGACACCAGTGACTTTCATAAACATGTATTGTTACCTTGTAGGGTCGTTGTTGCAATGTATTTGTACAGGCTATTTATACTTGGGATTTGATTAAAATGCATTTACTTAGTCATAGTTATGCATATTAGTGGCATATGTTATGCCAACTGCGACAAACCTAATATTTCTGAGGCATATGCTTCACATAAGTACATAATTTCAATTAATTGTGAAGCTGATATGGCTGGCTGTGCTTGTGGAATACACAATGATGCCATCAACCATGTATCAAATTAAAACAAACACTTTCATGAATGATATTTACTCATAAGATTAAACAGTATCTGGAACATGGATTAGACAAAAACTTTGACGAAGCTTTATAGCCTGCTGGTCTTAACTGACAGAGGGTATTGACTTTGTTGTTTCTTTTGTACGTGAAAGATCTCCATAAAATTAATTTTTCTTTTACTACATTTCATAATATCTAATACCACTTGAAACTTATTTGTCAAGCAAATTTTCTTCAAGTTTTCAAATATTGAACTGCTGGCCCATTGCAAGTCCTCATCTTCTGATGAAGTCATAGTACTTGGATTGAGAACTTTTAGTATAGAAGCTAACTATAATAGTTTGTTTTTGTTTGAGTTCTGTATTCTTGCTTTTTTGTTGGTCTAATCCATGGGATGTGTTGTGATCATTTGCTATTAACAGGACAAAGATTTGCTTTGAGAGGAGGTAGGACGGTTGGTGCAGGAGTTGTCTCAAAAGTAATTGACTAAAATACTGCAACTGGTCCTGAACAATAAAATTCATGCCTACTCATTTGCAGAAAGATGTTTAACAGATGTCAGGCTACTCTTCATAGAGATGAGTGCAATTTCTGGTGATTAGTGATGTTTACTTTAGTCACTGTTAGTGAGGTAAATAAGTTGGATTTTGATTTATATGGATTGTATGGAGAAATTTTTTTATTTCCTTCTTTCTGTTTATAATGCAAAATTGCTTAAGGTTGTTTTGGGCTCTTCAGAAATGTTTCTCTCTTCATTTTCAGATGAATTAAATTCTATGAAATCTATTACTTCTAATTGAAATTATGACTTTCAGGTCTAGTATGAATGGACCTGGTCCTTGATTATTGCCTCTGACTGGTTCTTCTAGAAGCAAATTATGGTCAATTGGATGTGACTTATAAATTCTTTGATTTCTGTCCCTTCTTTCATTCTTGCCTTATGTAGTGCATGATTCTGTGAGCATATTGTATTATGACTCTAAGGCTGTGTTTGGATCATAAGTTTGGATAGAGATTTGAGAAGGAAAAGAAAAAGACGAGAGAAATGGAGACAAAATTTAGTCTATATTTTATTTACATTTCTCTCATCTTTTTCTTTCTCTTTCCAAATCTCTACCCAAATCCATGATCCTAGTCTAAAGGATTGAGGACTATGACTATATGAAGCAAGTATATTTTTGCCAGTATATATATATTTGAGAAACATGAATTTTAGCAAACACATGAATTACTTTGTGTGTAAAAATCATGCTTTTATTGGCCAACTGATAGCTTGTGTGTGTTTGTTGTCTTGCCCAATGTACAACTGTTCTTTCATCCTTGAAACCATACCTGTGCTTGAATTAAGGTTTGAGTTTTTATTTATTTTCATCCTTGAAACCATAACAGGTGAGAAACTAAAGCTTCTTGATTTTTAGGATACCAGAATAAGGTTTTTAATCTTGGTTGGCTTGATTTGGCTTGGGATGAATTGAGAATTTAGAGCACTAATGGTTTATAATTTTGTAACGAACCTGTGTGTGTGGAGTAATTGGTTCAGGCTTTGCCCTTCCACTGCTCTGCAGTCAACCACAGGATCAATGTTCACCCTACTTATAATATATAACCAAATTCATATGTCCTACTTTTGTAGTGCACATTCTAGTTATTAGCAATCTAATATGGAGATTGTTTTATAAATGTAACCTGCAACTGACATTCTCAATAGAAATAGCTTGATTATTGAGATAATAGAACTTCTGGTACTTTTTACATTATAAAAAAAGAGTTCCTATAATCTTCATGCATCCATATTTACAAAAATATTGCATTTTTTCTGACATGCCAACGTGAAATATTGTATTTGAAAAATCTGTTCTGAATTACCATAAATTACTTATCTTCCAGTAACTTCATCGCAGTTTCGACTAGCGAATGAATTGGTGTGATGTGCCGGCTCAATCCAACGGTACCAGAGAAAACATTGAAGTTTTCAAGCTCTGATGTGGTATCTGTTACAGACTCCAGCTCCTTCTCCATTCCCAGTCCCTTGAAAATTTGAACATTTGTTTCCTCATCTCTCATCATCCAAATCACCAACTCTATGACAAACCTCCTAATTCTCGGAGTCTTGGTTGCTGGATACTTGTGTTTCTTCAGAATCTGGACTAGTACACTAGCTAATTCAGCCACTTGAATTCCAGCTCTCTCGAACACAATGCTCGATTCTTCAGTAGTCATAAATTTGAAAACATGTGCTGCTAGTCCGATCATCACTTCTTGCAATTTGCTTTCTTCTGAAATTATTGCTTTAAGCACCTGCAATGGAGTTGATTTTATAGATTATCATCCCATTACATTCTGTAGTTTACATAGGAGTAAAGGAACCCTATCATCTGCATTACTCTGAAATTGAATGTTTGTCGTGTGTCTGTGTCTGTACTACTTGAAAAGATACAATCCTATTGTGTTGCAAGATATTGAATGTTCTTTGGTGTTAAATGAGAACTTACCGTGGGTGCTGCAGCAGTGACCCCCTTTAACTTCATGAAACAGTCTGCTCCGACGTAGGTGCACAAATTTGTTAAGATTCGTGCTGCATTGATGCGTAGCAACGCAACTTCCAATGCTTCAATGAGCTTTTCAATTTTCTTCAATTTCAATATCTGATGACAATTAACCTTGCTTTCTAATGCCAGCATTGCTAGCGCTTCTCCAGCTGCAATTCTTACATGATTCTGATTTTCAGGCATCTCCATTTTGAAGAAAATGTTGAACAATTCTTTGATGACTCCGCCTGTGCTCCCGATCCTTGCTGTCGCGTCCTCTTCCATTGCCAGACTGGTTAAAATCTCTATCCCTAGTTGTTGCAGCATTGGGTATTTCTCACCATACCGTAGTATATCTCTGATGTTGCTGATTGTGAAAACAACCTCCGAAATCTCTCTTCTGAGCTGCTTACCGTTGGTGCCTGTTGTTCTAGCAAGCATCTTCAGCACTTGAAGAGATCGTCTCACCGTCAAGATCTGAGACTCTGTAGCAGTTTCGTCCTTCAATAACCTCTCTTCTGCGTGAGTAAAATCTATTATTTTTGGTAAGAGTCCTCTCGTGTTCCCTATCTTTCCGCAATTATCATGGTCTCGAGCAAGTTTCTTTAGAATGAGAAGTCCCAAATGATTGAATGTCGAGAAACTGTAATTTTCATGGTCGTGGACGACTCTCTTTGCAGAGATTTCATCGGCTATACTATGAGTCCTTTGGTTCTGGAGCAGAGACGATATTGATTCCATCGCACCAGGTATTCCAGCAACCCGTAGAGAGTTCTGTTTTTTGCCTGCTAGCTTCGTCAATATCTCCGCCGCTGATTTCCTGATCTCTTCTTCTTGTGGATCTTTCCAATTCAACATCTCAACTAACCGTTCCATCACCGGCAACGTTATTCCAATCTTTTGCAGTGTATCATCCGAAAACCGCTGATTCATTGAGAATTTGTGTAAAATCCTAACTCCAATTAGCTGTTCATCCGGCGAATTTGAATCCAAGAGATCAATAGCGAACGAAACCATATCCATCTTTAGGCCGTCAAAAATGCTTCCATTAACACACCTCGAATACGAATCGTAGAAGAATCGTTTAATCGAAACCATACCCGAAGCCCCCAATTCACACTCCCTGTTCACCTCATCCAACACTTTATAGTAAATCACATTCCATTCCCAGTAAGCTTTCTCCAATAAAAACAGCAAAGCTTCTGCCAATGCCAAGGCGTAAAAAATATTCAGAGCAGACCCGCGATTCCGCTTATCGGTATCTCCTTTTGCTATTTCGCCATAGTTATGTCTAATGAGCTTCATTAATGATAAACCTGTGCAGGTTAACGCAGAAGCAATCTGGAGCCAATACAGAAGCCTGCTGACATGTTTTGCTGAGAAAACCCATTGGGCATATGGCAACAGAGGAACATCTGAAGCCAACCATGTTCGAGTCGGCATCTTTTTCTGATCCCAGTTTTTGTGGCTTCCCAGGTGAGTACTCTGATTAACTTCTCTGCCCCTTTGGCTTTGCTTCCGAACCAAGTCAACGGGTTTGAAGATTGCTTTTATAGTTTTAATTATGAAGTGTGAGCTTGATCTTATCAATCGGAAACTATTGATTCCAGCAATTGACCATGTAGCTTGATGTTGCCATTCAAGCTCATGGCTTCTGCTGAAAATCCGAGTCCCCTCGATTAACAGAATTATGGTGATGACCCAGAAGTCTGTCTCATCGAGGGTAATAGCAAAACCGCCAAGTAGGACAACTGTTGCCCAAATAAAGCCTAGTGTTCCTAGGCCTGTTGCCGCTTTCTCAAGCACCGCGAGGCGGAGGGCGAAGAGAGTCAGCTTCTGCTCTGCGGCGCGGACTTGGGTTTGGGTTTCTGATGGAGAAACAGGATTAGCATTGCTACTATCTCTTGTTTCCATACTGCTTTGGGGTTCAAAAATTGTTGGACCTCCATTGCCAAGTTCATCAATTTGTAAATGAACACTTCCGCTTCCTTCTACATCTTGCCCGCGATCCATCTTAGTGGATCAAGATCATAATCAAAATCAAAATAAAAATGGGTAATAGATCGGATTGGAATTTGTCTTTTGAAGTGGTAGGTTAATGTTGAGTTTTTGGATTGGAAATCTTGTTGTTCTTGTGTTTGGAAGGAGAGAATGGAGGAGTGGTGGTTATATAGGAAATGAGGAAAATGAGCTTAGGGAGCACTTTTAAGCCATGGAAACGCGGAGAAAAGAGAAACTTTAAGTTAGTTCTCTTTCCCCAATTTCTTCTAGGAAGGCTGTCTTCTGTTTTGTTGTTGCATCTCTTCTATAACTTCAGCAATTCGCTTCTCTCTCTCTCAAGCTGTGCTGTCCGCCTCTCTTTCCTTGGTGGATAAGTTCAGGATTTAAAGCCCTTTTTCTTATAACAAAAAAGCAATAAGCTTTTCCTTTATTCATCTTTTTGATCTCCCTTTATTCATCTTTTTGATCTCCTCTTTTCCTAAACAAACCCATTTGTGAAATGACCATTTTGCCCTACAAGTTCTCTTAGGTGGACCATTCATATAGAGGCGGTGTAATGCTGGATTCTTTTATCTTATTTTGATCTTTCCATGGTTTGTTAATTGGAAGTATTGACTTTGAACTATTTATATTAAGTTCTTCTTGGAGGTACAGGTTATTTTGCCCAGCGGAAACTTAGGCCAAGTTTGGGATATTGTAAAAAAGTCAAAAAGTTAAAAAGTTATTCAAAAAGTTAAAAAATTAACACTATTCATCAAAAGTCAACAATTACGGCTGCACAACTCCCAATCCTAATTTTTTCATACAAATCAATTTTTACAATTTTTTATTACACATTTTTTCATAAAAAGTCAAAAAGTTAACCCAAACATCCATATTTTTTCCCTCAATTTTTTAGTCTAAAAAGACAAAAAGTGCATTTATTTAAGACACTCCAAACAACCCTTAATTAGGTTAGGATCAACCAATCGTACCCAAGATATTAGCATAAACAAGATCTAGAAATTTTTGTAGAAAAGTGTTTAGAATATCATGTTTACATTCATTTTGAATGAGACCCACACTCTATTAAGATGAATACAATAGCATGGAATCATCTACATATTATCCATAGCATGAACATGAATTTGTCTTGCGAGTCAATACTATAGAAATTAGTAAGGATTTAGCTTGTCTCTAGTTGAGTTTTTCAACTAGAGTGTCTTGTTGGGGCTCTATGGGCTCATTACGGAGCTACATTGATAATTCAAACTATTTAATGTATAAGACTCGTCAAATATTTTGGGTATGTTTGGTTTGGATTTGTAGAGTAATTTTGGAAATTTTTTTCTAAAAAACTTGTTTGGTTTGTAATTTTTCTAGAACAATTTCCAAAATCACTTTCTCTCTTACACATTAATCAATCACTTTTTCTCTCTCATCTCTCATTCTCAATCACTTTTTCTCTCACACACATCTACTTAATTACAATAAAATATCAAATCATTTCAAATTCCCAAACTCTAAAACTACTTTAAAAATACACAACTAAACAAACTAAATTTTTTTTTAAACTTTCTCCCCAAAACAATTTTTAAAAACTATTCTCTCAAAACCAAACCAAACATACCCTTTACTTTTGTAAAAAATCACGTTGATTGTATATCAATAGCCACTTGATCATATCACATTTATGTTAATAATTTATTTTTAAAATCATAATTATGTTAACATAAAATTGATATAATCAAGTGACCATCAATATCTAATTAACGTAATTTTTTACAGGAATAAAATACTCGATTAGTCCTAAACATTGAATAGTTCGAATTATCGATGAATTCTGTGGTGGGCTCACGAAACCTAATAACACGCTCTAGTCTGAAATTAGACTAGTGAGAAGCTTGAGCCAATTAATAACATTTATTATTATTATTTTTCATAATATAATTAAAAATCTTTTTTCTGACTAATTCTATCTGATGTGGGTCCTAGAATCCTAAATGTGACCAAGTATTGTGTCAAAGCCGTTTAATGTGGAATAATAGCAATTTAGCTGGTAGTGGCTGGCAGGCTTGGCTAGAAGTCTCCTTGTGTTAGGTTAAAGGCAACGATGGGACCCCTGCTCCCCTACTTCATCGTCCCTTGGAGTGTACGATTGTTTTTGTTGTTGTTGTTGTTGTTTGTTTTTTTTTTTTTGTTGACATTAATATAAATTAAGGGGTGATTTAAGATGTTCTAAATAAGTATACTTTTTGACTTTTTATGAAATATGGGTTGGGTTTGGGTTGGATTTGAAGTGATGTGGTAGAGAAGTGATGTGACTTAAATAGAATAATGACTTTTTAATTTTTTAACATTTTTAGTACATGACAAACAAAGACCTAAACTGCAAAGCGTTTTCTTACATAAGTTGCAAGTGAATGAGCAGGTTGGACAACCTCTTTACCCACCTTTTCAAAAACAACATAATCAAAACATTTACTATAATGCATTATATCACTCAAAATGGACTGAAGTTGCCAGGCAGAGACCCGGTCATATAATTTTGTAACAGCAAAACTAATACTTGACAATCTGTTTGCAATTGAAGATGCATGATGCCCTATTTATGTGCCCACCACAGCTTGAAACGCAGTTGCAGCTTCCGTTTGCTGTGGAGAAGGCAATGGTGGACCGGCCACTGCCATCTGCTGGACAGGATGATTATATTCATCAAAACAAACCCAGGCCATTCCAGTACAATCCTCCATTGAGAGCCAAGACCCATCGACTATGATATGCCACTTCTGAGAATCTGCTGCGATGGAAACAATGTGCTGCAAAAGAACTTAATTAGAGAAGACATTGTTAATGTTATTACATGAGTGAGAGAGTGCAAGTGTGACTTGCTGCTGTGGTGAAAAAACCAATGAAAATAAATCATGAGCTATGGCTAAGGTTCGTTCGATGGTCATGGTAATAGTATGGAATTCAGTAGAATTTCGTTGCAACCAAATAGCCCATAAAATAGCAATAGATTGTATTAAAATCTCAGAATCATGAATCTGCTGAACCCAACCCTTGAACCACGTGAAGAAGGAAGTAGGAGTGCCAATACTAAAGTCAAGCCCCAATGCAGACCCACGCCATACCCTCCGAGACACTTGACAATCGAAAAATAAATGCTCAAGAGACTCTTCGTACGCAAGACATTACTTCTTGCTTTTTTTGACATGTTTTATTTTCTTTGACAAATTTTTTTTTATAAGAAAATATCTTGTATTTAATTGTAACCTTAAAAATAATGGTGCTTTTTGTACAAGGGTAGTGATGGCAGTAAAAGGTGGTTATAGGAAGTGACAGCAGCAAAGATGATAATAACCGATTTAATTTCAGATATAAGAAAAATTAATAGAACTGAATTAGACCATACACGTGGCTTAATGTGTGATCATAATAGATCATCAGGGCCACTTATCTTAAAGTACTAGAATTTGTTGCATGGATTCAATTTGACCCATTTATGATTAAATATGCATTGTGATGAGATTTTTGGCCATTTTATTAAAAAAAAAGAAAAAAGAAGAGGACGACATATATTGCCCCAACTAGTGCCTCCTCAAAAGTTAGGAGATCTTCGTGTCCTCTGTTGTACTCTGTTTTTTAAGGTTTAGTTTTTTTGTTTTGTTTTGTTTTTGTTTCATCAAAAAAAGAAAAGAAAAAGAAAAGAAACGGAAGTTAGGAGATGGGAAGGGAGTGAATTTATAGTATTTCACCCTTCTTCCGTGTCATGTCAAGATAGAACAAATCGAAAAGATATTAAAATGAGTTAATTTTATAATTTTAAGAATGATAATATTAATAAAAATAAAAGATAATATGATATATTACAAATTATTGAATAAGTAAAACTAAATATCAACTGTAATATGTTGATATTTTAATCTTATTGTATTTAAAAACAAATTAAATTATATATTGTATATATTCCGTGAGGATATAGGTGAGATAGAACATGATAGTAGAACAAAATCCGTCTTGAGACAAAAAATATAAAGATAAAATAGAATAGGGCGGGATAAAATCGTGACCCACACCCTAGAAGCTAAATGAGAGGTGGCTTCTAATAGACTATTTAGTTTTTTTACTTTTGCTTATATGTATTGTTTAATAAACACAAACATCTTTGAATTAAAGTGTTGTTTTGTTAGTTTGGAATGCTCCGTCATTTTTGGGGTACCTAATATGGTGCCATTGGTATGAAGGGATTTGGAGATGTATACATATGGAATGAATGAATAAATGATGTGGAGACATCATCAATTAACAATTATTGGGTCCCACATGATTCATCAAATGGGTGATCATGATCCAAAAGAAAGAGGGACTATTGAGTAAATATGGACTTTATCATGTAATTGCGTCCCACATGATTCATCAAGAAAGGGTGATCCAAAAGAAATGGGGACTAATTGGTGTGGCTTGACTCCACGCAATCTAAGGTCTTTCAATTCCCCATTTGTTATCCAAACTCTACGGAATTAGGTTACATGGTCTAGGATGTTTATGGATCGAATTAATATGATTTTAAAGTAAATCAAGAATGAAATTGATTCTTATTGTTAAGAGAGAAGTAAAAAACTAGTAAGTTTTCCTTTAGAATGTGAGTTAATTTTTTGACTATTTTAGTTTGGAGTTAAAAAGTTTTGTTTGGAATGGACTTTTTGATTTTTTTGACTTTTGTGAGAGAAAAAATAAAATGATTATAATTTGGATGTGACATTATATCTTATTAATTTTTTAATCTATTTTTTTCTTTTTGTGACTATTTTAACTCAAAATTTTTATGCCAAACATAGCCTAATTTTGAAGGCTTAAGGTGTATTTAATAGCCTAATTTGTCCTCACATAATTGAGTTTGTTGGTAAATTATATGCAAAGTCGTTAAGAAGCCTTTTATGAAGAATGACAACCAACAAATTTAGAATTTGTGATCAGTTAACTATCTCAAAAGCTCTTTTATCTTACATATGCAATATGATTTCGTCTTAGAAAAAAGTGAGACATCTTTTCTTGGGGTGAGATTTGTATTGCAAAATGAAAAAAATACCCTGGTGAGTATCTTCTATAATGGTTTTTCTACTGCGATTTTGCTGTGAGACACCAGTAAAATATATAATGAAAAGATTTGATTTTGAAATAGAATTATAGTTAACATCATTTTTATTCAATTTTAGTCCTAGACTACTAGATTTTCATAATAAAATTATAGCACAAAGATCTTTAGTAGTTGAATCCAATGCAAAATATCATTTTCAAAATAAGAATAAGAAAGATCTTTAATAGATGAATCCAATGCAAACTATCATTTTCAAAATAAGTCATTATGTTTAATTCTAGGGTACATTATATTGACACTCTCTCTGAGGTTTAAGTTTATTATAATTCTCTCCCTCACCTTTTGAAAATTATATCCCTCTCCCTGAGATTTAAAGCTTCATTACAAATTGCTCTCTCAGTTAAGTCAACTAACAGATTTTGTTGATGTCAGCAATTTAATTTTTTTAAATACCAATTTTGCTCTCACTGGGTAAATTACATTGACACCCTTCACATTTTAGAAATTACAATCCCTCCCCAAGGTTTAAAGTAGCATTACCAATTGCTCCATCGGTTAGTATAGGTTGAAAAAAATTTTGTTAGTTAAATTTTTAAATTTCTGTTTAAAAACCAACGTAAACTCATTTTTTGAATTTACATTTTTCCCTCAAATTTACAAACTGGGATAACCATTTATAAACCAAAAAAATTATCAAACAAGTTTTTATGACAGTTTTTAAAAATTTTGTAAATATAAATTGAAAACTAAAAACGAAATGGTTACCAAACATGCCTCAGATGGTAAAGATGTCGTAAAATTAACAAATAATTAAATAAGTTACCAACGTAAAAAAT
This sequence comes from Camellia japonica, assembly GCA_030407325.1. NCBI lineage: Eukaryota > Viridiplantae > Streptophyta > Magnoliopsida > Ericales > Theaceae > Camellia > Camellia japonica. Next base: position 185,723,036 of record JAPPVO010000031.1, on the reverse strand, counting down.
GAATTATCAGAAGATTCTTAGGCTATGTATGGTTTAATTTTTAGAAATTTTTTTTAAAAAGTAAAAATTAATTTGGTTAAGAAATAAAAAATAAAAAATAATTATCATTTTTATATAATTTTTATCTTTTGAGTGGTTAGAAATAATTTTTTACAAATTAAATATATTTCTTCATATTTATTTTTATTAAATTAGTTTTTTTTTTTTTTTTTTTATATGTCGGGGGGGATCCATATTAAATTGAAACCTCAGGGGGTGTCAATGTAATTTACCCTTTAAAGTATATGTAAAGGTTAAGGGTAAATATGTCATTTAACTTAAAAGTTAAAACCGTCAAATAATTACACTGACAAGGGGGTTAGTGTAATTTCCCAAATGTGAGGGGGGAACTATAATAAATATAAACCTCAGGGGGTGTCAGTGTAATTTATCTTTAATTCTATCCACAAATCTATACTATCTATCTATCTATACTATATATATAAAGGGAATCTTATTTTTTTTACATTCGAGTTCCCTCAAGACAGCTTAACTCCGTCAAGCCTGTAGGAGTAGTGAAGAATTCTAGTGAGTTGTGGTTGTTCCCTCGACTGACCAAGAAAAAGAAGTTCCAGAGGCATCTTCCATTCATATCGATTTGGGTTAGCAAATCCTTGACTCTTCGAATGGTATGTGTAACAACTCAGATTTTTAATTATTCTGTAAAATTTATACTAATATTATTAATTACAGTTGGAAAAATATACGATTGATTTTGTATTATTATGTGTAATTTTGTAAAATAATATAATTATTAAAAATTTAGGGGTCAAAGTATAAATAATAATAATAATATAATAATAATAATAATAATAATAATAATAATAATAATAATAATAATATAATAATAATAATAATAATGGGTGTGGTAGTAAAATAAATAATTAATTTACTGTTGGTATACGATAAAGTGTAATTTAATTAGGGATTAATTTATTTATATAGTTATATTAAAATATTGGGCCAAAATGTAATTATCTTAAATATCTATCAAAGATAAGTATAAATCTATATAATTAATAGACGAATTTGAGAGAGGATACGCCGGGCCACGTGTTGGCCAACTGACGGTCTCACTTCCTTATAAATAAGGAGGTGGTGATCCGTGGAAAGAAAAAGAAAAGAAGAAAGAAGCGAAGGAAAGAAAGAAAGAAAGAGAGAAAGGGAGGGAAAGAAAGAAAGAAAAAGAAGAAAAAAATAGTGGAAACTGAAAGGGTCTTTGGTAGTGGAAAGAAAGAGTGAGCTATTAAAGTTAAGGTGAGTTATATTATACCTTGAGTCACCATAATATATTTTACATATGTTTTGACTTACCATATGTATTTTATACAAGTTATGTTTTATAAATTATTATAAGTTATATTACTATTTCAGTTACGTGGTTTAATTTCTGAACCCCATTTGTGAAAATGAAACCCATGGATATGTTTGTTTATATTTTAAAGAATATTTGACTATAACCTTATAAACAATTATGTTTTGTAAGTACCACCATGGGAGTCCCATGCCTTGGGGGACTTAAATAATCATTGGCCTCTGTTTGACTACTTTGTGGTCCTCAGTTTGTCATGGATCCATTGACCTTTGTTCTGTGCGGAGCAAAGTGCTGTGCGGAGATAAGTGCTACACTATTGTGGGAGCCACCTCTATAATCCGTACGAGCCACCTCTTGAATCCGTACTTCTGTATTGTTATGAATCCATTGACCTCTGTTCTGTGCGGAGCAAAGTGCTATACGGAGCTAAGTGCTACACTGTTGTGGGAGCCACCTCTACAGTTCGTACGAGCCACCTCTTGAATCCGTACCTCTGTTCTGACTATCACTTCTGTGACCTCTATTCTGTTCTGTTCTGTACCGTGGTTATGGTTATATATTTACATAATTTATGTATTTCAGTTTCTACCACTTAAATAATTTATTTACCAAACTGAGTTATGTAAATGTTTGGCCTAACTAACTATTCATGGTTATTTCGTCTCCCTTATACTCTTAGTATAATATTTCTTACTCTGCCATGTGCTTATAGCTGTTTACCAATTTTCAGGAAACATGTAATTCAGAAATAGCTTTTGGAAAGTCTTAGATGCGGGGTTGCGGAATAGACACACATAACACTTTTATGATATTTTTATATGTAAATATCGGCCTTTTTGTCAATATAATTTTGTAATAAAAATAGAAGCTCCAATGATTATTTTGATATCCTTATTTAAATATTACTTCCGTTCGCGTTTATTAATTTGTTCAAGAATTGGCCGTAGGTAACTTCAGTTACTGGCCATCACGATGCTTAACCCTTGGATACGGGGAGTGGGTCGTGACAGTATGAGTCGTTTCCTGACTGATAGGTAGAAGAGGAATTCCTCCCGCTCCTCATTCGACATGCGGTTTCGATTTTGTACTTCAGGGCCATGCTCATTTTCAAATTTCTGCTTTTGACCAAACCAAATCAATAGCAATCATTTGTTATCAATAGAAATCTCTTTTGTTTCTAGCTTGAGACGAAAGCATTGGGACTTCTCCTTGCCTGTCCGCTCTGAATGGCTACTAACAAGAACAAGGAAGGTACCGCAGCTTACCTTACTGCTAGCCATCTTTTATCAATACTTCCCTCTTCTACCACACTACCGCCTCTTTCCTTCCTCTCCAACTTTGAAAAAGCTATAGAGTCGATTACAAAAAAGAGTACCTTATTGCTCTTTAGTATAATAGAAGTGGTTTGTTTTCTTTCTTTTTAAAGGCCCGCTCATCATAACAAGGCACTAGAGCTTCCTATTTCTTAGAGGGCTAGTCCACTTAATCTCCCTCCATGGTATCAATCACTTTCTCCGTATGGAGCACTGAGGGTTAGATCCATTCGTTATGAGCTTGCTTATTTCTTCTATGAAAAAGAACAATTACAACTATATATAGCCAGGAAGATCGGAGTATTTAATTCCTCCACCTTTCAGTCCACACTGCCCTCTCCCGCGCGACATTGGGTAATTTGAGCATTAACCGCTTCCTCTGTCCTGAAATAGGACCAAATTGGAAAGGAGAAAAAGTAAAAGTATCCTTGCGTCCGCTCGATTCTCAGTTTCTCCTTTTCCTTTGGCTGACAACAAAGCCCGAATAAAGTAGCACGTCCGAGTTGGGCAGAAGCGAGTCCCTCGGGTTGATCAATCAAGAGTGAAAGCCCAAAGCTAGTTAGAGGGAGATAATCAATAGAAGTCCAAATAGTGATTCGTTACGCCCACCATACCCAACAATCAGGGGTTGAAGTGGGAACCACCCTGGGCTTTCCTACAAACATCCAAGATCCCCGTCCAATATGTTAGTAATTAAATCATCCGTTTTCAGACATCGTTGATGGAGATTGGACTGAAGCCAAACAAAGGAAAGAAGTCACCACATTCTTACTTAACCCCAGACACTCAGGAACTTCTTGAAGCCCGCGTAACACAATATATAAGACTCATTGATCGGTTTGCATCTATGGCCCTTCTTAGCATCAGGAATAGAACAATCAAAGAAGGGGTCGTTACCACTAAACAACGAAACCAGGGGAATCATGGTGCACGTACACACACGCGTTCTCTTATCGTGCGAGGAGTTCCTTTGGAATCGGTTCGCTATCCGGATTAGTGAATCCACTCTTTGATGCAAGCTAGAGGGGCTGCATTTCCTTACTTCTTCATTCTTTTTTCGTAGAGTCTTTAAGAAGGGTTGACCTTCTTGCTACCTTGGGATTGGGAAGTAGCTGAAATGGGAGCCAAAGTTTTCCAGCCCGCCATTTCAAAGGAAGAGTAGACAAAGAAGGAACACCACTACTGAGGATCTCCCCCCCTAATCTTAGATAGTCGCTAAGACATCCATCCCGTCTGCTCACACTCATCCAAATCAAATAGGCGATTCTTTCAACCGCTCAGATATCTATTCGGATCCAATACCAAGATGCCTAGAACTTTCACTTTAGGATCGAAGCCAGCATCGAACAATGGATCTAAAAAAATGTTTCCAGGTACTACTTTATCCTATATATGTATATGTTCATAGAGAAATTGTCTAAGGAAGTGAAAATCTTTCTCAATCACATTCAGTATAACACTTCTCTCATCCCACTACCGCACTATCCATGTCCTATTCTTATACTATTATACTTACTCCCTTTGAGATAGGACTTAGTGGCCTCTTCAATGGTGCTACTTATGCTTATAGTTTCGGTTAGAAGATTGCACCTTTTGACCCAAGGAAGATGACCACATCCTTCTCCTTTACCTGCTTGGCAAAGCATTTAAAATAATTATTTCAATCTGGATTTGTTTCAGGCTTTATATATCCATTAAAATTAGAAAATGACCACCCACTGACTCCCCTTTTCCTTTCGCTCGTGATCGAGCCACCCGAGGCTTCTCGACTGCTTTAATTCTAAATTATAAGAAATTCATATCCATTTCTTACAATCAGCTTCGGGAAGTTATTTTTTATTTATTATTAGATTTCTAGTTTGCAATTACCTTGGCATAGAGTGAGGGTCAATTCTTTCTGAAGTTGTAACAACCCCATCATGTATAAGGATTAGTACTTGATTAACTAAGAGGATTTGAGATTTAATTGCCGAGTATTATAATTTATTTGGGATTTATGAGAATTGTGAAATCTGACTCGTATATGATTTGATTGAAGGTTTATTTTGGAATTAGAAATTTAGGGTCCAAATGGCTTAAGGAAGTGAAGTTAGGAAGTTGAATCAATTTAATTTTGATTACAGACCCATTTGGGAGTTTAATTAAATATTCGATTTAGTTTAGTAAAATTGAGATTCGATAAATTAGGTCCTATTTGGAGTTGATCAAATTATGAGGATTGAGGATTGTGTTTATTGCGAATTAAATTTAGTTATGGGGTGTCTAATTTGGACATGTGATTTATTGACGGAAACTTGGAGTCTGATCAGAAATTGAAGACCTAAATGATTTAAGAAACCAAAATTGGGGTTGGAAGTAAGTTCGATTTATTATTTGGAGCCTTTTGGGAGCCTGATTAAAAATTTGATTCGGATTAATAAAATTAAATATAATTAATTTAGGCTCTAATGGAAATCAATTAGATTAATTAAATTATGAGAGATCTATGATTTGTTATAATTAATCTACTGATGTGCTAATTGAAATTTATTAAGATTAAGTGTTGCTTAATTAAATAAATCCTAATCATAAATTGAATATAGGATTAATAATATTTCTGGGTGTGCAAAGAAACTTAGGTGGTGTGTGTGTGCATGTGAAGGTTGTGCTGGAACTCAGGGAGATGTGCACGTGTGTGTGTGGTGTCATGAAACTAGTGTGTGTAGGGGTGTGCGCGGTGCGGGTCGGTGCGGTTTGAGAGAAAAATAGAAATCGTATGGCGGGTGACGGATTGATAAAAGTGTCACTAGAATTTGCCATTTTCCTTATCAAAAACCGGCGGTTCGGTTGGCAATTAATAGTGGATTTGCCTTGGCGGTTCGGGCGGATTGGCGGTTTATAAAAAATATAATTCAAATTACAAAACTTAAATCAAAGAGTAAAAAAAAGACGAGAGATACCATGATATTTTGGATTACTGACATCTTGAATTCCCCTCGAGCAGTAATGTAATACTATATTCTAAGGTATAGAACAACAAGCAAACTTAAGTAAAAAAGAATTTTAGAATCTTATAAAACATGATTTAATAGCGGTGCGGGTCGGTGCGGTTTGGAAGAAAAATAGAAACCGGCGGATTGATAAAAGTGTCACTAGAATTTGCCATTTTTCTTACCAAAAACCGGCGGTTCGATTGGCAAATAATAACGAATTTGCCTTGACGGTGCGACTCGGTGCGGTTTTGGCGGTTTCGGCGGTATTATGCACACCCCTAAGAGTGTGTGTGTATGTCTTTTGGAGAATGCTTTGTGGTGATAGAGTATGGAATTTTCAGAACCATTTCATCACCCATTCGGGTAGAGTAACCGAGAGAGAGAGAGAGAAAGGAAAGGAGTGAGGCATCATTTTTGCTGGAGAATTGGAAGGACTCACCAATTCACCCTAAGGAAAGAAGAAAAGAAAGCTTGAGGAAGATAAAAGGGTAAGAGAGAAGGCTCAAGAATTCAGCAATTTTAGGTAAATATTTGTCTTAATTTTTGTGGATAAATTAGTTAAAAGCTAAAATTAAGAAAGTTATGGAACAAATTCCATGGGTTTGTAAGAAATTGGGTTTGGAGCAAGAAATTAAATTAAATACATGATCATGGGAATTAATTTAGAAATTAATTAGTTTGGGTTTGATTTTTATTATCCTTCATAAATTTGAGATCCATCCTTACATGCATGCTAGAATTTCAAAGGTTAGATTGAATTCATGAGTAAAAAGATTTATGAGATTAAGTTTGGGTTAGGTGAGTGATTATGGAAATTAATTATTATTTTTTTATATGAATTTGAATCTTATGGTTGCATGCATGTAATTTAGAGAAATCAAAGAATTAATTCATGAACATTTGAGCCTAATTTTGAATAAAAGGGATTTTGATGTAGATGGTTTGACTTTGATTATGTTTTCATCCATGCAAATATTTTTCTAGGAGTTTTATAATTTCAATTTCATAATTTAAGGAGATAGAAAATAGTTAGGAATCAATTTTATGGGATTAGAAGGAAATTGGTAAGAAAATGATGATTTGAAACTAAAATCAAGTCTATGGAAGTTTGGGAACTAATCCTAAAGTTTTGATTTTATTATGAAAACTAGGCATTTGTTTAATCCATGCATGTGATTTAATTTAAAAGGGTTGTTCAATTTAAGCACATTTTAGAACATCTATGATTATAAATTAAGTTTTTGATTAGAAATTGAGTTAAGTTGAATTTCTAAGAAATTGATTTGTGTAATTCATAATTAAGTTGATTTTGTTATTAATAATAAAATTGGGCCTATTTGTATTGCATACATCATAGATTTTGAAAGATTTGGATTAATTCAATCTCATATTTTGAAGAGAAAAATGAAATGTTTTATAAACATCAAGTTTATGGAAAATTAGAATTAATCCTAATGTTAGATAAAGTGTTGATTTTATAATTAGATTTTAATCCATACTTGTAATTTGAGATTAAACATATTTTGGGGCATCTATGGTTATGAATTAAATTGAGGTTATGAATTAAGCTAAGTCCAAGATTATGGAAACTAGTTGAAAAATTTATAAGAATATAAAACTAGTAATTTTGATGTCAATTTCATGCATGTGAATAATGTTCTAAGGAATTTATGACTTAATAAAGAATAATAAGCTACTAATCAACATAGATTAGTTAGTTAAAGAATGAATCATTGATCTAGTGGTAATTGTTTAATAAGCCAAGTAAAGGATCAATCTATTTGGAGAAGAAGGACTTAGTAATGAAAGAATATGCAAAATGAGAACCCGATTCATTTGACTAAAGAAAGAATAAGCATAGTGGACCTTCGAATTATTCAGAAAGAAAACAAGAAAAGTCAGGTTTGATCAAGGAAGTAATATTGTATTTCAATGTGTATGTGTTATGTGCTTGTGTAGGTCACGCGCTGTAGACGTCCCCGAACGCCCCGGGAGGGTTAAGTCCCGTTCCGTTCATTTGGGTTCACTACAGTTTGGACTCCCTTTTTGTTTGTCGCGGTTCTAAATCTGAACCGAAGAGTCCAACTCTGGCAAATCGTTTTGAAGAAAAACAGATTTTTGAAAAGTAGTGCCAAACATGGACTGCTTTGCCAGATTACAGAGTCGCCACCTAAATATTTTAAAATGGGAAATTTAGGAAACCCTGACTCGGTGCCGAAGGCCACGTGTCCGTCATCACCAAATGTCTCGGCTCGGGAGCTTGGGTACGATCGGGGAAGGTCAGCTATGAGCACCCCCTTTCGCCCGGTCCGAAGACCGGCCTCTACTAACCGTGATATCCGATTTTGAAAACATTATATGCTCTTATACCGGTTATTAGCTTAGAATTACTATGTTATGCGCACAGCAAACAAGTATAGACTAGATCGCCTAATTTGGAAATAAGCGTTGCATATCCGTTTTGTTTGGAAAATAGTTTGAAATTGCTACTCGCGGGTAGGCTAAAACACGGATTTCAATGAGTATTCCCAACTCAAGTAATCCAACCTCCACCAACAGGCATTCAAACAGTTTATAACACATAAGCATTTAGCCGCATGGCAATCATACCGTCATGGCAAACATTCACACGCATGCGATATGCTAAAGCGCAAAAACTTACATCGTGCTCCGTGCCAGAAACAATAACCCGGTTAGCAAACATGCATGACCTAGCTCATGTTAAGTGGCTAATGCGACACAAGCATAGATGCAATCTAGAGTAGGCTCGGCTAACCCTAAACATGGCATATGAAGTGTGCGAATAGCACGTATTCAATTTGGAATTGAAAATTGCAATGCGGTTTGTATGATGTACCGAGCCCGGTGCATGTAAACAAATGCATGAATGCACGCATGCATTGCATAAGGTATGCTAATTTAGACGTGCCCCAATCTACCATCGTAAGCAGGTAAATAAAAGGGATAGAAAGAAATGGGAGTTTGGAAGACATACACCCACTCACACACACTTATTACAATTTTGCCCTCGCTCGGAGGGGCCAAAAGAATAATACAAATAATTAACTACGCAAGCTAATTAAATATTACAAATTAATTGAATTAACAAATTTAATTAAAGCAGTAAACCGCCTCGGGATGAGGGCTGGATGCGACACGCGCTCGGGACCGGCTCGGAAACACACTGCCATGCACGGATTGCCTCTATTTCCCCTGCTATCTTCCTCAGAAAATTGCCAAAGTCCCAGGAGTGCCTCTCAGGGCACTAGGGAGTACCACCGGCTGGGGTAGAGCACCACCGGCCGAAGAAGGAGGCCACCGGCACTAGATGAAGTTATCGGCTGGAAATTGACTGCCGGTCGGCACTAAACAGTGCCGGTCGGCACAAAATACCTGCAGAACCTGCAACTCACAGCAGCAGAGGGCAACAACATGCATTGCAATATAATTCAAGCCATTTATGCACTACACACACCCCTTATCATGTTTTTGACTCAAAGGGGCATATGCCTCGATTCCCGGACCACCAATCGCGCATTTCCATGCGTGATGGCCCTAAGAACCAAGAGTGCAACTTTGATTTCAAATGCATGCAATGCAAACAAACAAACAAGGGTGCTCAACCTCCATCATACTTCACTTCAAGAGGCCAAACATGCACAATATAAATGCAACCCAAAATATGTCAACTAGGCATGGGACATGGACTATGCAACATGTTCATGCAAAGGGGTTCAAGCAAGCATGTAAGGTAAGCATGCAAACCAATGGAAGGATGGACTTATACATGAATTAGGCACCTCAAATAGTCCTAAAATCAGTGGCCATGATGCTAAGGAAATGAGGGCCAAACACACATGCACACATGCACAAGTTAAGGCACCAACACTTAAGCATAATAAACAACATTCAAGCACACTTGAGATGAGTTGAACATGGGCTACTAGCATACATATAAAGCTCTGAAAATCATGCAAAACATGATGCCAAATCATGTAACTAAGCAAGCTAAACATGCAACAAATAGCCCAAGTATTAAGGCAAGCCAATAAGGCTTTGAACCACACCTAAGCGAGGCAATTATGGCATGCATTAAACAACCTAAAACAGATTTTTAGCATGTCAAATTAGGCCCAAAGGACCACTTAGATGGCGTCTAAGAGGCTTGAAATCAAAGGCATGCAAAGTGGCCAAAACATGAGGCATCCAACACATGCTTTTAAAGCATTAAAGAGGCAACTAAGGCAAGCATACAAGCATACCAAAGGGACTGAAATAGCATGTGAAATGGTTCCAAACCATCAAAAATGAAGCAAGCAAGGCATGCTACACATTCATACTCTTGAGGCCAACAAGCCAAATGCAAAGAGGCTATATTAGGCATGCTAAGATTGACCAAAACAACTTCGGACAGAGCTAAAACATGCCAAAATAAGCATACAAGCTTCACAAATGCAAGCCTAAAACATGCTAGAAACTAAGGCACACAAGCTAGGCATGTTAAGGCAATATTAAGGCATTACAAAGCAACTATGCGAGGCATGCAAGGAGTGCTAAAACCAACTTAAAACAGAGTTTAATCATGGCATAATAGTCATGAAAAACAGCCAAGACATGCTCAAAACACAACCAAACATGGTGCTCCTTTGGAGGCCAAAACTTGCCCTTTTCAAGGACATCAAGGAGAGGGGGTGGCCCTCTCCTTTTGGAGACTTCAAGGCACCATCTCCACCACTGAAATCCCTCAAGATTTTAGTGGGGGAGAGGCCCAAGTACCAAAGTCTCGGAGCTCTCACAAAATGGCCTAAAAATGGCCCTTTTGAAGGCCTAAGGGCGGTCAAACCTACCCAAAGTGCAAAACACTCTTGATAAACAATGAAGAGGGTTAAAAAACAGAACTTTTATGTGTTATGGACTAAGCACAAAAACAACTCTAAGCTAGGTAAAAACAAGGTGCAAAAATGGGGTAAATAAAGTAAGTTTTGTTACCTTTGAAGACCACCTTCACAAAGGTTGGAGTTGTTGGTTTCTTGAGCTCCAAACCAGCCAAGAACACCAAGAACAAGCCCTTAGCACCTCAGTTCCAAGAGGAAGGTAAAACACTAGGTGTTGATGTGCAATAGTAAGGCATAACAACCTAGTGTACAAAACAAGAAAGAAAGAGAGAGATAGGATAGATACACAAAACCTAACCTAAAACCAGAGCTTCTCCCTCCTCTAGAATGTCTAACTCTCTAAAATTTCTCACCCTTGAGCCAAGAGAAGAGCCTTCTCTTGTATAGGCATGAAAACTTACAAGTTAAGCAAGCCTAAAGGCTCATCCCTCCATACACGTGTATGCAGGGGAGCAAAAAGGTGATACAGCTGTTTAAAAATATCTGATAAAGCAGCTGCACAGCAGTCGGCAGGCAAAATGGTCATTTTGCCAAAAAGAGTGCCGACCGGCACAAAATAGTGCCGACCGGCACAATATAGTGCCGGTGGCAACACCAACCAGCCGGTGGCCTTTAGCCACAGCCGGTGGTATGTGGGGGTGCCTCACAAAGCATTCCCTGCCCTCCCAAGGCAAAACACAAGTGTTTGGTGCAAAACCAAACACCAAACGATCGAGTTCGGAGGTCCTGAGGCAAGGCGCGCGTAGCCGAGAACTCCGGGAACTCTAAACGAACACAAACATGGATAATCACCGAGTGTTCCAACGGTGACGTCCAAGTCTTGAGGACGGTCAAAAATGGGGTGTCTACACGCGCCATTGTCTACCTGATTTATCTAATATGTCCAGTCTGTCTGATTTGCTTCTGCAGCCATCTGTGAGTAATAACTTTGTAAAGTTATGTTCAACTGTATCTACTTTTGTTTGATTTATACATATATATATATATATAATCTGGGCCAAAGGCCATTCTGTATGATCTGATAGACCAGAGGCCATTCTGTATATCTGATACGGAACAAAGTGCTGTACGGAACTAAGTGCTACACTGTGAGCCACCTCTAGAGTCTACAGAACTAAGTGCTACAGTGTGAGCCACCTCTAGAGTCTGTACGAGACACCTCTTGAGTCCATACATGTTACCCGGTACCGGAGGTTCCTTCTTGGAACTAGGTTATTCATAACCTTACGCTTATGCGTTCTGTTCTGTTACGCTTATGCATTCTGTTCTGTTATGCTTATGCGTTCTGTTCTGTTATGCTTATGCATTCTGTTCTGTTATGCTTATGCATTCTGTTCTGTTATGCTAATAGATGTATCACGTAAACTTAATCATGACTTATGATTTCTGTCTGTATATGATCTGAACAAGTATGAATTTGATAAAACTGAATTATGATTTCTGAATCTGTATGGACTTATTCATTAAAACCCTTTACTCTGTTATTATTCACTGGGTTTTAGCTCACTGTATTATTTATATATGTAGGTGATTAGGCACGTGACCAGGCTTAGAGGCATCTGTTTAGAATCTGTTTTGTCAGCCAACCTATGTGCCTCCCGTGGAGGTTCGAGATATGTTAAGTGTTATCGTTATGTGATTTAAAGTTTAAGTATGTTTTCTTGTTTGGTTCAGCAAGTCATGTATATTTTGAAAAAGGGACTAAGTCCCTTTCTGCCTAATCTATATATATATATTATGACGTGAGGATGATATGTATATATGTATATAAAAAGTTTAAAAATTTTCTGTCTCATATAAGTCTGCACAGCTCAATGGACGTTATATATTATTATTTGCTTCCGCTGGCCCCTAATATTTTGTTAATCTGTTCAGAGGCCGTAGGTAATCCTCGGATTACTGGCCGGTTACGGTGCCAAACCTATAGGGGCGGGTTTGGGTCGTGACAGAAGTGCCGGTTCTTCCAAGATTCCTTTGCATTTCTCATGCACAAACTACTTTTTTTTTAGTTTTAGCTTTGACTTCACACTTCTCCATATTTAGTTTCTACTAATGGGTAGGCTACTCTAATCTTCCAGGATCACTTTTCTAGTTCCATAATTTGATTTTCTTTTGTTTCCTCGTCGAGACAAAGCATAATGATAAGCAATGGAGATCCATGAAGCCATGATAGAGTTTGCACCTGATTCATACCAAAGGACGATAGCTTTTAGTACAAATTCCTTATCATAAGTGAATTATGACCCGACTTTCACCTTCAAAAAGGGAAGGGGCATCCTGTTGATGTCAAACTCTTCCTCTAGAAGGTAACATGAAACCAATTCGATCTATAAACTAGAACAGGAGGCCCGCTACGAATTAGACCATGACCAGGTATTTTGGGTTTTGTTTCATAAATAAGGCTCACTAGCCTAGCCCCAACTAACAATATAAGCATCGATTGCAGGCCGATTCATAGATCGATTGGCTAGGGGCAACAATTGTATCTGATAAAGTATAAAAGGAAACCCATCATAGGTCTAGCGAACATCGCCGGAAATGCCTTCATTCTCAGCCTTTGCGGCAACACCTACAACTGGTAAGGCCGTCGATCGAACCAGATCGACGAAGTTGGGGATCCAAGCCTCCAGATGTCGATTCTACGGCTAACTCCCTTAAGCAAAAAGCTCGGTTAGGCACCTTTGATAGGTCCTAATGAAGGGTTTGAAAGGCGATTTCTCTGATATAAACCTTGCTTCCAGTCTTGGTTGTCGATCAACAATCTGATGTGTACCACGAAATCATTTGTCTCTGAATATGGTCTAGGCCTTTCTTTATCCATTCAATCAAACTAGGGAAGTGGTTAGAGAAGCAATAGCTGCTATGCGAGTTAGATCGGTCAAGTTTTGATGTAGTTATAGTCGCCCTTCTCTCTATGTCATAAAGTCCCTTATAATTAATGGTTGTTCACTTCAGATGTGATACGTTGTTCACTTTGGATGTGGTGGATGAACCCTGATCGGTGCAGTTCAGGCCATTTGATTGAACTACGCTAAGCTGAGACTTTCTCTTGTGCTTCGGGCGATCATAGTTGATTTGATAATAGAAATAGCGAGCGGTTCGTTTTCCTTCTTCGCCTTTGGTATAAAGGTACTATTTTCGTTCAAATTTGATTGATCGCATGACGAAAAGGGTTGTCGGTTAACCAGTAGAATCAGAATTTATGAATGAATAATTGAGTTTCCTTCTTTGTTTTGTCTTTTGCCGTCAATTTTAGATAGTCATAGTTCGTGTGCTGCGCGCGAGAATATTAATTATATTTATAGTAAGGCCGTGTTGCTTTTGATGGAATGACAAAATGTAAAGTAAACTCTATTGCATTCTTTTCTTTCCTCGGGCTATCATATCTAGAATCCAATTCTATTAAAATGAAAATATATTATATAATATATATAAGTTTTGTAACGTAGACATCGCTTACTTCATTCCAAGTTTGATAGACCTGAAATCACAGCATGGTACTCTTCTTTCGTTTTCTTGTTTCCTTACATTATTTCCTTATTCTTCACGCCTTATTTCCTGCTGTAAGCTTTAATAATCAATAGTTTCGTTGCTCCTGTATTATCCTCTAAGGAAGTTAGGCAAAGGCTCCCATCAATGACCCTCCTTTGCTTTATGGCAAGGTCTTTTCTCGTTGTTTCTCTTCGTTTGCTTGTTGTTCCGGTATTCATTTCATTTCATTTCTATCTTTCCCTTTCTCCATCTTTCCCTGGTTTTCTTCCTAACTTAACTCTCAGTTCCCAATGGCTCTGAGCCTGCTTCAATGGTTGAATAGCCTGTAAGAGTTGTCTTAAGTACGATTACCTATTTCTTTGCCAAGCAAGCCCTTTCTTAATCCTCTCAATAGTTGTATCCCCATGCAAGCCTGTAACCCTATCGATTTCTACATGAGCCTAGACCATTGTGGCCGTTTTCCTCCTTTCCCGAGAAGCCCACTTCGCCTATCTTATCTCCTCTTGTCTTTTCTTTCGTATACTCTATTCAACTGGAAGGGAAGTGGCAGGTCTCCGAAAGCCTCTGCAACCCTGTAAGTGCCAGCAAGGTAAGTGTTAGCTCCCTACTGTGAAGTTCCTTCTTTGTCGAGCGCCGCATTTGAATGGGTTCCAAGGGTATCTGTGTTTCTCCATTCTTAGTGGAACCTGTTGTGCCTTTCTGTAGTTTATACTATGTGATTTCCTTTTCTTATTTCCTTTTGTTCTTTTTTCAGAGAAGTGTAACTGAGGTGAAACTAAGTTTCTCTCCTTATAGTAGTCGAATCATTACCGATATTTCTATAGTCTAGAATATGATTTCCTTGTTCTTTTGAGTTTTACTATCTCTTCAAGAACCTGTAAGCATATAGAAGAATTCCGACAAAGCAATTGATCTAGTTACGTCCTATAACTAGAGTACAGTCTCAGCCCAATACTAACAGTAGCCATAGCCCCTATTTATTTAGGGGATTGTCTATCCTGACCTCAAAGATATAAGAAAGTTGCCCGTTGATCGCTGGAATTCATTCTTTTGTATCTTTTCCTTATTGTACTTAACACCTCCTTTATCTCGCTAATAAATGTATAATTTAACTCACCTCTATCTTTTCCTTTTATTGCTGCGGTTCCCATCCCTTGTGCCACTATTGATTCTGTAGATACCACTATCTGTAAGTGTCCTATCCGTAGCTCTTGCTGCTACAGTTCTATTTCCACTCTACCTAGACGAGCCTCACCTGTTTTCTGCCTAAAGTATTGTAATCTTTTTCTTTGCATTCCTATCAAGTTCAATCCTCCAATAACGAACGATCTATCTTTGACCCAAGTGATTAATCTGTCTTCTTATCTCTTTTCTTTTATTGTTAATAGGGATCCCATTTATCTTCTTGAGCCTATCATACCATAAGGTTTTGGCTTCAGTCTCGGCGCAACCCTTTCTTTGTTGTAGTAAAGGCTTGAAGTTTCGAAAAGAAGTTACAAACCTTTGGAGATATTCAAAGATAGCTTCTGAAGAGGTGGGCAAGTAGGAAAAACAATCTATAAAGGAGCAGCTAATCTAGTATAAAGGTAAGCCCTTTGATCGTTTAAGGCTCAATATCGAAATGAGTCTATGCCTTTCCCTCAACACATGGAGAATATCGCTATCCAGTCGAACAATGCGAAATATTCATTCTCATGGCCTGGGTAGCCTACTGAGATAAGGCAAGGTGTTCCTCGGCCTGTTGTGGTTCATCTCACCATAATAAAAATAGGAATCCGTGAATGTGAGAAGTCCTTATGGTATATCAGAGCTATTTGTATCCCATAGCCACATCGTCGCTGTACTGTCTCAGAGTCCAATACTATAGAAAACTAAGTGGTCATAGTCACGGCCCCTGATTACCCATGGGATCGCAATCATTTGCTTTCATCCTAAACTCATTTGTCTTTATTGGCTCTGTCTACCCTTTCCACTTCCATCTTATAGTTTGGTAAGCATAGAACGCTTTAGCCTCCCTGCAGGCTAACGCAACCCCCACTAACGCACGCTCCACCGCCTGTCTGGTTGCTGGCGAGAATTGGAATAGGTAATAAAATGTAAATTCCAATGTAATTCGTCAGTGTAAGGAAAGAAAATCAAGGTGATTGTTGTCATATCTTGCGTTTGCTACACATAGACATTGTTGTGAGAAAAGCAGAAGATGAGAATTGTTGCTGCTTTCACATTGTGGCAATCATCACACACCAATCTGAATTGACCGTCCGTGGGGTTTTGTAGGAAGCAAACCCCCTCATAGGCTATACCTAATACCCAACCTTGCCAAAGGGCTCTATCTGTTCCAATAGAGAATTGGGACAATAAAGAGAATACCTTTCATGAATCCCAACTTCAGTATTGATAGAAGATGGCTGCGGTTATGTACAACATGCGTACCCCAGCCTTGCCAATACGATTGGACGTGACTAATGAACAAATCAAAGAGTACAACTCAAGTACAATTAGTACAAGTACATGAGACATAAGTGAGACACATACGCTAACACTCCTCCAAGCGAATGGAGATTGATCATTCCCAGCTTTCTCATCAAAGAAGGGCCCTGCGTTGTCCCTTAGTGAAGATGTAGGAAATATGATTCTCACTAGATATGTAAGGAGTCCTTATGATGCTTGCCACCACTTTCTTTCTTACATAATGCCCTTTCTCTTAAGGTAAAGCGACCTCTAGATCTTTGGCTCGCTCATGTTTCACCGGATTAGAGGCTCTCGATGCTCAAAATCCATTTCCTCCAACAAGTTCCCCTTCCTTGATCCAATAACTTTCACTGCTTCTTGCTCTTCTACGATATAGAGCTCAATGACAATACAATTTCTTTCCAGTGATGGATTTCCTGTCTAGCCCATCTCCTGCCCAATCTGCATCGGAGTCTCCTGGAACTGGAAGATGGGAAAGGAAGATCCAGGTGAACCCTTAAGATATCTGAGGATTCTGTATGCAGCATCTAGATGTATCGTTCTTGGCTTCTGCATGAATTGACTCACGACTCCAACAACATAGGCAATGTCGGGTCGTGTGATGGTTATATACACTAGACTCCCAACCCTGCTTCTGAACTGAGACACATCTTCAATAAACTCGCCGTCCTCTGAAGTGAGTCTATGCCTCTGTTCTATAGGAGATTCACAAGGCCTACAATGTTGAGATTTTATGTGTAGGGATCTTTTTGATTATTTCTATTGTTCCATTGTATTTCTCGAAATCGGGGGACTTAGTAGTTCAAGTCGGGGAAGATACATAAGTCCGCGAAGCTCACGCTACCATATGCATCAACTCCCTGCATAATTATCATCTTTTCTTCTAAACTTGAAAGTTGACTTGCCACTTTCCTGTCTTCAGCTTCCTTTTTAGACTTCTGCCGATCATCGCCAATCTCAACTCGACTACCTTCCGGAACCGCCGGAATTGGGACATAAAGTGGGTTTTGCATCGGCACTCCGAGGCCTAAAGTTGCTTGTGTATTATCGCCCCCGGTGGTGTTGCTGCGGTAGCAGTACTGCAGGCTGTTGCCGAACTGTCGGCTGTTGCTGGACAGTAGGGTGATTTTCCGGATTCCTGTTGGTTGTCAGAGTGGCGACGGCCTTTCTTATCTCGTCCATCTGTTGGCGCATTTCTTCTTCTATATCCCCAATCATCTGCTGAACAACATTCTCTACAGTTGAAGTCCCTTCCATAACGGATACTGATGCTGACCTTGCTCGAGTTCGAATAGGGCTACGTGTAGCAGTCCTCTGAGTTCTGCCTCTCCAGGGCCTACCCCTGATTTCTGTGACTTCCTCCAGTTAGATAGATCCCTGTTCCTACATAGATGAATAAAGATATGAAAGAGCTCGAGTTGGTCATATAATCGCAAGAATAGTAGGGACCATGTACGAGATGCAATGGAATGACATGAGATGATGCTTTGGATGGTGACTCAACAATGCTTTGTTTGATGTGATTACTTGTTCGGCTTAGACATAAGGATGTCCGTGTTGTTCGAGGTACTTGGACCTGTGAAGGCGCAGTAGGTAAGGCGGCCTACTGAGGGAGGAGTGGTACTCGTATTAGTGGGCTGTAGCAGACAATAGGCGTCTACTAAGGAGAAGGGGCATCAGAGCCCGCTGTTGTGAAAGAAGTTGAAATGCAAATCATGAGATGCTTTGATGTTGTGCTTGTGAATGCTCGATATGATGTACGTGCCAGTGCAGCGTTTGACAGAGTATTCGCACGCCGGTGCGTGTGATGTTTGAATGTGACGGTGCATACAGTCTTCGAATGTCAGTGCACGAGGTGGTCGAATCTGATGGCGGCGCCTACTCAAAAGGAAGGAATCCTATCCTAGGGAGGTACCTAAACTTGATGAAAAAGAAGTCATCCTGAATTTGATGGAGAGATGGGCAATCTTAATTTGATGCGCGACAGGTAATCAGAACCTGTGGGAAACCTATGACCTCGGAAAGAAGGAAGGCTACCACGCAAGTCGAACATATGTAATGCTTATGAGTCATGAAAAACAAAAAAGCTGTTATATATACACAAAGTTCATTTACGCCTTAGGTCGTGAGAACGACAGTATGCAATGAACTTCAAAAGGGCAAAACTGTGATTTTCTTGTTCCAACTCGTACTGTCTCTCTGCCAATTGCTGGTTTTCTGTTTCTACTTCGTGTAACCTCATGGAATATGCCAGGTTCTTTGCTTCTAGCTCCCACTGCTTATCCATCAAAGCTTGTTGACTTTCTGACCATATCCGCGGGATTCTCTGATGTCGAGCTCGTTCCTCGGTCAGGTAATCTCGATAACTTGGATTGGGCGGAGGTAGGCCTCCAGCATTCCAGGGAGGGAGATCCACCCCGAAGTTGGCCTCTACCCATAGGAGATACTCTTGATGGGTTTTCTGAGTAATCTTGCAGCCGGTACCCTCTCCGCGGTCTCGCGATTTCTGCATTCCTAAAGATGTAATCCCTTTCAGACTCTGACCCTGCTGTCGGTGATGGTATAGTCGAAAAACCAAGGACTCAGATCTTCAACCACAGGGATGGTTTGCACTAGCCCATACTGTCTCATAACTCGGGATGGAAGCGGTCATTCCCCGGAAACCTATTAAAGGAACCATATGATGTCCTTCACACTGTAAAATAGCCTCACCTAGTCCGAGCCACTGGGCTTTCAGTATATGTTCAAATGTCAGAGAATTGAGAGCAGCAATCCCAATCCCCCTTAGTAGCAATACGACTAGGATCGTTGGCATGTCGCTGATAGTCGGTGATGATGTCATGATCGAAATACCCCTTTGTTCGGATGGAGCTAAACTCCTCAAGGTGTTCGAGAAACCATATCTGTAGTAACGGCGCGCATCCCAAGAAGTCTCGGCGACGATGCGAGGATCAATAGGAAAGAGAGCGCAGCAACTTTCCCAAAATCTTTGGTACTATGGTGTGATGGTCGTCAATCTGATCTAGCATGGGACCGATGCGGCAATCTATGAAACCCGCCTCCCCTGGGAAGACGGCACTTCCGAATACGGCCAAAGCCAAGGCTGTAAAACGACACTTGTTCCAGTAATCCATACTGGTCTTGAACCTTGTGAGAATGAAAACCTGCCTCGGCGGCGAAGTACTTTTATATGAACTTTAACGAGCATTTGCTGGGCGATCCCTCAAGCCCTGGAGTAAGTTCTAAGCGGGAGCACGCCAGAAGACTACTTAGGTTGTTTTTTCCCCCCCTGGTGCAAACGGCTGTACCAACTTGTTGCGGTCATGCGGGAGGTCCAAGAGTCGGGAGAATTCCTCTAAGGTAGGTGTGAGCTCGAAATTCCCGAAACGAAAACATGCGGTATTCCTATACCAAAAGTGGATCAAGGCTTCGATCAACAGATAGTGTAGTGTACCCTGATACTTAACAATGACAGAATGTTCTCATACTGACGCCGGAAAGCAAGAGTGTCTTCTGCGGACATGCGCTCTGCCCATCGTCTCAAAGGTGTAGGCGAAAAGGGAAATTACCTCAATCCTGAAAACGGTGACATGACGACTGTATCGGGGCTTGCCTCAGTAGATAACTCTCTGATAAGATCCTCATTCCCAAGTTTACTCGTTGAGGCCATGGTGCCTACAAGAGTAAGGACAGATAGACCATTAGCGAATGCTTGATAAGAAAGATGCATGCACAGACAAACAAGCGGGTAGCCACAAACAGAAGGATATCTAGACTAAAGGAGGGACATGTAGTCCGGATAAGGAAAGATGTGCAGCTTGAAGGTTGGAAATGCATGTATCCTAACAAGGGAGACTGTGCTATCCTCGATGCTTGAAGGGTCAACTAGGGGAGATTACTAACCTTAACGGAAAGGGGTAATCCAACCTAAGGGATTGAAGAGGCGATGTGCCTAACCAAAAGGATAACTAAGCCATCAGAAAAGTGGGACCAAGATGTGCTTTTTGGATTGTAAGGACAATTGCTAACAAGTTGCTAGCTTTTCCTGATGCTTGCATGGGTGAGACTCATCTGCTTCCGACAGATGCCGCCGCTGCGAGGAAAAAATGGGGCGTTGCATCCATAGAAAGCTTACCTTTTTCACGCTTCTCGCCGCGAATCCTCTTATTCTCTCTTTCTTTCTGTAGTATGGTAGCTTCCTTCATTCTCGGCTTGCCTTCTCCCACGGGAAAGGGAGATTGCAGCCTTTTAGTTGCTTGAGTCTCAGTTCTCTCTCTCGAACCTGGTCCGGAAATAATTGAGCTGATCTTTCATTCGGAAATAAGGGTTTGAACCTTTTCTTGGAGGGAACCTTTTCTTAGGGCAAGACCTTAGATGGAAGTTTGGTGAAAGAAGAATCTGTGTGTAATCGATAGGGAAGGGAGAGCGAAGTTCGTCAGATGGAAGTTTGGCTCGGATTGGAAGCTTTAGCGGATGTGCTTTTGATAGGTCTGAAGGGAATACGAGAGGGAACTTCTAGAGTAAGCAAGCTACCGGAAGCGAAGCTTCTGGCTCCCCCTTTCCATTTCCAATTCCTTCTTTTCGTTCTACTTAGGTGGAGCAATCCGAACTCTCGACAGAATATAAAAGAGGACCGCAGGCCTGTGTAGACACCTCAACGAACTCATGTGGACACTCCTCAGCCCGAGGACAATCTCTCAAATACACATTAAGATGTTGACCCGTTTTTCTTTTCTTTGCTGATTCCTCTCAATGAAATTTGCCATGTTGCACTAAGTTACTTACGGATGTATGCATGCGGTCCGGGAACACTTTGGGGTGAACACCCATCCAAACAAGTAGGGTCAATAGTTCAGCATTTAGGCCGTAACATTTAGCAACAAAAAAACCTTTAAACCAACAAGTGCTCTCCGAACCAAGCTAGATAGTCTCCTATCACTAGGCTCACCAACCAACCTGGACTTTGATTCTTATTATTCCTACCGGATATCAAAACCATAAGGATTGTTTCCAGCCATGAGTTCCCCTATGACATAAGCGCTCTTGGGTGGGGTGGGCCATCATTCGCCAGGTCTTTGAGTGCCCGTCGTACCACGTGGTTGGTGCACTAGGCTGATCGAGACTCGACTTTTCGGATCTGGCACCTGCGCCCGGCCCGGTCTGCCAGCTCTTAGTGGCTCTACGTCCGGTCGTGCGTAGTATGTTCGCGATTCGTACAAATGGAACGCATCGCGTACTATAACCTTCCTTTTTTGGGCTGGGCCGTTCCATCAAATCTTTGAGAAGAGGCCCAATCTCGTATTTGATGGTCGGCGTGGCGATAGGCTTCGCTTCTACGACTGCCTTCCCAGCTGTTGCAAACACTGAGCGAGAACGGTAAGGGGCGCACAAACAATGTCGTTGCGCGGGGATGCGATTCGCTAAGCTGGGGCAAAGAAAGCCGTCCGGCCCTACCGGATTAGGAATGCGAAGGCCTTTCCTTCGAAAGGAGACCGGGGAAAGAAAGAGCTATGCTATTGACCGACCCTTTTTTCTCATTTTGTTTGAAGCGGGCCAAATAGAGAATGAAATGCAGAAATAGGGGAAGGGTTCCAAACCCCTTTTTTGGTTTAAGGGCTGCTCGCCCTACCGAAGTACCAAAGGCTTTCGGGGCTTACACCTCCCTATTACACGACCTAAAAAAGGGCTTTCAGTAGCGCCCTTAGAATCTAAGCCTTTTGAAGCGCCAGTAGTTGTAGCTGTGGGTAGGGCTTTCGTTCTTATCGCTCCGGGTTCCGATCTATATGACCTCCGGGCGGTACAAAGTACACCTCTTCCGTAGAGGCAGGTAGTAACCTAAGCTTTAAGAGTCTGTTCAAGGGGGGAGCCCTCTTATCTATCAATGGAAAGATCCCCATGTGTGGCGTGATAAGGAATCCTAGAAAAGATCGATTGAGACTCCCTCCACGGTCCCACGAAGATCTCTACGTACTTCTCCAGTCCAGGACAAGTGGGATCTTCCGGTCTGCGTGCGTGGGAGCAGCTCAAACAAAGAAGAGTCTGGTCCGGTCTGAATTCAGGCACGGCCCGCCCGTCTGCTGCTAGGTCCGGGAATGGCGCCAGGCGAGGGCGCCGCTATGCCCCGCTGCTCTGCTGCGGCCGGCCCCCGGACTATGCAAAAGAATCGAGGCCGGGGGGGTCTCGTCCATAGTGGTTCCCCCCCGCCTTTGGTGATTGACCGAACAAATAGGCCTAGATCTATGCCCCTTAATGAATCGAATGGTCCTTCGACCTTCGTTTGATTCCGACGGCTGGCATAGATCTCATGAGACCCACTCACTATTACTACAAAAAAAGCCCTGCCCTTTTCCTTCGCTATTAGGAGAGTAAGTTACTTCTATAAGCGCCGAACCTTGAGTCAAATTGATTATGTCATGTGCAACGTCCATCAATGATGGTTCATTAATGTCTATTGATTTAGACTCCTTCTCCATTCCCAACTACGAATAAGATTGAGAGGGGCCCGAAAGCCCCCAAACCAAGAACGGAGATAGAAGCCTTTTGATTCACTCCCCATTCTCTCTTAAATAAAGAAAGCACACCTTAGAGCGCTGGGTAGGTCAGTCGGGTCTTTCCCTGTTGTTCTGTTCCCACCACCAAAAAAACGCACGGAAGAGGTATACCTAGCGCAGGGAGGATTCGTTGAGAGTTTGTCTTGGTAGGGAACTGTACGATCTTTTCCCTTATTGTATTGAATCAATAACAAAAGAGGTCAGTGCCACAACCCTCTATTGTTTGATCCAATATTGACCAGGGACGAGCCCCGACTTCCATAGGTCCTTGGCTTGACCTCCTGTAGTGGTCCTTGCTTTTAAGAAAGCGGAACGGGGCCAATTTCTCGTACTTGCTTAGTGTGCCCCCCTTTTGTCGAGTGCCCTCCCGGTTCACTGGGCTGTTGGCCTACCAAGCACTTGCTTGCTGCTCCAGCCATAAGCTATGGCAGCTCCAGCTCGCAACCACAGGCCCGCCCTGTGAGGCCAGAGTGGGTTCAGCAGTCAGCCTCCATTCGAATTATGTTAGGGGGTCTTTCATTTTTGCCAGATCTAGAGAGATACTATAAGTCCTCTGTCCCAGATTCCATCACCGCAGCCATCTTGTTCATCGGTACTACCAAAAAGTCTCATGCTTACGTTACTTTTACTGATGGTTTAATTATCTTGGATCACGAAGACCCCAGTCGTGCTCTGATTTCCATTCCTATCATCTTATTGATGATAAATCTCCTCGTGTTCTACCATAAAAACTTGGATCCCATATTATGGTGAAGGTAACGTTGTGATTCTTGCTCAAAAAATAGACCGAATGTGTTCGAGTTATTGGCTCGTCTGACCCGACAGCATTCATGAGTCGCTCGTTCAACTGTCTCTCGGAGACACGGTCGAGAAGTACCATGCATGATTGCCCCCTGTCCTTTCTTTCTCTTGGTCCCACCCAGCAAGATACGACTCAGCTAAAAAAAGTGAGCGCCCTTGCGCGAGCCTTATTTTATTAGTTTAGTAAAGTCAAGCTTTGGCTCCCTAAAGGCTAAAGAAATGGATAAAAAAAAGGGGGGGACTTCTGCAATGGGCTATGCCATCCAAACCAACTGAGGGAAGTCGTATCTGTTCCATGTCCTAGAGGTCTTCGAGCCTTGGCATTTCGAATCTCATTGAATGGTTGTGGTTCTGGGACTCAAATGCGTCTGGAGTCGCCAGGTGAGACATTCGGTTCACGAACCGGAGACCTATCTCTACAGCAAGCTCCTTAATTTGACCCGGTCTGTTATGCTTTGGACATCGCCACTGGGATCATTGAGACCCGACGAAGACAGCTCTCCTTCACTGGGAAGATGCGGTATTCATTAGTGAGCGTCTAGTGACCAACGATTCCTGATTCTTCTGCCTTTTTTCCGCAGTCTACACTTGTCTGCCCAAATGGTCGACCTTGTCATCAAGTTGGGTCACTCGATCCTTGAGTGTTTCTTTAGCAACAGCTGCCGCAGACAGTGCTCAATTGTTATCGTCAAGCTTGGACATGGTGTAACAAGAAGAGAATTAGCAGAAATTGAAAGGGATTTACCTAAAATTTCGCTCTGATACCTCCTAAAGCGAAATAGGCACGCGCCCAGGTAGAGAGTCTGCCTGAGTCGTGTGGCCCCAGGTGACGCCTATTATAATGTAGCACCTGGGTTCAGCCTTCTCTTTACCGAGTTTCGCTTCTGATCTCTCTCTGAGTCTCTAGTTTGTTACCTTGTACTATCGATCTTCTCTTGCTGCTCGCTTCGCTTGTTTCATTGAGCTCGCTTTCTTTAAAGAAACTAAAAAAAAGAGAATATGAACAGCAGCCAAAGACTTTTAAATGAGAGTAATCTGGGATGCTTCCAGCAAGAACTTAGATGTATGAAATTGATCGAGTATGTTGTGGTCAACACAGCTTCTGCCCAAACGAGGTACATTCATCCCAAACATTGTAGCTCCACCTGTTTCCAATAAGTATATATTTTTCCTCTCAGCTATTCTAGGAGTATACGCACAAGATCCCTGATGAACAGTGCCTCTAGAAATAAGATATTGAGAAAATTTCGTGGACATGTATTCTCCTCCAGAATCAGATCGTCATTTTTTTTTTTTTTGCATTGGAAATAATATCTGGCTTGTCGATTGTGTGCCATTCACTCCAACATGGCGAAAATTATGTAAATTGGAGTGAAGAGGTAAAGTGCTTCTTGATGGGCTAGGAATGTTGGATAATTTTTAATGGTGCGGAAGGGGAACCGAAGGATGTGGCGAGTAAGGAGCTATTGTTCTGGTCTGGTAGGGCTATGTATGCGATCATAGTGTCTGTAGCTGATGAGATGCGCCCCCATATATGGGGGCATTACAGACCCAAGAAAGGCATGGCTTACTTTGAGGGAAGTTAATGAACATGCGACCACAAGTAAGCGTCGGTGCCTGGAGACTGAACAACATGGCCTGAAGTGGGGTAGTTGGGGCTATTTCTTCTTACTGTATTAAGGTGAAGAACCTTTGTGATTAGTTGGAGGCTTTTGGTATGAAAAACTATGAGGCCGGTAATCTTAGTCAGATCATGAAGGGTATAATTTTAGAATTATGGTGGGATAAGGCAGTTTTTGCTACTGCATCAACATAACCCTTTACGAAAGCAATCTTCAAAGCCAGTTTTTGGCTTGATGAGAGTTTCTTAAGGCTAACTAGAATCCATCCAATTGTGGAATTCAAAGTCAAAAGCCAGTGGATGAGTCTGAAAAGATTCTACTAGGAACTAAACTCACGGATCAGAGAAGCTACCGGCACCCAGATCTCTCATTGCTTGCCCGCGAGTGACCAAGTATAGGCCTAATTGCTTACGCAAAAGTCCCCTAACAAGAGTGGTCCCCTTCGGAAGGCTAAGAACAAGGAATGAAACTCCTAATGAAAGAGCCTCATCGGAGAATGCATAGTTTCAAAGCCCCATCCGGACTGAGAATAAGAAGGAACTACAAGCGATCCTATCATAGGAACTACCATTCCCTGCTCGGAGAACTTACTAATAGCTTCCCAGTCCTATCCAGCTGGGAAAGAAGAATATGAAGGAAAAGCAAGACCTAACAGCGGATACAACTGTGGATATCTTTTTATAGATCACTTGCAAGAGTAAAAAGTTGGAGGTAAAAGCTCTAGTAGCTAGGAGTTGGCAGGCTAGGATAGCGAAGCTATTAAAGGTTAGTTAGCGGGAAGTCTTCGTTGAAAGTGTGAAAGAAAATGAGGAGGCACTGAATTGACAAGTGAAGGAGTTGTTAGTGGCTGAATTACAAAGTCAAGGTATAAGACGAATCAACGATCGCTACATCGTTTGCTGTTCTAGTCTTGAAAGATGTGTCACTGGGTTGAAGCTAAACGTCGAAACAAAGGCATAGCGCAGCTTCGGTCTAAGAACCAAAGCCAGGGCCAGAGCCCGTTACTAATACAACTGCCCTGTCAGTAAGGAGTTGAGAGCTAGTAACAAGTTTGTAGCTGCTGAAGGGCTAGATCCATTCAATTCTACTAATGGAGTTCGTTAAATCAGTTGTTAGCTGCGACTAGAGCGAGTAAGGAGTTGTTGGCAGCTACAACTGAAGCTACTAAAGCAATGAAGCTAGCTGTCTACTAAGACAACTCCTCTACCTTAATCCCCTCTTCTCTCCCCTAACAATCCATAGGGAAGCAAGCCAAGGGTTTGGTTTTTAGAAGAGTTAGTGCAGGCAGCTTCTTCTGGATCCAGTCACGAAGCATACTTGGGACTGACTTTTGAGGACAAAAAGACAGGGTTTCCTCCCCTGGGATTGCAACTATAGGACAACGTGAAGGTCTTTCTCAAGTGCCTAATCCAACTACTCCTAAGCACCCATCCCTGCCTTAATCTACTATTTTCTACCTTCCCTCCCCATCCGTAGGTAAGACCGGGTTCCGGGTAGAGTCACAGTCAAGGTAGCTGCGGCAAGAACCAGAGCTTGAGCAAGCCAAGTAAGAAATTTGTTTCTAGCTTCGGCTAGAAACTGGAAGTTCTCCGGTTTATAGCCAGCTCCTTTATAGCTAGTAAGGAGCTCAGTTATCTAGTAATCGGTATTAGCTTTAGTTCTAAGGTTTAGTAGCTAGGTCAAGTACCTAATCCAACAGTCCGGTCATTAAGGAGTCAGTAGTTGCTAAAGCAACGAAGCTAGTTGTTTACTAAATACACCCAACCCATTTCCGTCCCCTCTCCCTCTATAGGGAATCTGAGGTTTCTTAGGCGAGTCATTGAAGGTATCCTAAGCGCTATGAGGTCGGGCAAGCCGGTAAGTAGTTGGTAGCTAAAGTGACGCCCAGGCAGTAAGGAGTTGTTAGCTCTTGCTGAAGCAGTTGCAGTTCGAAGGCCTAGAGCCAGCTACTAGGGTTATAGTATGTAACTAATCCAATAAGGTAGCTAGCCGCCAACACCCATTGATTTAAGTACCCCTCGGTCTCAAGCCTGGGTCTGCTGCCGTATGTATTTAGTTTCTAAGGTAGTTCTTTCTAGCTCAACTCGTTGGTTTAGCCCCACTCATTCTAGTTTTCCTTTTATGTCTCCTTGAACGAAGCGAAGAAAGTGGGTCTCTATCCTCCATTCCTTCAAGCCCTCTGCCTTCTTTGAATCTAAGTCTTTACTTTCTTCCTTTAGCTCAAGTTATAGACTTTAGCGGAGTCACTTCTGTTTATTTGTCCTTTCCCCCGGTGATATCCTTTAGTTTCTACCCTTTTTGGGGACTATATTCCATCGGAGTCACGTCCGTTTGTAGTGGTATTGTCCTTTTTTTTTTAAGCCACTATAAGCCTCTGACTTCCGTATCTGCTTTCCAAGCCTCTTTTTCCGCTCCTCTAAAGAAAAGAAATGAGTGACTAAAAGGATCAGTACGAAACTGTTTGTCCCTTGTTTCCCGGGTTAAGGTTCGTACAGATTCATTGAAGTTGGCTGTTGAAGGACTGGAGCAAGTAACTACTAGTCAATCAGTTACCGAGTCGGTAGCAGCTAAATGCCTAAGTAGTAGCCCGAGCAAGTACACTATACAAACAAGGAAGCTAGTTGCTAGGGTAGCTAGAGTGGATAGCATCCCAGGAGTCTATTATCTCAGGTAGCGAGTTAGAAAAAGTCTGTAGCTAGACTCAATAGAGGGACTTCCATTCTCTGTTGCTTCTCTGGTTGGTGCTTCTATCGAGGTTGGCCTCGAAGGCATTGCCTTTCCAAGCACTGGGAGACAATGAAAAGAAGGCTCGCATTGGTTCGATGTCATGCCCCTAAAAAAATACAAATAATCCAACTCACAAGCAATGAGAATATAACGGAATTTGTATACCTTCATATGTCAGAGTTTATATTACAAAAGATATTACATGCATTATACTTTCATAAATGTTCATTTTGAAACTACAGCATGTAACACTAATTAATAACAACAAAATAAACACCCTACGGGCTTCCATCTTTCCAAGACATAGCTTGGTTACAACAAAAGAGAGTCCTAAGCCCTATACCATTTAAAGCCCTCGGCTTGAATAAACAGTTAAACACAAAAATAACAAAAACAGAGCCTCTAGCTCCTAAGTCCTCCCAAGTGTCACAACCCAAACCCGGCCATATAGGTTTAGCATCGTAACCGGCCAGTAATCATGGGATTACTGAAGGCCTTTGAGATAGATTAACATAATTTTAGGGGCTAGTGGAAGCAAATAGCAATTATATAACATCCATTGAGCTGTGCAGATTTATATGAGACAAAAAAATTTTAAACTTTATATACATACATTTACACATCATTATATATATGCAGACTAGACAGAAAGGGACTTGACCCTAAATACAGAATAAACAAAAACAAGAAAACAAAACTTGAACTTTATGCACATAGCCATAACCACTTGACATGTTCGGAACCTCCACGGGAGGCACATAAGTTGGCTGACAAAACAAAGTCTAGGCAGAAGCTCTAGGCCTGGTCACGCGCCTGATCACTTATATACATAAATAATACGGTAAGCTGGAGCCCAGTGAATAATAACAAAATAAAGAGTTTTAATGAATGTTGTCCATAACAGTCACAGAAAACAGAATTCAGTAGTTAACAAAAATAGATTCATAATCATGTTCAGAAATCAGAGTTCATAACATAAACAGATTCAGAATCATAATTCAGATTCATAGCAGATTCATATTCATATTCATATACATAAATCAGAGTTCATGCTTAATCATACGTAGTACATCCATTAGTGCTAACAGAACAGATACATAACAGATACAGAACATATGGTGGTTATGAGTAACTAGTTCCATAAAGGAACCTCCGGATCTGGGTAACAGAGAATAAACATGCGGAGCCTCTGGTACGGGTAACAGATTGCAGACATATTAAGTTCCATGATGGAACCTCCAATACCGGGTAACAGCTAACAGATATTACATGATACTAAGGATGCCACGAATACAGTATTAGAAATTGGACAATCATTCATTGTACAGAACATATCATTTTAGAAAACAGATCTTAATTCATTATACAGAAAATAAATAAAGTCGAACATAACTTTACTAAGTTATTACTCACAGATGGCTCCGTTAGTAGATCAGATAATGTAGACAAATTAGATAGATCAGGAAAACGATAACGCGTGACCTACACAAACATATAACATATACACATTGAAACACAATATTAATTCCTTGATCAAACTTGACTTTTCTTGTCTTCTGTTAAAATAATCTAAAGGTCTACTACGCTTATTCTTTCTTCATTCAAATAAATCGGGTTCTCATTTCACATATCCTTTCATTACTAAATCATTCTTTTCTGAATAAACCAATTTCTTACTTGGCTTCTTAATCAAGTACTACTAAGTTAATGACTTATTCTTTAATCAACTAATTGATGTTGATTGTTAGCTTATTAATCTTTATTGAGCCATAAATCATGTCTAGAATGCTTTGGAAAGAGATGAGAATAAAAATGTGAACTAAATGCAATTTTCCAAAATACGTTGAAAATAGGGTCTTCGCTCGAGCGGTCTGCAAAGCTTTATAAAAATACTAGTTGGCCTTAATGTTCGCTCGAGCGGTGACTTTACTGCTCGAGCAGCCAGCAAATTTCTTGTGCTTTCAAAATCAATAAAATAATTTCCAAACACATTTTCAAAACTTAAACTCTTGCATGAACCAATTTAAACATGTAATTTTATTAATAAAGATGAACCCATGACTAATTTTCCAATTTCTAATACAAAAATCTTTTTGATCATTAAGATTAAAACCAATAATTTCATGAATATAATAATTCCAACATTCTTCTTCTTCTTTGTTTTATAAAACATAAATTAAAGCTATATAAGCCATTTCAAAATATTTACATGTTAGAAATTTAAGTCAAAATCAAACTAATTTTTGATTCTCAAATATAAATTATAATTTATTTCCAAATTTTCCAAATTTAGATTTAATTTATTTTCTCCATATCAAATCCAATTTCAAACCCACAAATTTTAGAACATGAAATAAACTTTCAAAACTCTTGAAAATTTCATGATGTATGTAAAAATAGAATTCAATTTCATTAGTAATAACAAAAATCAAACTTAAATAATGAATTACAAAATCAATTTCTTAGAATTTCAACTTAACTCAATTTTTAACCAAAAACTTAATTTATGATCATAGATGTTCCAAAATGTGTTTAAATTGAATAAAACTTTTAAATTCAATTACATGCATGGATCAAACAAATTCATAATTTTCATAATAAAATCAAAACTTTGTCTTACTTTAGGATTAATGCCAAATTTCCATAAGTTTGATCTTTCTAAAATTTTTGCCTTTTTCTCTTCAAAATATGAGATTGATTTAGTTCAAATTCTTCAAAATCCATGATGCATGTATAATTAAAGTATTAAACTTGTAGAATTTACTCATGCATGTAACAATGAGGCTTAATTTCATGCAAAATCACAACATCAAACCCAAAATAATTAGTTTTCATAACCATGAACCTAACTTAATCTCTTCATCTTTATTTTCTAATTTCTTCCAAATTATATGAAATTGAACCCAAACTCATCTTTAATTCAAGTGTAATACAAGGATTCTACAAAATTCAAACTTGAAATTCCTACCTTTAATTTTAATTTGATAGTTTCTTGATGATCTTACATTTTCCTTTCTTGAATTTCCTTTCCCTTGACTTGAATTCTCTAACACAATTCTCTCTCTCTCTCTCTCTCTCTCTCTCTTTCTCTCTCGGCTCTGTTTTGTCCACCACAATCATAACTTGATGATGTATGTAAATGTATATAGCACTTGTTGCCTTGGACTTTCCAAAACACACCAATATTCCCTTTGTATTATAATTTTATTAAAAAATAAATTAATATATCAATTACATTTTAATTTAATTGGACATCTTAATTAGCCCAATCACAAATCTCACATAAATTAATTAGTCTAATTGACTTCAATTAAGGCCCAATTAATTATATTTAATTTTGTCATTCTGAATCAAATTTTTAATCAAACTCCCAAAGGCTCCAAATATTAAATTAAAATTATTGTCATCATCAAATTTTGATTTTCCAAATTATTTAGGCTTTCAATTTCTAATTAGACTCAAAATTTCCGTCAATAAATTACATACTGAATGAATACCTTAATTGAATGCCTCATAAATAAATTTAATTCATAATAACCTTAATTCCCAATCCTCATAACTGAATTAACTCCAGTTCGGACCCAATTAACCAAATCTCAATTTTATAAATCTGAGTTGAATATTTAATTAAACTCCCATATGGTCCGATACTCAAAATTAAAATAATTCAATTCACCAATTATAATCTCTTGTGCTATTTACGCTTTCAATTTCTAATCCCAAAACAAATCCTCAATAGAATCATATATGAATCAATTACCATAATTT
This sequence comes from Camellia japonica, assembly GCA_030407325.1. Classification (NCBI taxonomy): domain Eukaryota; kingdom Viridiplantae; phylum Streptophyta; class Magnoliopsida; order Ericales; family Theaceae; genus Camellia; species Camellia japonica. The sequence goes on along the minus strand of JAPPVO010000031.1, from coordinate 185,691,069 downwards.
TCGTAAATCCTAGATTAATTTAGAATAATTGGCAATAAAATTTCAAATCTCCTTAATTAATTAAGTGCCAATCATTATACGTAGTGGGGTCATTACACCAAACAACATTCTTGGAGGAAGCATATCACTTGTACCTGAAAATGGTTTTCCAAGTAGGGTGAGTCAAAGCCCAGTAGAGAAAGACTAACACAATATATGAGGTCAGATAAATGCTCAACATACTTAACCAACTTACATCTTTCCATGACCATTCAATATTGCTATTCACGTCTCAATCCATTTCCATTCATTCATTTTAAGTCAACTCATGAGTCTAGTTCATTGTTATATAAACAACCCAAATGAGACTACCACTCATTGTTCACAATTCAATAACATCTATTATTCAAAACACTTTAACATGCCATTTTACGAAATTTTCATTCGAGGGAATTGGCACCCATATATACATACAAGATTTCGGGACTTTCACCCTGGATACTCCGGCCAACTTAATTTTAAATGGAGTCTATCCGCTATCTCCTCCCAAACAATGGAGTACATCCCCTTTCTCCTCCCAAACAATTATACATATACAATGTCTCCAAAACATCGTCATATACAATGACTATCCACAACACATATTCAATGATTTAATCATACCGTCATATTCAATGACATAATTTAAATGATTAGTTTCAATTCACCTATTCCTCATGCAATTTCTACAACAATCATAGCTATCTTCCACCGATAGCCCAAAACAGATATTTCTAAATAGATATACAATCTATGTAACAGATATTTTATCAAATTTCCATAGGTGAGTGATTTAACAAATCCAACTACACCATTCATTCATACATCCTCCCAATTTCACATTTTCTATAACAATTCCATTTAGTTATACAAAATAATCATTTAACAGAAATTAGGGCAAATCTCCCCCATTTTTCAAATATTAACCCGAAGGCCAAATATCACCATTTTAACCTAAGGCAACCTCATATTCAAAGCCCCAAATCCATTTATAGAACCCAACATAGAAACCCCTCTTTCAATTTGAGTCAAAACCCTAACTTTACCCAAATCACACCCAGAACTCATCATTTATGCAGAACAACAAATAACTAGGTTAAAGATCATAACAAAGTGTAGAATATCCTTACCTTAAGAGTAGAAGCCCAAAGAAGAAGAGGAAGAACTTCAAAAATTGCCTAAACTCGTTTTTACTCAGATCAAATGGAAGCCCACGGGATGCTCCACCTTTTTCTCAAAGGCAGTAAGGTAGAGATGCTTAGATCCTGGAGTATTTATATATATAGAAAGAGTATTTTAGAGAGAGAGGTGTCGATTTAGGGTTTTGGGGTGAAAAGATACAAAATTTCGGTGTAAAAATGAGCTACTACGAACTGATATATGCGAGGCTAGCTCGAGCGAAGGAGTTATCGCTCGAGCGACCAGACACAAGAAGTGACCTCGCTCAAGCGCAAAATACATACCTTCAGGTGTTTTACAGACGCACCCCCTCGCTCGAGCGAAGAACTTCACCTTCCTAGAAATTCTGCATCTGAAAAAAAAATACTGAGAACTCTCAAATCTTGCTCAAACACAAGAAACCTCGCTCGAGCTCAGAACCAAATTTCACAAGGCTCGCTCGAGCGCAAGCAGCCTCGCTCGAGCGAAGAAGCAATTTTCTGGACAACAGCAACTGGAACAACTAGTAACTAACCTACTTTGAACATGCCCAAGACATTCCACTACTCAAACCCAAAGACAAATGAGGGAAAACAAGACATGGATAACAATATTAAACCACAAAACTCGAGTTTGGATTATAACAAAGGTCGGGTCAAAATTGGGATCGCTATATTCGAAGCGAGCGGATAGGTAGGGAGTATAAGGAATCAATGAAGTTCATTACTCTTGCCCCTGAGGGTGGAATAGATAGACAAGAGGAGAGCCTTGAGTGCTTCCGGACTGAAGGAATATAATTTTATTATCCGTTAATTGGGACTTGCAAGAAGCGGACTTTCCTTGCTTTCTTTTGTCACAGTAGTTGGAAAAAGTCAAAGTAACAGACCAGTAGTCCCATTCTCCATCTTTAGAGCAATTTTTGAAGAAGGTTCTATTTAACACATCTTGGCCAAGTTGGAAGAGCAGGAAATAAGTGCATTGTCAGTTGAAAGTGAGTCACTGCTATCCGACTTAACCGGGCGATTCCGACAGCGTCCCTTGGCCAAGTCACCTATTATAACACATGATCCATGTCTCACTTTGATCTCACACCCCCATTCTCATTTGAATTCTAGAGCTCGACCTTCATTGCTCAGATGCGCTTGACTAAAGAGTCATCGATAGGTCATTAGCCAGAAAGTTCCAAAGGGAGAATAAGTCTGAGACTCACTCGGTTATATCTTCCTCAGGACCTGTCCGACATGCTGTTGACTTGGGAACGAATTCTCTGGCCGTATCTTCTGCGGTCGTTGCGCTTGGTCGGTCATGTTGGGACCAAAGAAAATGAGAGGCCTCAACCGTGTCGATGGCATTATATCTAAGACCTCCAAAATCAATATCTACATCTCTCTTTTAGCCCTTTCAATGTTCATTTTCTAGCGTGAGGGTGATCAACGCTCTCGTTCACAAAACCAACTGAGTTGCTCATGGGAAGGAGCATGTGAGGGAGAAGGACCATTATTCATCTTTTCAAACAGAGCCCAGGTGGAATCCGCCCCCAGGTTTCCTTTTTTAACTATGTATAACCTCCTCATCAATAGACGTTTCCCGAATAACCATTCATTTAATGAAAAACCTGCACTTGTTAGCAGCTGGATCACTCTCTCCTCTCGTAGTGGGCCTCTTTTCTTTCCCCCTCTGGCATGAGGAAAGGGTCCATTCCACTAGCTCTTCTTCTTGTTTGTGAGAATAAATAGAGGAGTGCACTTTCCCTTTGAATGAATATATCTTCCTGCCCCCGTGCCTCCCTTTACTCAATGCTCCTGAAGTCCGAAAAGAAGACTAAGTGGATAGAGGGTAGGAAAGTTTAGTTACATAAATGGTAATCGTGGACTGGTACCGCAGTGCTGCTTTGGAGATTCCTTATTGTGATTCGGCTAAGATAGTCTCTTAAGTGCTAGCGTAGTGGGAGAGCAAATAGCAATGAACCTTATCTACGGTATTAGTTCCCTCCTACCAAGAACTACTAGAGCTCTCTATGCGAGAAAAAGAGTACAGGTAGGTGAATTGACGCATTTGAGCAGGCAGGGAATACTTAGTGCTTGGAATATGAATGCTGTGAGGCTTGGGCGAGAGAGCAGGTCTAGGAGGCCCAGATATTGCATCATGTGAAAGCAGTGCTAAAAGACCCATAAGAGCTGTAAACAAGTGAGATAGGCACGAAAGGGGGGCATTCTGGGGATGTCTTTCATCAGCCAGTACCTTCAACATCTAGTGGGACAGATGCCGACACAGATTCGATTCCAGATTCGACGATAGAGTACGATCGATGACCAGGCAGGGTGGGTGAAGCAAGCAACAAGGGATTGGCTAAATAGAACAGATGCGACTAGTAATGGAAAGATCAGACCAGACCGAGTGATAGAGTTTCTACCGATACAGGACGACAGCTCGACCGATTGAGACAAGGCAGATACGACCGATGAAAGGGATCTCTTTAAAAGAAGGCTTTTTTAACGTGGACTGATTTCGACCGTTTACCAGAAGACAAGAGATTCGCGGTATGGCTTCAGAAGAGGTAGTCATTATACAGATATCTATTAACGAATTGCCCTATTGTCGATTAACTGTGCCTACCTATCCCCAATCACACAGGAATGTTCGCTTAGCCGTGTAGTGACCCTGATTTTTCGTAGGTCATATTTATTATTATTACTTTATTTTATTTTTGACTTTATTAATTGTGTGGTTAAATGAGAATTTAATGTGATATTTAATTAATTTAATGTGCTATTTAATTATATATAATTAATCTGAATATTTATATATATTTTATATATGTATATAAAAGGTGTTTTATATATATGCATATATATATATATGTGTTGATCATATATGGTATATTTATATATATTGTATTTGTATAATGTAATATTATATAATAGTCAATTAGGTTAGAAGTTCAGTTAGATAATAAGAAAACAAATAAAAAAAAAGAGAGAAGTGGTATGCTGTTCGGCGGAGGGCGAGAGAGAGAGAGAGAGAGAGTCGAGAGAGAGAGTGGTCAAAGGAAAATAAGAGAGCTCTCAGCAAGCAAGCCGAGAGAGAAAGAGGAGAGGAAAAGAAAAGAAAATAGATTAGGATTTTGTTTTGATGGCTCCATTAGTTTTTCAAATATCTTTTGGATTTCTTTTATTTTCTTGAGCATATGATTGATATTAGTTTATGTATTTAATATTTTTTTATGACCTTAGTATTTTGATAATTTGGCATGGTTTGTAACTTTACATTATTTAAGTAGTTTTGACTAGTTGTTGCTACCTTAATGTTAAGGTATTGGATAGTTATGAATTTATGATAGATAGATAGTTTGGTTGGCGTTTTGTTCGTTTTTTTTTTAATCTCTTGTGATCTTTTGGAGGATGGAATTTATTTAAACCTTATGGAGACGAGAACGTTTAGTTTTTTTGTTTCACCCCTAGGATTTGGATGATGGAATATTGATTGGGGTTTAGTCCTAATTTAATATTTAATTGTTCAAATTTCAGGGCGTGACAATTTGGTATCAGAGCTCTAGGTTACCCTAGACTTATGAGAGTTTAGGTGATCTTTGGATTGTGAAAACATGGGTTAGCTGGTTTAATTTGGTGGTTAAGTTTTTTTCTAAGGATTTATGAATGAATTCTTTTTGTGTGTTTAACTTGAAAGTGATGGTTGGAAGGCATCTTTAAATTTTTTTAAGAACCCATTAGAGTACTTTTTGATACTGGTGTCTCTTATTTTTTCATATCTAGGCAGTTTGTAGAAAGAGAACACCTTGTAACTGCCTCATTGTCTAGACCTATTCGTGTTGAGACCCCTTTAGGAGGGGTAGTTACTCTTTATGAGATGTGTAAAGATTTTGAGATTGACTTTGCGGGTAGAGTCTCGTATGCAGACCTAATTGCTTTAGGGTTTGAGGGGTTTACAATTATTTTGGGTATGGATTGGCTGCGAAAACACTTTGTGACTCTAGATTGTGCTGGAAGGACTGTAAATATAGATATTCCCGGTATGCCACGGCTTACCCACACTTCTAGCAATAGAGAAGAGTCGGTGATGACGAGTTTTCTATGCTCGGTAGAAATCCCTAAGTAGGATGTTAGTGAGATAAATGTGGTACGTGAGTTTGAGGATGTACTTCAGGAGATACCTGGACCTCCACCTTAATGGATAGTAGAATTTCACATTGACCTAGTGCTGGGAACTGCACCGATTTTTAAGGCAGCATACAGAATGGCGCCTAAAGAGCTTGTGGAGATGAAGAAACAGCTGGAAGTGATGCTTCAGAAAGGGTTCATTCGTTCAAGTAACTCCCCATGGGGAGCACTTGCGATCTTTGTCTCCAAGAAAGATGGCACTCTTCGTATGTGCATAGATTACAAAAAGCTAAACAATGTGACTATCAAGAACAAGTATCCGCTACCTAGAATTGATGACTTGTTTGATCAATTGAATGGGGTAGCCATGTTCTCTCAATTTGATCTCAGAACGGGTTACCATCAGATAGGTGTGTTAGAAGAAAGTATACCGCTTACTGCTTTTCGGACCCAGTGTGGGTTGTACGAATTTCCTGCAATGCCTTTTGGTTTGACAAATGCTCCTGCCTATTTCATGAACTTGATGAACAAAATTTTCAACCGTATCTAGATAAGTTTGTGATTATTTTCATAGATGATATTCTGGTGTATTATAAGAATGAATAAGAACACAGAGAACACTTGAAAGTCGCGTTGCAGACTTTGGGGGAGCAGCAGTTATACGCTAAGTTCAGTAAGTGTCACTTTTGGGAGAAAGAAGTTCGATTTTTGGGGCATGTTGTGTCCAATCAGGGGATATCAGTAGATCCTGAAAAAGTTGTTGCGGTTAAAGAATGGAAGCAGCCCACGAACCCTACAGAGGTGAGAAGTTTTTTAGGACTAGCCAGTTATTATAGGAGATTTATAGAGAAGTTTTCCACTATTGAAGCACACATGACCAAGTTGACCTGCAAGAATGTGAAGTTCTTATGTCAGATGATTGTAAGAAAGCTTTCCAGGAGTTAAAGCAGTGGTTAACTACAGTTCCGGTGTTAACTATACCGATACAAGGGAAAAAGTTAGTAGTGTTTACTGATGCGAGTGGAACTGGGTTGGGATGTGTGTTGATGCAGCATCAGAAGGTTGTATCTTATGCTTCTCGATAGTTAAAACCTCATGAGAGACGATACCCTACTTATGACTTAGAGTTGGTAGCAGTTGTTTTTGCGTTGAAAGTGTGGCGACACTACTTGTTTGGGGAGCACTTTGAGTTATGCACAGATCACAAGAGCCTCAAATATCTTTTTTCTCAAAAAGAGTTGAACATGAGACAACAAAGGTGGGTTGAATTCGTCAGTAGTTGTGATTTCGAGATTCTTTACCACCCAGGAAAAGGAAATGTGGTTGCAAATGCACTTAGTCGATAACATGGGATTATAGCTTCTTTGATGATTCAAGAATGAAAGTCCTTGGAGTTAATTTCGATGCATGATGTTCAACCAATAGAGAATGTCGAGAGGGCATACATTGGTAGTTTGACCATGCAATCAACTTTACTGGGTAAAATTTGTCAGATGCAGTATTTAGATGGGTTTCTCGTCAGCAAGTTCGATGACCTTGTAATGGATTTGATCGATGATTGTCCTACTGATTGGTCTGGGGATTACAATTCAGGGGCAGGTTGTGTGTACCTAACATTGTTGAATTGAGAAAATAGATTATGGATGATGCCCATAAGTCTCGATATACCATTCACCTTGGTGGGACTAAGATGTATCATGACCTAAAGAGGACGTTTTGGTGGGAAGGTATGAAGAAAGACGTAGGAGAGTATGTTTCTCGATGTTATGTGCGCCAACAAGTCAAGGCAGAACACCAACGACCATTTGGACTTTTGCAGCCTCTCGAGATCTCTACTTAGATATGGGAGTACATCTCTATGGATTTCATGGATGGATTGCCACGATCTAAGCGAGGCAATGAATCTATTTGGGTGATAGTGGATCGACTCACCGAGTCTGCTCATTTTATTCCAATCAGTGTTCACCGAACTGTGGATAAACTAGCTAGGTTGTATATTCGGGAGGTGGTGCGACTTCATGGCGCACTAGTTTCTATAGTTTCAGATCGTGATCCGTTGTTTGTGGCAGAGTTTTGGGAGAGTTTTCAGAATGTTTTGGGTGCTAGGTTAGACTTGAGCACGACTTATCATCCTCAGACAGATGGGCAAACTGAACGGGTAAATCAGATCTTGGAGGATATGTTGACAGCTTGTGTCCTTGATCTTGGTGGTAGTTGGGAAGAACACTTACCATTGGTAGAGTTTGCTTATAATAATAGCTATCACTCCAGTATCGGGATGGCACCTTTTTGAGGCTTTGTATGGGAGGCAATGTTGATCACCTGCTTGTTGGATGGAGGTAGGAGATGTACTGTTGTTAGGGCCAGAGTTAGTGAGAGAGACCACAGAGAAAGTGAACATTATTCAAGAATATATTAAGATTGCACAGAGTCGTCAGAAGAGGTACGCTAATAGAAAACATAAGGGGGTTGAGTTGAATGTTGGAGATTTCGTGTTTTTGAAGGTTTTGCCGATGAAGGGTATCATGCGGTTTGGAAAGAAGGGAAAGTTGGCACCTAGATTTGTGAGACCATATGAGATCACTGAGAAGATTGGTAATGTGGCTTACAAATTAATCCTACCACCTGCTTTAGCTATGATTCACAACGTGTTCAATGTATCTTTATTGCGGAAGTGTGTGCAAGACCCTTCCCAGGTAGTATCACCAGAGGTGTTGGAAATTAGTGATGATCTAACTTATGTGGTGCGATCGGTTACTATTCTAGACCGGGATGTAAAGCAGTTACGGCACAAGAAAGTGAACTTGGTGAAATCACTTGCGAATTAGAAGAGAAAGTTCGGCGCATGCATCTGGAACTTTTTGCCTAGTACTCTCTTCTATCGAATCTCGGGACGAGATTCTTTTGAGGTGTGTATATTGTAGCGACCCTGATTTTTCGTAGGTCATCTTTATTATTATTACTTTATTTTATTTATGACTTTATTAATTGTGCGGTTAAATGAGAATTTAATGTGATATTTAATTATATATAATTAATCTGAATATTTATATATATTTTATATATGTATATAAAAGGTGTTTTATATATATGTATATATATGTATTGATCATATATGGTATATTTATATATATATTGTATTTGTATAATATAATATTATATAATAGTCAATTAGGTTAGAAGTTCAGTTAGATAATAAGAAAAAAAAGAAGAAGAGAAGTGGTATGCTGTTCGGCGGAGGGCAGTCGAGAGAGAGAGAGAGAGAGAGAGTGGTCAAAGGAAAATAAGAGAGCTCTTAGTAAGTAAGCCGAGAGAGAAAGAGGAGAGGAAAAGAAAAAAAAAAAAGATTAGGGTTTTGTTTTGATGGCTCCATTAGTTTTTCAAATATTTCTTGGATTTCTTTTGTTTTCTTGAGCTTAGGATTGATATTAGTTTATGTATTTAATATTTTTTTTTATGACCTTAGTATTTTGATAATTTAGCATGGTTTGTAACTTTACATTATTTAAGTAGTTTTGACTAGTTGTTGCTACCTTAATGTTCAGGTATTGGATAGTTATGAATTTATGATAGATAGTTTGGTTGGCGTTTTGTTCGTTTTTTTTTTAATCTCTTGTGATCTTTTGGAGGATGGAATTTATTTAAACCTTATGGAGACGAGAACGTTTAGTTTTTTTGTTTCACCCCTAGGATTTGGATGATGGAATATTGATTGGGGTTTAGTCCTAATTTAATATTTAATTGTCCAAATTTCGGGGCGTGACAAGCCGCCTACCAATGATGCCTTTCACTTTCAGACAGTCCCTAGCGTACTAGACTTTGATAAAGGGAATGCTACCGATACTTGAAAGACTCATCCTTTAGCAAAAGTTGACTTTATTACTTCAATCGCCTATTTATTATTATTTTATATATATTGCCTATGCCAGTTTGCGCCTACCACTCGTACTGAACTAACCAAAGAAGCAAGAGATAATGAAAGCAATTTACTTCTTGCCTTAGCTTCTATAAAAGTAAACAACTAATTTAATCCTCTTGAATTCAGAATTCACCCCATTGCTTAAAAAGAGAACCTTTTTTCTTTCGTTGTTACAAGTATATCTCCTCTCCGATCTTTCTAACAAAGCTCTCTACTAAATAAAGAAAGCCCATAGATCGAAACGTCCACACGAAAAACAAAAATAATGTATACCTTCATACTCCACATGATGCCATCGCGAACTAATCAAGACTCTTGAACGCAAAGGTTTCCGAAGGTCAATTTCAACACATAAACGCGCAAACTTCCCTATCTTCACCAGAATTGTATTCAAATCCACTTTAATCGTACGTCCAATGATATTACCAACTTTCTTCAAGATTTCCTCATCAAAGTATTCAATCGGAATTTCAGGCAAACGCACCCACGCAGCAATGGTGGATATAGACGCCTCCGAGGGACGAAATTCTGGACGCCATTTCCGAATAGACAAATAATGCCCCGCAATAACCCAGGGACCATCAAAAAGCACATGATCATAATCATCTCTATTGGAAAGCCTTACCAAAAAGAAATCCGATCCCAGATCCACAACCTTCACATCTCCCATAGCTCCCCACATCTGCTGTAAACGATCACACATAAACGGAAAGCTAACGGACTTACCTAACAATTTCACAATCAGCGCATTCCGCCATGGTAACCTCAACCGCCGTTTCTCCTCTTTAGACAGAGAAACCCTAACCTCAGCAAAATCCCCAGCGATCTCATCATCCGAATCAGAATCATCAGCAGAATCACTATCCTTACTCTCCAAATCACAATCTCCATCCAATTCAGTAGAATTCGACTCAAACTTAGTCAACTTCGACAAATACGACTCCCTAGGAACCTCAGATTGTGCTTCGGAACCAGCCAACTCCACCATTCGAATTAAGAGGAGCACTATCCTCCATAACCGCATCTGCTCGCAGAGGCGAAGAAATCCCCGCCATTTTTACCTTCTTCTTACTCCGAAGCAACAGATCAGCCTCTTCCGTCGAAAAAGAACCCCCTGTCGAACGCTCGCCCATCACAAAACCAGAAACCCTAGCAGAGCTTCTCTCTCATACCTCAGATTAACTAGCGTATTTTTACTTCACTTCCTTAGTAACTGCTCTTGAAGCCTTATCAACATTGGGACGGGCTTTGAAGATGGGTGTACAAGAGCTTGTTTACAATTGATCACATGCAACTCTCCTAGTCTCTTGGGGCGAAGTCAGCTGCTTAACCTGACCAATATAGGTGACGGTAGGTGTGACTAATCACTAATCTAATCTCAATAACTAAATTCCACATCCTGACATTCCAACATGTGACTCGCTGCCCGAACTTTCTTGTTTTTATGCTAGCAGGGGTGGTTCGGGTGGGTAAGAAACATAGTCCAGGAAGACTAATTGAGAATGGGCCCATGGACCAAGATCTCGACCCAGCCCAGAGTCAGGGAGGGAAAACCAATCTCAGAAGGAAAATCCGGATGAAAGGGCAAATTCCTTTGATTCTTGGTTAGCTGACTAAGGGCGGATGGGGCGGGCAAGGAGAGCGGCATTGCTATAGGTTCGATTCATCAATGTCGTCAGTCACAGATTTATGTTGTCCTAATACCCGCGGATGAAGCTTTTTTTTTACCATAATACCCTGCAAGAGTTGCCGTTTCGTCGAATGCTATTAGGAGAACTTTTCAAAACGTATGTGTGAAAACGAGTATGTGACCAGAACTTAGATCTTTCCCCCAGGCATGGGCGGTAGGTGAGGTCAAAAGAAAGTACATGCGAGATGTAGCACCATCACAAGAGGTATCGTTCAGATAGATAGAGGGCAACCTTATCTATGAAATCTTTCACAATGTCTGGGCAGATATCCAATTTATTTAATATAGTCGGCTAACGAAGCCAATGACTAGCTCTCACGATGTGTAAGAATTTTTCTACGATTTGATGGCAATTCGATCGAGAAAGTACGCTACAGAATAGCCCAATCTTTATTTTCTTTACACTTTTTGGGATCAAAAGGTAGGAAAGGACTTGTCAGCGATAAAAGCACACGAAGCGAGAACGCAACCCACTATAGTTCACTCCAAAAAGGCTTAGGAAGGAGTAGCACACTCTCCTAGGAAGGATTGCCCCGTCAACCGTGATGAATGAGTTACACAGGCCCGTTAGTTACACCGTTCTGGATAAAGAGATGTGGGGTAGGCTCTTTCCTTCTTTCAGGCAGCGTAGATGCTCATGGTGCGGCATACTTTTTTACAATTGATCCTATGGTATGGTCAAAGAAAGGAAGTTGACTGATGCTACTCCGTCTTCAGCCTAGCCTATCCCGCCCACCACCCTTGCTCTAGTCCCCGGAGTAGTTTGCCAGGAAGAAAGAGCAGCTTAGGTCAAGTTTCCGTAGTAGAGTAGTTCTTCCGTGGCATGATCAGAGCAGAAGACTCTCTCCATGCATTGGTCCGGTCAGTCAGGAGAAGGTTTTTCCCACCTATGCGCGAAACTTACATCATTGATCCCGTGATTTTGGCCTAAACTCGATTTCCCTTAAGGAACGACCCCTGAAAGATGCCAAAAAGTAAAGTAGTGATTTTGGCCATGGCGAGATCAAAGTTTTCCATTTCTGACATGTCGCTATAAGGGAAATTCATGTTGACTGGTTTTCCCGCTATATGAGACAAATCTTTCTCGAAATTTGATGCCTCTTTTGGGGAAATAGGCTTTAGTGATTTCACCCATAGGCGAGACAACACTTGATCGAGAAATCGATCCTGTATGAAGGAAGGTGCCATCCGTCCAATCCCGCGTTTGATCTTCCACTTGAGTCTGTGATGAATTAATGTAGTAAGGTGTCACGTCAACCTATCCACTGGATAATATGAAAGAAAAAGATAAGGCAGTGCATCTCGCCATCTAGAAGGAAGAACAGGTACGTGTGGAATGAAGGGAGAAGGAAGGCGCAGAGGACTCTTTGCCCTCGGAGTGTATCAAACTATTCAAGTATAGTTTGTCGCGGGTTGGTTTCCCTCTTCAACTACACGAGATGGACATAGGCTTGCATTCAACTTCATACTGAACGAGAACTTCCGGTGCTGCTAGCATCCATGCTCTTCCCTCTCGATTTCGTTCACATGTGAGACTTGATTGATCTTGTGTTTGTGTTCAGTCAATGGTACCGACTTTGTGCTATCAGTTTCGTATGCCGCATCGTTAACAAACTGCACTGAGATAGGAGAAGGAAACGTCGATCAACTGTAGAGATATGCCGCACTTGACGAAGGACGCTTGATCGCCACACAATGGGCTGCCTGCTCTATACTTTTTCATGTCCCACCACCTGACTCACCTGTCTTTCCTATTTCTCCTCGTGTTTTTGGTTGTGTTTGTTTTGCTGGGAAGGTTTCCTTGCGAGTTCTTTCTTCTCGACAAGTAGAGCAGGGTGGTCGTAGATCAGAGCTGTCTCACTTTAGCAAGTGTATCGCTATAGCTGTTCTATAGGAGTGAAGTTGTCTCGCTTTGATAGCTGCTCTATAGCATCTATTATAGCAATTGTATCATTATCCGAGTTATAAGTAGTTCATAGCTCAACATAGTTGTTCCTATCCTAGCGATTTCCTAATAAAGAGTCTAACTGCCTGCTTGAATTGCTGTACAGAAGGAGCTATGAATATTAGCCAACCGTCTACTTGAAAGTGGAAGTTGTTTTGCTAACTGCCTACTCGCTTGCTTGGAAAGAATGAAAGATAGGATTGGGCAATTCCGTCGGCTCCATCGCCTGGAATCTTGTCATTTGAGAAGAAGATAACATTGGAGGACATAACTATTCCCACCATGTTCTGGAGTGCATCTGGAGAAATGTTATTCGGGACATGTGCTTCTTTCAAAATGGAGAGCGGTGCGTCCCTGTGTTTGTCTGAAGTAAGGAGCAACGAGAGAATGTTGATATGAGCTGGAGTCTTCTTCAAGACCCTGAGCACTTCTGCAGTCTCTTTTCTGTTAAAGGGGGAAGAGCTTCTTCTCATTCCTTGGCTACTTCTCCTACTTGGCAGCTTTTATCACTTTTAAGTAAAACTTATTATTTTTTGATTGGCTTTTATGACAGGAATAACCTTATTGTAATCCTTTTTCAAAAAAGTCTATCAAAACAGATTCAATGTTGTAGGGAACTGGCTCTGTATGCTGCTAGTGCACGGGATAGAAAGCCATCATATGAAGCATCTTCGTCTTGTCTTTTGTGTTGCGAGTGCATACGTCCACCCCAGTCAACGGTTAGTAGGGCTTTCACAGGTACCTTGTACGTAGTTAAGGTGAAGCTTTGTTTGATTTGATCCCGAACCGCCTGATGCCTATTTAGAAGCCCAGACCCTCTTTGCTCATGAAGACATACTACCAACTAGATTTCTTTTATAATGGACCCACTTGATAATGAAGAAAGAGGGTTGCAACCAAAGCCTTCAAATATTTATTCCTAAATTCTCATAATTTTAAAACTCTCTCTTTCCTACGTGGCAACCTTCTTTGATTACCTTTCATGTTTTCTATTTTTCTTCATTTTCTATTTGTTTGATTAATTAAAATTAAAATTAATTTCATTGCTTATGGATAAAGATTTGAATTTCAAAATTCCTCCATATAGATAAACATATTAAAACTAAAAATTAATTTTATAGTCTATAGATAAAGATAAAAATTAAACAATTAATTTCATAACTTATAGATAATTTAAAATTTCTTCCCATAAATAAACATGTAAAAGTTGATAAATAACTTATAAAAATTAATTTCATGGCCTATAAATAAAGATAAAGATTAAATATTAAACAATTAATTGCATAACTAATAGATAATTTAAAATTTATTCCCATTAATAAACATATAAAAGTTGATAAGGGTCTCTTTGGTAACGTTTACGTTTTCAGTTTATATTTACAAAAATTTTATAAATTATTTTTTTATTATTTTTTTTTTATTTTAAAAAATATAAACTACAAACGCGTTTGGTAATTGACAAAATGTTTAAAAAAATTTAAAAATATAAAAAAGAGTGAGAAATGACAAGTAGTGGCAAGTGGCGGCACAAGACGGTGGTGGAAAGTGGTGACGGTGGGTGGTGGGTAGCGGGTGGTGGTGGGTGGTGGTGGTAACGAGTGGGTGGTAGTGGTGGTGGTGGCAGGTGGTGGTGGGTGGTAGCGAGTGGGTGGTAGTGGTGGTGGTGCTGGGTGATGGCGGGTGGTGGTGGTGGTGGCGGATGGCGGGTGGTGGTGGGTGGTGATGGTGGATGGGTGGGTGACGGTGGCGGGTGGTGGCGAGTGGGTGGTGGTGGTGGTGGTGGTGGCGGGTGGTGGTGGTAGGTGGGTGGCGGATGGCTGGTGGTGGTGGCGGGTAGGTGGTGGATGGTGGTAGTGGTGGTGGTGGGTGACGGTGGCGGGTGGTGGTGGTGGTGTTGTGGTGGTGGTTGTGGTGGCGGGTGGTGGTGGCAGATGGGTGGCGGATGACGGGTGGTGGCGAGTGTGGTAGTGGTGGTGGTGGGTGACGTTGGCGGGTGGTAGCCAACGGGTGGTGATGGTGGTGGTGGCAGTGGGTGGCGGTGGATGGTAGGTGATGGTAGTGGTGGTAGGTGGTGGGTGGTGGTGGTGGGTGGTGATGGCGGGTTGGTGGCAGGTGGCTGGTGGTGGCGGGTGGTGGCAGGTGGCTGGTGAGTGATGGTGGTAGGTAGGTGGGGTGGTGGTGGCGGGCCGTGGATGGTAGTGGCGGGTGGTGGCAGCGAGGGGTGAGTGGTGGTGGCGAGTGGGTGGCAGGTGGTGGTGGGTGGGGGTGACGGGTAGTGGGTAGTGGTGGCAGATGGGTGGTGAGTGGTGGTGGCAGGTGGTGGTGGGGGTTGGGTGGTGGGTGGTGGCGGCGAAAGATGGTGGCGGGTGGTAAAAAAAAAAAAAAACTGAAAACTCAAAACGGAAATACATTTTTTGAGTTTACATTTTTTCGCCAAATTTATAAACTGAGACTACTGATTTATAAATCAAAAATTTACCAAACAAGTTTTTATTTGAGTTTTTAAAATTTTTGTAAATATAAACTGAAAACTGAAAACGTAAGTGTTACCAAACGGCACCTAAATAACTTATAAAAATTAATTTCATGGCCTGCAAATAAAGATAAAGATTAAATAATTAATTTAAAAAAAAATGAAATTATTCCTTTTTTTTCTCCTTCATTTTGTACTTTAATTAATTTCATTATAGATAAACATATAAAAATTCATAAATAATTTATGGAAATTTATTTCATGACCTATAGATAAAGATAAAAATTTTAAAAATTATTTAAAAAAAATTAATTTCATGACTTATAGATAAATAAGCATATAAAAATTGATAAATAATTTATAAAGATAAATTTCGTGGCCTACAGATAAAGATAAGATTAAATAGTTGATTTACAAAAAATTAAAATNAAGAGACTTAGTAGGGCAAAATGGTCATTTCACAAATGAGGTTTGTTTAGGAAAAGAGTAGATCAAAAAGATGAATAAAGGAAACGCTTATTGCTTTTTTGTTAGTAAGAAAAAGGGCTTTTATCCTGAACTTATCCACCAAGGAAACAGAGGGAGACAGCACAGCTTAAGAGAGAGAGAGAGAGAGAGAGAGAAAAGTGTATTGCTGAAGTTATAAGAAGAGAGGCAACAACAAAACAGAAAAGAGCCTTCCTAGAAACAAATTGGGGAAAGAGAAGTAACTTAAAGTTTCTCTTTCCTCCCCATTTCCATGGCTTAAAAGTGCTCCCTAAGCTCATTTTCCTCATTTCCTATATAACCACCACTCCTCCATTCTCTCTCACCTTCCAAACACAAGAACAACAAGATTTCCAACAGCAAACACTCAACATTAACCTACCACTTCAAAAGACATTCCAATCCAATCTATTACCCGTTTTTATTTTGATTTTGATTTTGATCTTGATCCAGTAAGATGGATCGCGGGCAAGATGTAGAAGGAAGCGGAAGTGTTCATTTACAAATTGATGAACTTGGCAATGGAGGTCCAACAATTTTTGAACCCCAAAGCAGTATGGAAACAAGAGATAGTAGCAATGCTAATCCTGTTTCTCCATCAGAAACCCAAACCCAAGCCCACGCCCCAGAACAGAAGCTGACTCTCTTCGCCCTCCACCTCGGTGCTTGAGAAAGCGGCGACAGGCCTAGGAACACTAGCCTTTATTTGGGCAACAGTTGTCCTACTTGGCGGTTTCGCCATTACCCTCGATAAGACAGACTTCTGGGTCATCTCCATAATTCTGTTAATCGAGGGGACTCGGATTTTCAGCAGAAGCCATGAGCTTGAATGGCAACATCAAGCTACATGGTTTGGAATCAACAGTTTCCGATTGATAAGATCGAGCTCACACTTGATAATTAAAACTATAAAAGCAATCTTCAAACCCATGGAATTGGTTCGGAAGCAAAGTCGAAGGGGCAGAGAAGTTAATCAGAGTACTCACCTGCCGAGCCGCAAAAACTGGGATCAGAAAAAGATGCCGACTCGAACATGGGTGGCTTCAGATGTTCCTCTGTTTCCATATGCCCAATGGGTTTTCTCAGCAAAACATGTCAGCAGGTCTAATGGATTGCTCCAGATTGCTTCTGCATTAACCTGCACAGGTTTGTCATTAATGAGGCTCATTAGACATAACTATGGCGAAATAGCGAAAGGAGATACCGATAAGCGGAATCGCAGGTCGGTCTCTGAATATTTTTTTACGCCTTGGCATTGGCAGAAGCTTTGCTGTTTTTATTGGAGAAAGCTTACTGGAAATGGAATGTGATTTACTGTAAAGTGTTGGATGAGGTGAACAAGGAGTGTGAATTGGGGCTTCGGGTATGGTTTCGATTAAACGATTCTTCTACGATTCTATTCGAGGTGTGTTAATGGAAGCATTTTTGACGGCCTAAGATGGATATGGTTTCGTTCGCTACTTGATCTCTTGGATTCGAATTCGCCAGATGAACAGCTAATCGCAGTTGGATTTTACACAAATTCTCAATGAATAAGCTGTTTTCGGATGATACACTGCAAAAGATTGGAATAACGTTTCCGGTGATGGAACGGTTAGTTGAGATGTTGAATTGGAAAGATCCACAAGAAGAAGAGATCAGGAAATCAGCAGCAGAGATATTGACGAAGCTAGCAGGTAAAAAACAGAACTCTCTACGGTTGCTGGAATACCTGGTGCGATGGAATCAATATCGTCTCTGCTCCAGAACCAAAGGACTCATAGTATAGCTCGATGAAATCTCCGAGAAAAGAATCGTCCACGACCATGAAAATTACAGTTTCTCGACATTCAATCATTTGGGACTTCTCATTCTAAAGAAACTTGCTCGAGACCATGATAATTGCGGAAAGATAGGGAACACGAGAGGACTCTTACAAAAATAATAGATTTTACTCACGCAGGAGAGGTTATTGAAGACGAAACTGCTACACAGTCTCAGATCTTGACGGTGAGACGATCTCTTCAAGTGCTAGAAGATGCTTGCTAGAACAACAGGCACCAACGGTAAGCAGCTCAGAAGAGAGATTTCAGAGGTTGTTTTCACAATCAGCAACATCAGAGATATACTACGGTATGGTGAGAAACACCCAATGCTGCAACAACTAGGGATAGAGATTTTAACCAGTCTGGCAATGGAAGAGGACGCGGCAGCAGAGGATCGGGAGCACAGGCGGAGTCGTCAAAGAATTGTTCAACATTTTCTTCAAAATGGAGATGCCTGAAAATCAGAATCATGTAAGAATTGCAGCTGGAGAAGCGCTAGCAAGTGCTGGCATTAGAAAGCAAGATTAATTGTCATCAGATATTGAAATTGAAGAAAATTGAAAAGCTCATTGAAGCATTGGAAGTTCCGTTGCTACGCATCAATGCAGCCGAATCTTAACAAATTTGTGCACCTACGTCGGAGCAGACTGTTTCATGAAGTTAAAGGGGGTCACTGTTGCAGCACCCACTGTAAGTTCTCATTTATACACCAAAGAACATTCAATTTCTTGCAACACAAGGATTGTATCTTTTCAACTAAGTAGTACAGACACGGACACACGACAAACATTCAATTTCAGAGTAATGCAGAAGATAGGGTTCCTTTACTCCTGTGTAAACTAGCAGAATGTAATGGGGATAATAATCTATAAATTCGAACCTCCATTGCAGATGTTTAAAGCAATAATGTCAGAAGAAAGCAAACTGCAAGAAGTGATGATCGGACTAGCAGCACATGTTTTCAAATTTATGACTACTGAAGCATCGAGCATTGCGTTCGAGAGAGCTGGAATTCAAGTGGCTGAATTAGCTAGTGTACTAGTCCAGATTCTGAAGAAACACGAGTATCCTGCAACCAAGACTCCGAGAATTAGGAGGTTTGTCATAGAGTTGGCGATTTGGATGATGAGAGATAAAAAACAAATGTTCAAATTTTCAAGGGCCTGGGAATGGAGAAGGAGCTGGAGTCTGTAAAAGATACCACATCAGAGATTGAAAACTTCAATGTTTTCTCTGGTACCGTTGGATTGAGCCGGCATATCACAACAATTCACTCGCTAGTCGAAACTGCGATGAAGTTACTGGAAGATAAGTAATTTATGGTAATGCAGAACAGATTTTTCAAATACAATATTTCACGTTGGCATGTCAGAAAAAATGCAATAATTTTGTAAATATGGATGCATGAAGATTATAGGAGATTCTTTTTTTATAATGTAGTAAGTACCAGAAATTCTATTATCTCAATAATCAAGCTATTTCTATTGAGAATGTCGCAGACTTGCAGGTTACATTTATAAAACAATCTCCATATTAGATTGTTAATAACTAGAATGTGCACTACAAAAGTAGGACATAATTGATTTCATGATAAAGTGATTCAATTAAATTACCCTCAAATGAAATAATTGTATATTTGATTCAAACTTTCTAATCCCAAGATTTTTTTATCCCATGAGTAGAGGGGACAACTTATTTGAGATTACAGTTTTGTTGTAAAATTTGCAAAATCTTCTTTCAAGTAACTTTTCTCTAGATAGTAATTCCTTAATAATTTATTCTGCCTAATTTAACCTGCAAATAAAAAATAACTTTATTAATTTAAGAACATCTTAAGTCAACATGTTGAATTGGTGTTTGTGATGCCATTGGGATCATGACGCTTCGATTCGACTAGTCTCTGCAAGTGTGACAGATCATTTGATCCATTTTCATTTAAAAATAATATATATATATATATATTCATGACATTCATGCATGGCTTCATGGATTGCATGTCTTATTTAGAATTTTGAAATAAGTTACACTAGAATATGATAATAATTTTTTTTAGGTAAATTACACTTTAGCTCCTATGTTTGATCACTTTCTCACTTTAGCCCTTAAAATTTATTTTCTTTTCACTTTGGACCGCTTCATGTTTCAAATTTTTCTCACTTTATTCATAAACATAATTTTTATTCAAAATTAAACAAAAAATGTCATAATAACTGCCACATAACATAAAAAATATATATTATATTAGAATTTAAGTTTATGTCAGAAGTGTGAGTTATATATAATAAAATATTTTTATATCACGTACTGTCAATGTATTCCTATTTAATTTTGAACAATAAATTAGTTTAAGAGTAAACTCGAAAACTTAAAAATATTAGGGGGCAAGTGAGAAAAAAAACAAAAGTCAAAGTGAGAAACTAGTCAAATATAAAGGGCCAAAGTATAATTTACCCCTTTTTTTTTAGTAGAAATCACATTGATAGAATTCTGTTTTTAAAATGATACTGTAAAATTCAAGACTACCATATTATTTTAGATAAAAATTATGTATAAATTTCTATATAAAGAGAAAGTATATGATGAGCTATTTTTAAACAGGTGATGTGTTGCTCTGTGTGCACATTTTTAAGAAGAGACAAAAATAAATAAATAAATAAAAGAAAAAATAATCAATATATTTTTCCCTAGCATCTAAAAAAGAAAAAAATGACCAAGAAACAAAAAATAAATAAATAAAAAGAGACTTTGTAAGTAGAAATCCCTAGTTTGAGTCATTTTCATTCTTGCGACGTCCTAAATTTGAGTCGTTTTGTTTGGGACCATTCCTATCACATGCAACCAGTGGTAACTCGTGCGTTGCACGGAAAAAATAAATTTTATATATATGTATATATATATATTTTGTGATAAATAAATTATTTTAATCTTACATTATGTCTATGCATAAAAAAATTATTAATTATAAAAATTATTGAGAATAATAGTATCACAATCACTTGATAATATAAATAACTTGAATCAAACTAAACAAAATATTAAAAGAGAAAACTTCTATAAACTCAGAAAAGTTATCATAAATTTACTTGGACTTTTAAATCAGTGGTGTATATTATTATTGTGGGATCAATTATAAATAAATATCAACTTTTAATTATACTTTATAAGTAGTTTTAAAAAAAAAATTAATTTAAGTTTGTTGCCTTGCTCATAAAAGAATTTCTCAAACAAATCATTAATTGATTATGTTAGCAACTCTCTATCTTTGATTTCCTCTATCAATGATACAAGCATATCATATCAAAGTATAAATTCTTCTCCATAGTTTGAATAATACTCGCATAGTTCCTACATCATTTTAAAAAATTAATCAAGATAAGAATTTCATAAGATTATAGAAATTATATGAGAAAATAGTTTTAATCCATTTTATTTATAAAAAAAATGAAAAAAAAAATTATTTGAATTGTACTTGAAGAAATATAACAAATGATAGCTTTAATCATTATATACCATTATTATTATTAATACTCTTCTCATTCAAAAACCAACCAATTTTATTATTAATACTTTTATCATTCAGAGCCAATAATTTTTTTTTTATAATCTTTATCACTTCAGTAGATAATAATGAATAATAAAAATTATCAAGAGAATGTTAAGAATTTAATAGGAGATAAGAAGTTATAGATAAGGGCATTTCATAAGATAAAAAATTTAAAATAAAAAAAGATAGTATGTGATAGAAGGAGAAAAAAAAAATATGAGTACATCAAAATATTTAGATATATATTTTTTGATAGATATATAGATTAACAAATCATATCTTTATCTAAATTTTATAATTTTTATTTTTTGTAAATCAATTATTTAATCTTTATCTCTATCTGTAAGCCATGAAATTAATCTTTATAAATTATTTATCAATTTTTATATGTTTATTTATCTATAAGTCATGAAATTAATTTTTAAAATTTTTATCCTTATATATAGGTCATGAAATAAATTTTCATAAATTATTTATGAATTTTTATATGTTTATCTATAATGAAATTAATTAAAGTACAAAACGAAGGGGGGAAAAAGGAGTAATTTTGGTTTTTTTTTTAAATCAATTATTTAATCTTTATCTTTATTTATAGGCCATGAAATTAATTTTTATAAGTTATTTATCAACTTTTATATGTTTATTTATGGGAATTAATTTTCAGTTTTTATATGTTTATCCATATGGAAGATTCTCATTCAAAGTCAACCAATTTCATTATTAATACTCTTCTTATTCAGAGCCAATAATTTTTTTTTAATCTTTATCACTTGGTAGATAATAACGAATAATAAAAATTATCCAGAAAAGGTTAAGAATTTAATAGGAGACAAGAAGTTATAGATAAGGGATTTCATAAGATAAAAAAAAATTTAAAAAAAAAGAAAGATAATATGTGATAGAAGGAGAGAAAAAAAAGAAGAGTAAATCAAAATAAAAATTTAGATATATATGTTTTTGATAGATATACAGAATAACAAATCATATCTTTATCTAAATGTTATTCAGAAGCCTATGTGAAGAAATGTGAACAATGCCAGAGGTTTGCACCTTTGATACATCAGCCAGCTGCCGACCTGAACCCGGTTTCCAGCCCTTGGCCATTTGCCCAGTGGGGAATGGATCTCATTGGACAATTGCCCCAAGCAACTGGGCAGCGGAAGTACTTACTAGTGGCGACAGACTACTTCACAAAGTGGATAGAAGCAGAGCCTCTTGCCAAAATCCGAGATATGGATGTGAAGAACTTCATCTGGAAAAACATCATCACCAGATTTGGGATTCCAAGAGCAATTGTTGCCGACAACGGAACGTAGTTTGACAGCAAACTTATCAAGAATTTTTGTGCAAAGTTCAAGATAAAGAATTACTTTTCAACACCAAGCTTCCCCCAAAGTAATGGGCAAGCCGAAGCATCCAACAAAGTAATTCTGGATGGGATAAAAAAGAGGCTGCAGGCAGCAAAAGGAAAGTAGGTAGACGAATTGCCTAACGTACTCTGGGCATATTGCACTACGCCGAGAAGATCAACAGGGGAATCCCCCGTTGCCATGGCTTATGGCACAGAAACAGTCATTCCATTGGAGATCGGCATCACAGGGATCAGAACACAGGGAGTTGAGAATGGGACTAATGATGTGCTCATAGCCCGAGATCTGGATCTATTAGAAGAAAGAAGAGAGAAAGCTGCAATCCAGCTTGCGGCATACCAGCAATAGCTTGCCAGAGCTTACAACAAGAAGGTCAATCCAAGGGATTTTCAAGTCAACGACCTAGTCTTGAGGAAAGTCGTCGGCAATAAGAAGGATTCCAGAGAGGGCAAGCTTGGCCCAAACTGGGAAGGACCATACAGAATTACTTCGGTGTTAGGAAATGGGGCATATCGGCTCGAAGATAATGAAGGCAAAGCATTGCCTAGACCATGGAACACTTGTAATTTAAAGTTTTTTTTATCATTAGATGTTCTTTGATTTTTTTGTCAATATGATCAATAAAATCCTAGCAGAGTTTTTCAGAACTTATAACACTATGCATAATGTTGTTTTTGAATAATGAGAACCCAAGTGGAACTTAGATTCACATTGGGGGCAGAGAGAAGAGAGCAGTAATGCTTAGCCGAAGTTAAACGGAGACTATGCTTAACCGAAGTTAAGCCGAGATAAATTCCTTATCTTTACTTGTTGAAATTTGTAGCAATTTACAAGTTAAAGTAAGCCGAGATAAATTCCTTATCTTTACTTGTTGAAATTTGTAGCAATTTACAAGTTAAAGATAAGCGGAGATAAATTCCTTCAGAGAGAAGAGAGGAGTAATGCTTAGCTGAAGTTAAACGGAGACTATGCTTAACCGAAGTTAAGCCGAGATAAATTCCTTATCTTTACTTGTTGAAATTTGTAGCAATTTACAAGTTAAAGATAAGCCGAGATAAATTCCTTATCTTTACTTGTTGAAATTTGTAGCAATTTACAAGTTAAAATAAGCCGAGATAAATTCCTTATCTTTACTTGTTAAAATTTGTAGCAATTTACAAGTTAAAGTAAGCCGAGATGAATTCCTTATCTTTACTTGTTGAAATTGGTAGCAATTTACAAGTTAAAATAAGCCGAGATAAATTCCTTATCTTTACTTGTTGAAATTTGTAGCAATTTACAAGTTAAAGATAAGCCGAGATGAATTCCTTATCTTTGCTTGTTGAAATTTGTAGCAATTTACAAGTTAAAGATAAGCTGAGATGAATTCCTTATCTTTACTTGTTGAAATTTGTAGCAATTTCCAAGTTGAAGTTAAGCCGACATGTTATCATCTGTTGAAATTTGCAGCAATTTACAGCAATTTTCAAGTCAGTATCTTGCTGACGTAAAACTTGAAGTTATCATACCCGAATTGTTATACCCGAGGTATGTAACCCCGAGAAGATTGTTCAAGGGAAGAATTATATGAATCATGCGAAATATTCTGAGTATACAGAAGCAATGGAGAATTAAAGACTGAAGCATAAAGATAAAAACAGTTGTATATGAAGAAGGCACAATGGCCTAGCTGAGGTGAATGTTCTTAAGCAACAAAAAGGCACATCGGCCAAAAAGATGAAGCTTACATTGTCCAAAGAACAAAGAAAAGAAACAAAATACAAAGAAGAAATACAAAAGACATTCAAACTTCTCAACTTGAACAGATGGTTGGGCTGAAACCTCCGAAGGCTCTGGCAGAACCACCTCGGCATCTTTTTGCTTCAGAACCTCTGCGTCTTCTCCTACCACAGTCTTAGCATCCCTGTCTACTACGACCTCGGCCTCCTTATCTGCCACAATCTCGGCGTCGATCTCGGCCAGAGTATTCTCAACAGTTTTCTCAGCCAGAAGCAGGTCAGAAGATAGCACGCCCGTGTAGCTTCCTTGGGCAGCTTCTCAACCTCCTCATCCTCCTCTAGGGTTAAGTCCATGACTTGGTCACCCTCAGGAGGAGACTTGGTCTCACTGGCATCCTTTGGTTTCCTTACCAAGGCCTCGTTATCTTTATTCTCTTTATCTTCATCCTTAGCCTCGGATTCAGATTCAACTTCTTCCTCAGCCTGAGTTGACGGTGGAGGAGGAGGAAAGGGGAGAGGGATAGCTTCGGCCTTGCGCCATGGCGAATCAGCAGGAATATCAAGTTTTTTGGCTAAGGACATCCAACCAAGGTTAAAACCCCTGTTGCATGCCTGCTTAACTTGTAACTTGTAATCTTCTGCCACATCGGCCATGCCTTGGGCGTATGCCTTGTCATCGGCCGCTTTGATTTCGGCATCCTTTGTAGCCAGCGCTTCCTGGAGCTCTTTCTCGGCCTGGGCCGCTTTTTCTTTGGCCTCTTTCTGCTGAGCTATGGCAACGGTTTTAACAGCTTCGGCAGCCTCGGCCTTTTCATCGGCTATCTGTTTAGCCTTAGTTGCCTCCTCGGCCTGATCTTCCAGCTTTTTCATTTTATTTTGAAGACCCCTATTTTGTTTCTGGAGGGCAGCAAATTCCCTCTTCATGTCGGCTAACTCCTCCCTCGTCTCAAAAGCTTGCATGGAGAAGCTGTGGGCGTGTTGAATGGCCTGAAAGTTCACAAGGCAAAGGTTATCACAAAATATTACAAGACTTTACAAGTATGAAGGAAGTGGCAGTAAGAAAAGTTATCAAATTCAAAAGACTTACTTGGACAGAGCGCTGCAACATGAGGGCGTAGTTCTCATATTCGTTCATCTTGGCATTACGCTCAAGATCGCCCTCAAGGAGAACTGCAGTGCTGAGTGCCACGCCGATGTTGACGTCGGCGGCGCTTTCGTTGGCATAGACGGGCCTGTTTTCAAGGGTAACTTTGGGCTCCCAGGGAACCTTAGGAACTCTGGACCCCGAAGTCGTCGCAGACGACGACCTCGGCCTTTTTGGCTGAGTTGACCCTGATGGCTGGGCTTCAGCTGATCTTTTGGCGGGTGCAGCTGTGGTCTTCACAGTTGAAGTTAGTTGGGAGATGGGCAGAGCGTCTTCGATCTCGGCCTCAGCAGCCTTGGATTTTGGTGGGGGCTTCTTTGTCTTTTTCGGCTTCGGTGGGGGCACTGGTTGGGATGTACAGCATCCACATCGGTTGGCAGATCGGCTAGAAGGTCCAGCACCACTGGCTTCGGGCGCACCATCTCGGCTGTTTTGACAAGTCGTCGCCGACGTTTTCTTTCTGTTACTGGATCAGGAATTGGCAGAAGTCGATAGTAGATCGGTTGGATCGGAGGTTGACCCTTGATCAGCCCGAGATGTTGATGCAGTCTGGGTTGTGGCGGTAGATGGAGAGAGGCTCTTCTTCTTCCTCTTGGGAACGTCGGCCAATGTAGACTTGTATGTTGGGATGAAATTCAGCACCAATGGAGCTCTGCGTTTCTGGAGCGGAAGGTCTAGGAGCTTCTTCAAGCCTTTCCCAGGGTAATAGGACTAGCGAAAGTTCTTGGGAGGCTTACGAACGTCTGCAAAAAGAAACACAATATAAGAAACAGATAAAGTTTTTCGGAAACTTGAAGAAAGCAACAACTAAGCAGTTGACGTTGGGCACTTACCCTTGCCCTCTTTTACTGTTCGGGGGAGAGGGAAAGATGGACCTCTTCATCTGGGCCAAACTCCCAGTTGCCAGATGCAATAAGGTAGTCATCTCCAGCACCTTTGTTGGAGTCAGGAAGGTCGGCTACGATTTTATACTCAGTAGACCTCGGCTTGAGGTAATACACATAACCTTTTTCCTTTAGGTTGAGGGAACACATGGTGTAACAATATTAGATGTCGGCAAGAGTAATCCTAACACTCTCTTGCCGAGCTAAAGCTATTATACCATTAAGCGTTCTAAAGGCGTTAATGGTGAGTTGCATAGGATTCAGGGTATAGTAATGAAGGACCTCGCGAAAAAGGGGATCTAGAGGGAACCAAAGTCCACACTGGATAAAGGCTACAACAGGAAAAGGCATGGTATCATCCTCGGGCATAATAGAGTCGTCCTCCCCAGCCAGTCTTAGATGGACATCCTTCGGATGGAGAACTCTTGCCTAAAAAATTCTAGTTTGGTTGGGTTGTTGACCCTATCTCTCCACACACCCATGGTTTTGGTATACAAGTACTTGACTACAGAAGCAGGGTGCTCTTAAAGGGTTCTGGGGACCTCGGCTTAAACCTAGGTATATTGGTGAAATTGGTTTCAGTTTTTCCTAAGGATTGATGGATCTATAAGCAAATCCCAAACCTAATCTACGAAAAACGAGTATGGAAGGCAGAAATCTGGAAAACAGAAAAGCAAAAACGAAGTCTTAGACTCAAGAACAGAAAGGGTGGAAGACCAAGAACAAAGGGTGCAACAGTGCGAATGTTCATAACATGTGCAAAAAACTAGAAAAGGTACACACAGGTGAACGATTCACAAGTCAAATAGAGAGCAGAACAACAATGGCAAGAAATTTCAGGGATAAATCAAGAACTGGAGGAGAAAAGCCAGTTGCTCACTAGAAAAGATGAAGGCCGGAGTGAGCTTTGCCGAGATCAGGCGACAGAGGCAACAGTGGTCAAAGCTTCGCAGAAATAGTAGATGGAGATGGTTGCAGAGCTCAGAGCTTGGGGCAATGGCAGATTCGAAGGAAAGAAAGCTTTAGAGAGAGAAAATGTAGAGTATTCAAATGCAGAAGTGAAAAGAAAGAGAGAGGCAAACGTTTTTGTCCAAAACATGAAACGGCGGCAAAACAAAAGCAATTATTGCGCCTGGGTTAACGCATGCGTCAGACGGCGCAAGTTGAGAAAAGACGGCTTATGGGCGCGTCACCAGCACGGACGAATAAGGGAAAAACACGTCAGTGAAACGGTTGAAAAATAGTGCATGACAGCTCATGCGCGAAGGGAAATTGATCTGAATTCTTGTTCTTAGATGAAGACATGTCGGCCTGAAAATAAATGATCTCGGCTAGAAAGTTCTTGAGCCGACGTACGAGAAAAAGTTCGAATATAGGTTCCATCACCTCAGAATGCCGAGGTAATAGAACCTAGGGGGCAGTTGTAGGGATATATTTTCCGAGTATCGACACGTGGCCGAGGTGACACCAAAGTGTCAGCCGAGGTGCCACGTGTCACGACAGTTACGCCGAGGTGATCTCGGGGTTGCCGAGGTTATCTCCGAGGATACCGGAATCCGAGATAAGTGGATAAGGGACAGGAGTCCTAGAAAGAAGAAAGACTACAAGATGGATATAGGTAAAACTCTCGGGGAGTCTATCCTTATCTCTTGAAGAGTCCAAGATGAGTCCAGAATTAAGTCCATGGAAGTGGGACTTCTAGTGGGACTAGGATAGAGAAAAACTATAAAAGAGAGGCACCCCCGGCGGGTCTAAGGTACGCAATTTTTAGTCTTGAGCAGTAATTTAAGCACTTGTTTTATCTTTGAGAGATATTGACTTGATCGTCGGAGTGCCCCCAGGTGGAAGAACCACCGCCAGAGCCTTTTCTTTCTGTGCAGATTACAGGGCGCCATCTACTCTGCCTGTGTTCTACAGCTGGATTACTAAGGAGGGCAGTGTGATCAGAAATTCACTCACACAGATTCAACATCTAATATTATATATTATCTTCCTTAAACCCACATTTCCAAAGGTAAAGGAGTTTGCTTTAAAAAGAATCATAAATCAGCATAACATTTTCTGTTAATTTTTCAATTTTCAATATATTAAAATGTCTGCTCAAACAAACAAAGCGTTAGTATAAATGAAAATAATTAATTCGTGCATGTGTAGATTAAAATGATGAATTTTGATTCAAATGGTTTGGAGAAATGATTTGATAACCTTTTGTTTTTTGTTGTACTAGGCCTCGTTTAGGAACAAGCTTTTTTAGTAACTTTTTAACTTTTTGGCCAAAATGTTATGTAAAAAAAATTAGTATATTTGGGATGACTTTTTGACTTTTTACGAAAAGATGTGCAAAAAGTAGAGAGAAAAATGAATCTTTGACTTTTTGGTATGTGTTGTTGGCTTTTTGATTTTTTTAGTAACTTTTTGACTTTTTGACTAAAAGGGGTACTTGCCAAACGAGGCCTAAATGTCTGTTAAAACGAACAAAAACTTAGGGTATGCTTGGTTTGGTTTTGGGAGAATAGCTTTTAAAAGTTGTTTTGGGGAGAGAGTTTAGAAATTTTTTTGGTTTGTTTGGTTGTATATTTTGAAAGTAGTTTTGGAGTTTGGGAGTTTGGAATAATTTGATATTTTGTTATAAGGGAAAATTAGTCTAGGGTCCCTCTCCTACTTTTCGTAATGGAAAAGATTCACAAAATTATTTTTTGATGTCTAAGATCCCTAAACATATATCAAAGAAATTTGACTCTTTGTCTCTCTAAACATATATTAGCTCAACTCTGCTCTGTTTTCTCCAAATGTCTCTCAACTCTCTCTGCTCCTATTATGTTTTTTCATTTACATCCAAAATCTCAACTTCACACACACTCTCTCCTTCGACGGCCTCTCTCTCATTTCCCTAAAATCTGTCGTCGATCACGGAGGCGCCGACGGAGTGGGAGGGATTCAGAACTTTGTTAGGGATTATGTTGCGAGCTAGCGAGCAAACCAGTGGAAGAAGAGAACCCAATAAACATCCATTCATGGAGAATTGGAGAGAGATCAAAATTCAAAGAAAGAATTGGCAATCTGGGTTTTGAAGAAGAAGGCGAGATTGTAACATTGATAAGAGTCGTAATCGAATTGTATTCAATCCAAACCATGATGGGTTTTCCACCTTTCAGATTCAAATCTGCCGCAACAGATTTGTTCGATGCCATGGTGTTGATGTTGATGCCAACATAGTTATCATTGATATCTCCGAACTCGAAGTCTTGAACGGTGTCGAACTCGACTGCGAACAAGTGGTTCAAGAAGTTTCCGATGTCAGACTTCTGGTCACCGCATCATAGCAAGTCATAGCTCAAAAACAAAGTGGGAGATTTGAAATCACAGCTTCAAATTCAAGACTCTAATAATTGTACCAACAGTAAGAAGATGAAGATGGAAATGGCGGACGCCACTGACACTAGGTATATATCTTTGGTTGTTCAAATTTTTCTTATGAACCAAACAAGAGAATTTCTCTGGACCAACCCAGAGAAAATTAGACCAGAGTGAATTTCTCTAAATTGAATTTTGTCTGGTTTGGACCAGAGAATTTTTCTGGATTAAATTGAATTTTCTCTGGTTTTGGACCAAATAATTTCACTGAATTGAATTTTCTCTGGTTTGGATCAGAGAATTTCTCTGGATTAAATTGAATTTTCTCTGGGTTTGTACTAAAGAATTTCACTGATTCAATTTTCTCTGGATTGAATTTTCTCTGAATTGATGTTGAGGGACCTTAGACATTATAAAAATATTGAGTGTCCTTTATGCTATAAAATCATAATACCAGGGACCTTAAAAAAAAACCCTGTTATAATTGAGTAGATGTGTGTGAGAGAAAAAGTGATTGAGAAGG
The DNA here is from genome assembly GCA_030407325.1 of Camellia japonica. Taxonomy (NCBI): domain Eukaryota; kingdom Viridiplantae; phylum Streptophyta; class Magnoliopsida; order Ericales; family Theaceae; genus Camellia; species Camellia japonica. Next base: position 185,660,920 of record JAPPVO010000031.1, on the reverse strand, counting down.
AGAGATGAGAGAGAAAAAGTGATTGATTGATAGGTAAAAGAGAGAGAGTGATTTTGGAAATTATTTTGGAAAATTTACAAACCAAACAAATTTTTTAAAATTTTTTTCCCAAAATCACTCTAAAAATCCAAACCAAAATAGTGTAAAATGAAAACAATTAATTCATGCATGTGAGATTAAAAGGATGAATTTCAATTCAAATGGTTTGAAGAGATGATCTATTAACCTTTTGTTTTCTATTGTACTAATGCCTGCTCAAACAAATGAAACGTTAGTGTAAAATGAAAACAATTCTGCATGGGTAGATTAAAAGGATTAATTTTGATTCAAATGGTTTGGAGAGATGATCTGTTAATGTTTTGTTTTTTTTTTGTTGTACTGACGCCTCGTTTGGAAACATGATTTTTTAGTAATTTTTTAATTTTTTAATTAAAATATAATGTAAAAAAAATTAGTATGTTTGAAATAATTTTTTGATTTTTTTACAAAAAGATATGCAAAAAGTATTAAGAAAATGAAACTTTTGACTTTTTTGTATAAGTTATTGGCTTTTTGATTTTTTTAGTGACTTTTTGACTTTTTAACTAAAAAATAATGTTGCCAAACAAGGCCTAAATGTATGTTCAAACAAGCTAAGGCCCCGTTTGTTTTCAGAGATAGAATGGAGGGGATTGATAGTAAGAGGATTAATAGTGAGAGGATTGTTAATGATGCTCCGTTTGGCAAGGAGGTTTGGGGTTATTTTAGCCACAAAAGACAAAATAAGTTATTTTAGTCACAACAAACAAAACATCACATCCAACCCATAATCATTACACTATTCTCTCACAAAAAAAGTCAAAAAAGCCAAAGAACCAAAAAGCCCTTCCCAAACCAAGCTTTTTAGCCCAGGCTAAAATAGCCAAAAAAGCCAAAAAGCCAACCCACTTCCCAAACGGAGGCTGAGGGGATTGATAGTGAGGGGATTAAGTAAAATTGTATTTGTTTTGATGATAGTTGTTAGTGTAGGGATTATCAAATTATTTTTATATAAAATAAATATAAAATAATAAAAAAAATACAAAAAAAATTAAACATTAATGTTTTAATAAAAATACCCAACATGTAAAAAAATTTTAAAAAATAAAAATAAAATAAAAAATTTCCAGAAAAAAATAAAACAAATAAAATAATGATTTTTACTTAACAAAAAATACAAAAAATTAAACATTAATGTTTTAAAAAAAATGCCCGACATGTAAAAAATAAAATAAAAAATAAATAAAAATAAAAAATTTCTAGTCCGCCAGACTATTTTTCTAATACCAAGTCCTGGAGGCTCATCTGAATCCTCTTGGGAAGGCCCATCCTAATCCGGAGCTCACTATCAATCCCCTCCCATCTCTCAAAACAAACACAATATTAGTAGGTCTCAACTCACTACCAATCTCAATCCCCTATCTAACTCTCTAAACAAACGGGCCTAAGCGTTAATATAAAATGAAAACAATTAATTCATCCATGTGTAGATTAAAAGGATTAATTTCAATTCAAATGATTTAGAGAGATGATCCGTTAACGTTTTGATTTTTGTTATAAATGCATGTTCAAACCAACAAAGCGTAAGTGTAAAATGAAAATAATTAATTCATGCATATGTAGATTAAAAGGATTGATTTCGATTCAAATGATTTAAAGAGATGATCTGCTAAAGGATTGATTTTTACTGTACTACAGCACTGATTGAGACTCTAAAAGCAGCTCTACAGAGCTGGGAATCACATTTTTTTTTTTTAAAAAAAAAAAAAAAGGAAAAAGACAAAACAAAGGAAAGAAAAAGACAATTTAATACTAGTTTAGAGCTACTCTTTTAGAGCTCTAAAACAATTTTGATCTGTTTAAACAAACGAAGTGTTAGTATAAAATAAAACAGCAGTGATTTAGACCCCCTCAAACTTCAACCCCCACCACCCCCACACACATGTGGCGGGTGGTGATTGAAAGAGAAGAAAAAAAAAAGCATAGAAAAAGAAAAAGTGACCAATCAAAAAAGAAAGGGGTCAAAGGAGTGGGGGAAAGGGGGTCCCAATCTTTATTCAAAATAAAAATAATTAATTCATGCATGTGTAGTAAAAAGATTAATTTTGATTCAAATGATTTGGAGAGATGAGTTACCAAAAAAAGAAGAATTAACGATTGGTTGAATGTGAAAGAAAAAAAAATTAAAAAAAATGAATGACTATCGTTATTCCCTTAGTTCTGGACCAACCGATTGCATTAATTTTGATTCCAATGGATAATTGACATAATTTATTATTTTATTTGGACTCGCAACCGACCCATATGCATTTACTCTAATTGTTATGGGAAATCACTAAAAAATTGTGTAGTTACTCATAGTATGATAGTAATACTACATACATTCACATTTTATACCAACATTTTTTACTCTTAAATATAAAATAATAATAATTATTATTATAATTATTTAGAATTTTATACGTCATATGGTCAAGATGATATGATATCATATTTTTACTTGTTAATTGACATTTAGTAAAAATAAAATCGAAATTCGATATGACTGAATATTCAGACCGAGCAAAAAGTGAGTTATCAAGTCTCATTTAATCACATGTTAATTAATGAGTAAAAAATGTATCACATTATTTCAACCACATAGCTAACCTGTTACCTAAAACAATACTTTCTCCCACACCCATTGCTATCAATAATAGATAGAATAGAGAATTATATTATATAAATGGCGAAAATATTTATAATATGTTTGATTATGATAGGGATTACAACATTGAATACAAAGGAGAAGGTTATTAAAAGACAAAAATATATGAGGTTATTATCGATGCCCATTTCAAGGAGCCCATCAAACACGGATTTTATCTTTAAATATATATATATATATAAATTACACATTTTATCTTTGTATTTTAAATTTTATTTTATTTTACTATCTACTATTTTAATTTGAATAAAGTTAAATTCAATTTCAATGTAGTCTTTTTATTTAAATTATCATTAATTTTTTTTTATATGTACCTCTCATGTGTCTGAAAAACAGTTTTAATGGTCAATTTGAACGGAATAATTAAATTAAAATCAAGCTTATAGTTTAGATTTAAATATTCAAATTAAATTAATAGAAATCATAATAAAAGTTTAAGTCAAATTATAGTAGTAAAAATGTAATTTACTCAAAATATATTTTCACACAAAAAAAAATATATATATATATATAAATTATTTAAAAAAAAGCTTAAGAAAAAGAAGTTAAATCAATTTGAGAATAAATTACAATAAACTCTCTTTAAACTATGATTATTTGCACTTTATTTCCTTGAATCTCAAAATACAACAGTTAAGCATCTCGAACTATTGTCTTTTTACACTTAACACCTTCCGTTAGGATTCTGTCCCGAAATTTAAACGAAATCAGATCATGTGTAAAGTATATGACACACTTATTGATTTTTAAAAATAATAACATTAGTGATTAATTTTTTAAGACAATAATACCCTTATTTAGTGATCCCATTTACACTTTGTTTCTCTTATCTTAGTGACAAAGTGTATATAAAATCACAAAATAAGAACATTATTACTTTAAAATTTTAATAAGTATGTTATGTGACTTAAATATAATATGATTTTGTGTAACTTCCTAACATAATCCTCACAGAAGATATTAACTGTAATGTTAACAATGGCCCTGGGGCACTAGTTAAGGTCCATTTAATGATAATATTAATTTGCATTAGTTTTGATAAATTTCTAATTTTAACTACTCATTAAATTAATTAATTTTTTATTTTTGGCAACCCATTAATTAAATGCATTTATTATTGAATGTTTTAATAACTTCTGAATGAATTTGTATACTAGTAGTGCTACATGCACCAATTAGTGTACTAACTAGTGTATCAACACTAATTATGATATTATTATTGACCCTACTCATTAATTACATTACAAATATAAAAAATCTCTTAAATTATGACACATCATCAATTGATACACTAGTTAGTACAATAATTAATGCATATAGCATTATTCTTTGTATACAACATGAGTTTCCACCGATTAATGTACCAATTAATACATTAAATAAGACACAAAATATACGTGTGATTTTAACATGATCCTACCTAATATGATATCTAATTGGTATTACTTGGTATACTTATTAGTATTTATAGCATTATTGTTATATAAATAATATTTTACTTTTATATATAAAAATGATAATTTAACAAATTTTAAGATTCATTACATCCAATTAAACATAATTAATTACAGTGGTGTAGTTAAGAATTTCACTTAGTGGGGTCACTTAGAGAGAGAATAAATGAAGGAATTCATCAATAACAATGCAGCAATGGTTGTTAGAGAATGAAACATTGATTGAGTGAATGAATGACTGAACGAACACTAAAATATTATGCAAAGTAATAAAATTTACTCACTAATATGACACTATTATATTATTGAAATGAGTTATGCTTTAATTTCTAAAAGTTTCATCATTACATGAGGCATTTGTTAATAACAAATTTGTATGACATTTTTCTTCTCAAATACTAACTTCATTGGGTCAATTTGTAAAACTCCAAAATTTTATTTTATTTTTTGTTTCTCAAAAAAGCTAGGCTTCTAGAATTTGGGATCATGATGTATCCAGAAATAGGTATGTGTAGAGAAAATTGAATTGATGAAATGTGAGTTTACATATGAAATGAATTTGAACTATTAATGTAAAATTTTAGATAATTTCTAAATTTTTATGTCTAAATCTTAGCATTACTATTTGTTTCTAGATTCGTTGGGGTCATTTTGCTAAAACCGAAAACTATTGGATAAAATTCCATATGTATTTGAAGAAAATTTGAAATTTCAACAATATCAATTGACACCACCAAATAATGAATAACTCCGCCTCGATTAATTATTAGCATGGAATAATTTTATGTAACCACCCTTATTTATCTTGAATTTATCTCAAATGAGATTGTATAGTTATTGCAACAGGGATTAATTTGGGCCCATTAAATTAATTGGGTCCAATCGAAATGCTCAAAAATTAATAAGTCTGGAGAAATTATTACCAAGTGGCCTCAAATGAATTCTATTAAATGGACCCATGAGAAAGTCAACAAATTGATCCGAGGAAGACCCATCAAGCTTATATCTATGGAGAAAGTCCAACAAGTCCATCCAAGGAGGCCCAGATTATACAAGCATCTGAGAAGGTTGATCGTTGCTTTCAGAAAAGATGAAACCCTCGGAGGAGATCCATTCTCCGAGATATTTGCTTAGTTTCGAAAAGGTTCGAAACCACAAACTTAGAGACCTATTTGAGCTTGGACTCGAAAGGGTTTGAATCCATGGACCTAGAGATCCGAAGCGCTTGGCTTCGAATGAATTCAAATGCAATCTAGAAATCACTTTGTTAATGAGTTCCAGAATACTTGCAAGCTCAGAACTTTTCAGAATCTACGCACCAGAACTATGGGCGTAATGGAGTCTGGACAAATGACCCAATCCCGAGGATGGTAAATGGAAATAAATTCACTCTTCATTTAAACTAGCCTATACACGGCTCAAAGTGGCACAATTTAGGAGACCCTAAGACTCGGTGATATTTGCAGCAGGGCATTCTCTTAAACTACCGCTGTCCCTTCTGCAAAAGGGCATCCTCTAGAACTACCCATGACCCTTTCGAATGATTGGGGATCATTGGTTTGATATGGCTAAGAAGAAGAGTTTGCTAAGAGGTTGATATCCTCATTAGGATTTTTCTCATTCTTGGAGAGGTTATCTCCTCGAACAAAGTGGTTAGAAAGAATATTCTCTATGTGCTTTACACATGGACTCCATCCTATATCATGAGGTGCCTATAAATAATATCCACCCATAACTTTGTGGGTTGATTTTGGAGAAATAATTTTTGGAAGAGAACTGATTTTCTTCTCCATTATCTACCTTGAGAGTGAAAGTGAAAGATTTATGGGAGAACCTCGCCATTATTTACTCTCTAATTATTTTATCTTCTTCTTCACCCAATCTCTTATCTCAATCATCTCTTTACTATTGTGTTTTTGGTTGCAACTATTGAAGAATATAAGTCTCTCATCATTTTTAAAAGATTCAAAGTTTCTGGTGACATTCGAATTTTTTGACAGACATTCGAAATTCCAGCAACCTTCGAATTTTCCAATGAGGTCCCCAAATCCTCATATACAGTTGTGATTAAATTTATGTGATATGAGATTCGTTTGTAAAAATAAAATTTGCATCATAAGATAATAATTCTAAAGGTGGATTTATAATATTACTCTATTATCATAATGCACAAGATAATATTTTAAGATAATTAATTGTTAATTTTAAAATTTTAGAAAATGCAAATTGCTCATCATTTAAGGGATTTACTATAATTTAAAGTTTGTTTGACCTTCCTTAAATAAATACATTTATTTAAATAATAATATTTATTTAAATCATCTCACTTTTTTATTTTCCTATAAATTTTTTTAGATCCAACCAAATAACTCGTTAACCTTAATGTAAACCGATAAAATATTTTTGTCCCTTTCCTGTTGCTCCTCTCACTCCGACCCTCACAGCAGAGCAACTCACCGTTCTTCCATCATCTCTCTCTCTCTCTCTCTCTCTCTCAAACTATATTCTTTGCGTCCCTTTTTCTTCAACTACCTTTTAGGCAGAAAACCCAAGAGTTCTTCCATTTTTTTCTCTTTCATAAATATATATATATATATTGTATATATTTTCATAATACCGAGATTATCGTTATCCCCGATCTGGAAACTCTCCTTTCCAGCTACCCATTTCAAAGTAAACTACATTCACCCACAAAGTTTACACTCTTCCGCCCAATTTGATACTTTGATATATGCTTCATTTTGTTGTCTTTTGAATCATTTTCAGTTCAATTACTTCACTCATACCAATACCCTTTCTCTCAATCCAAACAACTTTCCATTTCTGTTCCAAGTTGGGGTTTCTACTTGTTGATTTGAATTGGGTCTCAAGCTCTTTGTGATTTGGGTTTTTTTGCAATACTGTGATTTTGGAATATTTGATTTAATTTTTAATTTTATTTTTTATTTTTATACTAGCTTGTGATCTATCTGGGTTGTGCTCTTGATTTGGAGTTTGAAGTGTTTTGATGCTCTGCTGCTAAGATGCAGCCTGATCAAAGAAAAAAGGTAATTTTTTTAATTTCCAACATGCATACATACATAGCCATTCATATGTATCTATCTCTGTTTATTAGAGCTGATATTTATGGGTGAAGCAAGATCTAATTAGTTATTAAGGATGAGGACCTAAGAAATGTGTCTTTTTGTTAGTTTCTGATTGCTCTCTCTGTATCACTCATTATATGTATGTATGTATGTATGTATGTTCATACATTTTTTTACCTTTCCTAGTGGATATTTTGTTATAATTTGTGGGAGGAATACCTGTTTTTTTGTGTGGATGGGATCAAATGGTTTGGCCTATTCATGCCTTGGCTTCTGTGGTGCAGACTTTTTCTTCTTCTTTTATTTATTTGTTTATTTATTTTGGGAATATGGGTAGAAGTGTTTGATCCAGCTTCAGTTTATAGTTTATGATCCAAGAGTTGCTTAAATAACCTAATTAGTGGGAATTTGGGGAGAGATGCATATTTGCATATCCATGCAACTTTTCACATTGTGGGCTGTCAAGGATGCTCCATGAACTGAAGCTCCTACCCTGTCAATTTTGAAAAATTGATTGTTCCCAATTAGCCTCGAGTTACTGACAATTTTTTTTACTGATTTCCACCACCGATTTTACAATGTTCTTCTGAAATATCATACTTCCGGATTTTGCAACTCCCAGTCACGTAGTAAATGCATGTACCTTTTGCTAGAGACTGACATTGATGCCCTTGTACTAATTTGCAGCACATTTTACATTGATTTGGCCCTAAATTTCATCTATTTTTATTTTATTTTCTAAATAGAAAATTGTGATACTGATATATTTTACTTAATACCAAGGTATTAATGTCTGTCGTTTGAGTTATTGTAGCTAATTTAGAATAGTAGAGCAAGTAAACCAAATAGTTTCACCATGAATTTGTCTGTCAAAGCTGGAAAGTTATCTTACATAACATATGGGTTGCATTGCTAGTACAAAAGTTTGTATAGGTCACTGAATGTAATGGCATGGAAAAACTGGATTTTTAAAGCCCAATTTAAGCACTTACTGGACTTTGTTACGTTTAGCAAGTAGAGAATTTCCAAATAAGTTTGCTCCGGTACTGTTTCTCTTCCATGGCTTATATTTTGGACCTCTAACGTTAATATTTGATGATATAAGGCATGGTTATATCACGGACACTTAATAATTTTCCAACTGTTGGTGTAAAAAACTGCATCAAGCATGGCTGATTGGTTTTTCGGCTGACATTTTTTTGACCATTCATGGCATGTTTGAATGTGTCCTTGCAGGTAGCTGCGGATGTAGAATTTTTCACAGAATATGGTGAAGGGAACAGATATAGAATTGAGGAAGTAATTGGCAAAGGAAGCTATGGTGTTGTCTGCTCTGCATATGACACTCATCTCGGGGAAAAAGTAGCTATTAAGAAGATTAATGATATTTTTGAACATGTCTCTGATGCCACACGCATTCTTCGTGAGATTAAGCTTCTTAGACTCCTTCGACATCCAGACATTGTGGAAATCAAACATATCTTGTTGCCTCCTTCCAGAAGGGAATTCAAAGACATATATGTCGTTTTTGAACTCATGGAATCTGATTTGCACCAGGTTATTAAAGCAAATGATGATTTGACGCCAGAACATTATCAGTTTTTTCTTTATCAGCTTCTTCGAGGTTTGAAGTATATACACACAGGTCATACGTTGCTACTATCTCATTAACCAATTTTATGACTTCCTTAACATACTTAGTTGTATATAGAACTTATAATAACTTGTATGATATTCCCAGTTCTGACTTGGAACTTTTAATGAATGGTTTTGCAGCAAATGTCTTTCACCGAGATCTAAAACCAAAAAACATCTTAGCAAATGCTGATTGCAAACTCAAGATATGTGACTTTGGTCTTGCAAGAGTAGCCTTTAATGATACCCCCACTGCTATATTTTGGACTGTAAGTTTCTTATCTGTTTCTCTGATTAAGTTTGCAACCCCATTAACTTGTACTTGCTTACGGGCCTAGCTAATAACATGTACAAATGCACTTGCGAAGGTTTGCTAGCAATTTCTCTGTTGTTGATTGCCTTCTTTGATTTGTTCATAGGATTATGTGGCAACAAGATGGTATAGGGCTCCTGAATTGTGCGGATCCTTTTTTTCTAAGGTGCAAGAGTTATTGCCACTTTCAATTCCTTGAAGCAACCCCTTTTCCAGTTTTTTTTTTTTTTTGGAAGAACTTTTTGGATGATGAATTTTGTTTCTGACGATCATGCGTGGTGGTCTATCTTGTTTTCAGTACACTCCTGCTATAGATATATGGAGCATTGGTTGCATATTTTCAGAACTTTTAACTGGAAAGCCTCTCTTTCCTGGGAAAAATGTAGTCCATCAATTGGACTTGATGACTGATCTGTTGGGAACGCCATCTCCTGAAGGCATTGCCAGGGTCAGTTTACCGTGATAAATTTGTTCTTACAATGCAAGAAGGTTAAATATTTTAGGTATTAATTTTGTTTGATCCAACTTTGAATTTTTACCTACAGATACGGAATGAGAAAGCTCGTAGATACTTAAGCAGCATGAGGAAGAAAAAGCCTATACCTTTTACCCAAAAATTCCCAAATGCAGATCCCCTTGCACTTCGTTTGCTGGAAAGAATGCTAGCATTTGATCCCAAGGATCGACCTTCTGCTGAAGAGGTATGAAATGTTACATTTTATGATTTAGCTTGTGCAATGCATGTTTCTCTTCTAATGGTGCATATTGCTTTGCAAGTTGTTAGGCTCTTGCAGATCCATATTTCAAGAACTTGGCTAGGGTTGAGAGAGAGCCTTCTGCTCAACCAGTTACAAAAATGGAATTTGAATTTGAAAGACGAAGGGTGACAAAGGAAGATGTTAGAGAACTAATATATCGAGAGATTCTTGAATACCATCCAAAGATGCTGAAAGAGTACGTAGAGGGAGAAGAACCTACTGGATTCATGTATCCAAGGTAATTTAACTAAAATAAATAAATGGTCGCTTGAAATCCTTTTTTATTTTTTATTTTTTTTTCCCCGCAATGCCTCCCTGGCTGGTTTTTACTTTGACGCATAAGGTTGACACTTGACACCCACTGCCCCTTCCTCTTCCGTCGCTCTTCCTTTTTCTTAAGAGACTAAACGGAAAGATATATATTGCATGCTATTCCACTTACTTGCAACCTATGAACCAGAAAAATTGTGTCGTTAATGTTAGTGCCTATTTTGGTTCAAATAAAGAGTAAATATTTAAGCCAAACTGCCGAGTTTTTTACATGATATAGAACGAATTAGACTGGAGAAATTTGGCTATAAACCCCCTTTACCTTCTTTTCATTGTTAGAAGGACTAAGAAAAAAATTATACTTTCTAAACCCCCTCATAATTATAAAGTCTTGCATAAAGGACAAAATTTATTATTTAAATATTTTATCAGACTATTATACCCTCACAGATCTCCTTCAACTGTTCATCTTCTCTCTCGTCTCTCTCTTCTAACCCTAGCTTTCTCCATGGCCGGAGCTGTGGAGAACTTTTCTTCCAATGCGTCCGTCGCCGCCGATCGTCATTCCTAAGCTCCGACGATCTCTCTCCGTATCTTCTCAACTCTCCTCGTTCAACTCTCCTTTAACTGTTCATCTTCTCTCTCGTCTCTCTCTTCTAACCCTAGCTTCCTCCATGGCCGGAGCTGTGGAGAACTTGCAAATCGCACTGATACATACATATATATATGTGTGTGTGTGTTTGTGTGTTTTGAGATTTGAATTCGAATATATATGTGTTTTGAGATTTGAATTCGAATATATATATATCTACATATTCTGATCTCTAATCTATATATATATATATATCTATATATATGTGTGTTTTGAGTCTTTAAGATCGGAGATTTGAATGATTGCATAGATCGGTCTCGGTGATCATTTGATTCGAACTCAAAAGCTCAAAGATTTAAAGTAAAATCTGAAAAATCTGTGTGTATGAAAAATCTCAAAATTTTTGAAAGCTCAAAGTTTCAAAAATCTGAAAAATCTGTAAAATCTGAAGAATTGGGGTATGAAAAATTGAGATTTCTCTGAAATGTTCAGATTATAGGCCTGATTCAAGGATTATAGGCCTGATTCAATGTTTTTCAGAGTAAACATCGATTGATTCAAGAATTATAGGCCTGATTCAAAGCTCAAAGCTCAAAGTTCCATCAATTTATTTTACTCTGGTTCTATCGCTCTGTTTTTTTCATTTGACAGAACCAGAGTAAAATTTTACTTTTATACAGAGTAAAATTTTACTTTTAGCTTCAGAGTCTTACAGTTTACTTATTTTTCAGAGTAAAATTTTACTTTTATACAGAGTAAAATTTTACTTTTAGTTTCAGAGTGTAAAATTTTACTCTCATTCAGAGTAAAATTTTACTTTTATACAGAGTAAAATTTTACTTTAGTTTCAGAGTGTAAAATTTTACTTTCATACAGAGTAAAATTTTATTCTGAAATACATAGTGAAGATGGCTTAATAGGAGAGCCGATAGATATGAGGGTAATATAGTAAAATAAACAAGTTTTAAAATATCAGGGGGTTTTGAAAGTACTTATATAATTCTTGTCATTTTAAAAGACAAATTAGATTGATGATCCCTCTGATCCCTAGCTGCACTTTTGAGCAAGTTATTTGCTGCTTTACCATAAGTCCTGAGATAAATTTCTTGACATGTCTGGAAGTGGTTTTTTTTTTTTAAGGTTATTTCTCTGTCTCTCTCTCTAGGAAAGTAAGGTATTGAAACACCTCATTTTAAGGAACCTTTAAAAAGACCCAAAACAATTTCTTTCTTTCTTTCCTTTTTTTTTTTTTTTTTTTTTTGGGTGAGATCCTTGTTTACCAGCAAAGCGTCTTTTGTTTTCGTTTGGAGTGAGAATTAATCGAATCTTATCTCTTTTTTTTTTACAGTGCTGTTGACCAATTCAAGAAGCAATTTGCTTACCTTGAGGAGCACTACGGAAATGGTGGAACTGCTGCTCCACCTGAGAGGCAACATGCATCTTCATTACCTAGGTATCATCTTTAGTAAATGCCTTTTACATGCATCCATACTTTCTTCACGACATGTCTTAAAGATTTTGTTTATTATCTCATGTCATCACTGATAAGAGAATTTGAATCCAGGGCATGTGTATTATATTCAGATAACTCTGCACAGAACTCAACAGAAGTCACAAATGATCTCTCCAAATGTTGCATCAAAGAGGTTGAAAGGCCACACATGGACAGGACTTCCGGGATTCCTATGACAAGAATGCCTCCCCAAGTTCCCCCAAGCATCCAAGGTTTTTTCTTCACATACATTTTTACTGTTAGTTTGTCAAGATATATACTAAAGAGTGTACCTAGTGCACGAAGCTCCCACTTAAGCAGGGTCTGGGAAAGGATTGATGTACGCAACCTTACCGCGCAAGCGGAGAGGCTGTATTCACAACTCGAACCCGTGACCTCCAAGTTACCAAGGGGTAGCTTTACCGTTACACTAGGCCCGCCCTTCATGTCAAGATATATACGCCGCCCCAAAAAAATGAAAACTCATGTACTTGCATAAATAGGTGCCTTTGTACCTTTAGGTATGTAAATGATTGCACTTGCATAATTGTTCTACTGCATTGTCATCTCTTGACTTAGTTATTGCTAGTTCTTAGAATCCGACTCCTTAAACAATATGTGACCTTCACAGCAGGTGGTGCTGCAAGGCCCGGGAAAGTGGTCAGCTCAGTGTTGCGGTATAACAACTGTGGAGCAGCCGCCGCCGCAGCAGAAACTGTCGAACAGAGAAGGATGGTTAGGAATCCAGCTGTTCCTACTCAATATGCTGTTTCTAGCTCTTCATACGCAAGAAGAAACTCAGCCTGTAAAAATGAGAGGGGCGGAGAAGATGGAGTCGAAGGATCCAACGGTCTGCAGCCAAAGCCTCAGTATATGCCAAGGAAATTAGCTGCCGCTCAAGGTGGATCTGGAAGCCAATGGTATTGATTCCTACAAATGTTTTTCTTGTGAGTTGTGGCAGACCCACATGCCCGAATGCCATATTCAAGTTGTGGTGTTGATCTCTAATCACATCCCATCCAAAATTGGTTGGCTCCAATTGTAAACTCATCAAATGTGAGTGGAGATTGAATCAGCGCTAGCTTACACACACATGTCGAAAAGACTAACATGTAAGACTTTCCTGCCCATGATAGATATTCTGTGATCCAAATCAATGACAAGATTGAGGAGGTGAAGATATGATCTGGGGAGACGTGGAAATGACACCATTTACTTATTTCTGTTTCCTTTCCATTCTTTGCAAAACTGATTTATGCGTTTTTTGAATAATTTATTAGAACCTAACAATGTCAGCTTGGTAAACTTTCTCATCTATGTTGTTTTGTACTTAAAATTATGACCTTTGTTCTTGATCCACTTGAACTCCTAATGTAGGGTGGGGAAACATGTAACTTTTGCTGAAGACATGAATTTGCTCTATGAACCATACTTTGTATCAATTATAATGTATTTTTTTACAGAAAGTTGTTCAGTATTCTCAGATATGTGATTGTTTGTTGAATTGTAGTTTATGGGTCTTTGTATCAGTCATGGTATGGTTAAGTTTTCAGCTCCTGGGTGGCAATGAATTCTGTGGAAAAGACAGAATTACCCACAACCTGGCTTTGCAATGAACAATTCTTGGAGGCTACCCTTCAAGAAATGAATCATATGGAGTCTAATAAATAGAAACACAGAAAGATTGCAACACATTGGCTGCTCTGCTAAGCTGAATAGTGAAGGAGGTCCCAAATGAGAATACTAAATGATTAGTATTGGAGAGGTGAAAATGACAGTCCCCTTTTTACCTAACATTATTTTTGTTATTGCGTTATAAAAAGTTATAAAATGTGTGTGCTATTTATAGGCACCTTGACTTGTTTGAAGGCCAAGCAATTAATATGGTGATGGGATGTATGAAATATTCTTTTCTTTATATTCTTGATCGAGGCAAAAGAAATGTAATTTCTTCATGCACTCCCTCTTAGAACCTCTGAATGTCATTCTTGGAGACGCCACTCGATGATCTTTTACTCTTAGTTATCAGGCCATTTAATTCTCAACATTCCAATATGAACTATAGCATGGCCTCATATTATTGGCACTATAATCGCACACCAAGGCTCGAGTGACCTCCTAGGTCTTGCCATTCAACAGACTCGAGTGACCTCCTAGGTCTTGCCATTCACCAGGACGGACTCATTTCTGGGTGATATATTTGAGAGGAAGAGTATTTCATTCTTAGGTTTCATTTTACCATTTTTAAGGAAATCATGAGTTTGAAATATCCTTTAACACAATTTAATTTCTTGGAGAGTCATTTTTTAACTTGAGACAATAGACATGATTATTTATTTATTTATTTTTGTTCGTTTGTCATTTTTTATATCTCAGAAATATATTTAAACCTAAAAGGCTTGAGTTATTCAAAAAGATTAGACTACAACTTTACATAAATATTTCCAATGGAGTTTTCATTAAACTTCTATAGAATGGCCTTAGCGCTTTTTAGTAACTTTTACAATCTAAGTTTTATAATCTCTCATTTACATTTTTTTAATTATTCATTTCTCATCTATGTTGATACTTTACTTCCTCTTTAATTTAAGAGGTAAGAATTGAAAAAATTATTACCTTACTTCAGTTTAAATTAATACCTTCAATCCAAGTTCGGATACTCCAAATCATATAGAAAAGTAAAAAAAAAATAAATAAATAAATAAAATAATGTGACAATTTAAATGAGTTTTGACTAAAAATTAAGTATGGTTAAATTTCCAAACAAGGTCTCGTTCATGTAGAAAGTATGGTTAAATAGGATAACATTTTTTTTTTTCTGTTAAAAGAAAAAAAAACACCCTAATTAAAACCCTAGGTCTAGAATCCACTACTAGTTAGAGCATTTCCAACTCAATCCTCTCACTAAGGGGATGAAAATAATTTTTTTTATTCAAAAAATAAATATAGAGTATGCTATTGTTCATTCAAATTCCAACTACAAACCTTTAAAACCCTTCATCGTCCCTTCATCAAAAAGTAATTTTTGATCATTAACAAATATTTAATTTTAAAATTTTTATAAAATATATTTAATATTATACTCATTTTAAAGGTATGATTTCACATTTTTTAATGATCTCAATTTTATAAAAATTAAATTTACATATTAAAAGTTTTTTGTAATATAATAAAAAATATAAAATGAATAGTATTTTGAAGAATTTCCTCTATTTTTTATCCTCTTTTTATATTTAGAGCATCAACTCATTTTCCCCCAAATAGAGATGGATTTAGAAGATGGGTTAAAAGAAAAAAATCCTTCATATTTGAACTTGGAAAATGTTTTGTGGCACTAATTTGTTGAGCACTAATGGCACTAATTTTCATTTCAGATAACTGTTTTGTTTTGTTTTTTTTTTTTTTTTTTTCCTTATATGGAAATTAGGGGCATTAGTGCCCCAATTTTAGTGCTACAAATCAAAACCCTTTGAACTTATGAGGATGCAGTGGAGATGCTCTTACTAGTACCAAATTACCAGTTCCAAAGTCCTAAAGTCTTACAGATTGGCGGCAAAAATCTCTCTAATTTTTCGGTGCAACAGTTGAATCTCTACTGTGCCCGCAAAAGGGTTGAGTAGGAATGATTGAATGAAGGACCTCTTCATATCCATATTCGTATTCTGGCTTTAATTCTCACCCATAGATTGAGAGTAGAAAACGAGCATATTCATATTCATATTCTTACTCAAATTAGCCCTCTTTCGAATCTTCTCATCACCCATATATATCTATACCTATATAGAGTAATTTGCATATACACAAAACACTCGTATTTGTTTGGTTTTTCAAATGTTCTTTCGAAGGCTCTGTACCTCTCTCACTCGATCCGACCTAAACCCTTGTATTTGCCCCCAAAAATTCACCAACCCATTATCTGCTTTCCAGTCAAAACCCCAATTTCTCAACCGAAATTGCTTCAAATCGCCCTTTCAATCGTCAATTTCAGCAACCCACCGGTTAATTTCGTCGAAATATAGAATGGGTGATTCCCGGAGACCGCCCACCGTGCCGATACCAGACGTCGAGACTGCTGACAAGTCTGAATTGTACAGAGCACTTGAAGCCTCACTGGGTTCATCATTCAGTTCTAACCCATTAGCCCCCAATCCAAACCCTTTGATTATAGTGATTAGTGGCCCAAGTGGGGTTGGCAAAGATGCAGTGATTAAGGGATTGAGGGAGGTTAGAGAGGGAATTCATTTTGTTGTCACGGCGACGAGCCGGGCGAAAAGACCTGGAGAAGTGGAAGGGAAAGATTACTTTTTTGTGAGCAAAGAAGAGTTTTTGTCAATGGTGGAGAGAGATGAGCTTTTGGAGTATGCACTGGTGTATGGGGATTATAAGGGTATTCCGAAACAGCAAATTCGCGAATTTATGGCGAAAGGGCACGACATTGTGTTGAGGGTGGATATTCAAGGGGCTGCTACATTGAGGAGGATTCTTGGGAATTCTGCTGTGTTTATTTTCTTGGTGGCAGAGAGTGAGTCGGCGTTGGTGAAGAGGTTGATTGGGAGGAAGACAGAGACTAAAGAGACGTTGCTCGTGAGGGTTGCCACAGCTCGTGAGGAGGTGAAGCATTTGAGGAATTTTGATTATGTGGTTGTGAATGCAGAGGGGAAGCTTGAGAGTGCAGTGAAGTTGGTGGAATCTATTATTGACGCAGAGAAAGCTAAAGTGTGGCAAAGGACTGCGGTTATATAGGAATTTGCAAGGTTAGGCCAAATGCTTTGTTGATTTAATACTTGATAAAACTAGGTTTGTCATGAAAGATCGTTACTTATTTGTTATAACTTTAGGCGAAAGCATATTGTGTGGGTGATTCAAATTTCATGAATTTGGAACTTGAATGGGGTTCAAAGCTACATTATGATTTCTCAATTCAATACAAATTTGAGTGAAGGCATGGGGCTACATTTTGCTGGATTCCAGGGGTTAATAAAAGCTGTCTTTTGATGGTCACGTGCTATTCGGCGAAACATATCTTCTGTACTTGTTAGCTACACAGATCGTTTTTGTTAGAACTCTTTTGTGTGAAGATGCGATGATCTTTTTTTAATGATATGATCGAAGTTATTTGGTATGAGTTATTCAATGAATCAATCAATCTTTATCAATACCGGCAGTTTTGTAACCAATGTATTGAAACCACCAACAACAATTTTCCTATGTCATTATAAGGTTGTAACCATTTTTGCTTTGACCAACAGGCAATTGATGCCAGTTTTGGCCTTCTTCTAGTTAATTGAGGTGAATATCTTTTGGTGTTTGAACCCATGCATTACCAACTTACCATGCAAATAAGCAATGAGAATCTGCTTGAGTGGATTGTGATGGTTTTGTTGATGGTTTAGGATTTTGGACTCACTGTCTATAGGATTTTGTTGATGGTTTAGGATTTTGGACTCACTGTCTATAGTTAAACCTAGTTATTGCCTATAACAAGGTTTTCTTAAAATGTGTATATTACAGTTAATTGTAATTCAATCCAATTATGGTTTTTTTTTTTTTTGATAAACGAAATTTTATTTCCATAGCATCAAGAAGATGCCAAAAGAATACAAAATCAAACCCCCGCAAAACGGGAGCCTAACCAACTATATCATCAACAAAGTCTAAGAGAACAAATAAATTTGGATTCACCCTTCCTGACACCCAGTTGTACAAAACACCCAAAAACCAAGCCTCTAAACGTGCAATAGATTGAGCACTACCTTGAAAAATCTGACGATTCCGCTCCAGCCAAACCGACCACATCAAACACAAAGGCACTATCGACCAAGCCTTCCGCCGCCGCTTCCCAACTCGACCACCCCCCCAACAGCGCAACATGTCCATGACCTGCCTCAACTGAACCCAGACCACACCAAACAGAGAGAAAACAAGCACCCACAAACGAGAAGCAAACAGGCAATAGAGCAGCAAATGGCCCATTGTTTCCGCATCCGCACAACACATGCAATACCAATTAACCAAAATATGATGTCGACGGATTAGATTATATAGTCCCCTCCTTGTAAAGGCAAATCCATCAAATGCAACTCGTCGACCAAATAAGAAAAAGTCTGCATCACACCCGATATCCGACCCCCTCCAAACCTTTCTGTTAGAATATTTTATGTTAGTGTGTTAGGTTTTAGATTATTTTATGTTAGTGTGTTAGGTTTTAGATGAGTGCATTTCCTTTTTAGTTAGTGGATCTATTTTTGGCATGATGATGCTTGTAATGCTTTCTCCTATATAATGGAGAGTGTAGCTCTTTATTGATATAACATTCAAAGATATTGAATACAATCAATCAATAATACATTAATTTCCTACATGGTATCAGAGCGGGTTTAAAATCTAGTATTTTCGCTTTATCGGCGGGCGGCAACCTCGCCTTGGCCGCCCGCCGGACCTCAACCCAGCCCGCCGGACCTCAACAACTTCCTTAATCTTGGCTTCCATTGCCGGAGCTTCAGCTTCCGGGGCAGCTGCTGGCTCCTCTGTTGTTGTTGCCACCTCAGTTAGTTTTTCAGTCAATAGCTCTGGGGCAGGTGGTGCTGCCACTGCCTCTCCTGGCCAAACTCAGAATATTCTTCAGCAGCAACCATCTATTCAGAACCATCAGCTACACAGAAATCTTTACAAAACCTGCATCAACAACAGCAAGCAATTTTAGCACAGCAGCAGTCCACACTGCAAAGCAAAGCTCTCCAAAGCAAATCAATGGCAGCAGAATCAACCAAATCCAGTGGGTCCGCCGATGCCTACATTTTTGGAACAGAAGGACGAAGGAAGGATGGGCCACATGTTCTTCCAAGTGACAAAGTTTATGAGTACATATTCTTCCGAGGAAGTGACATCAAGGATCTGCAGGTTATATCTTCACCATCTGTTCATAGTACCCCAGTGTACCAGATGATCCTGCTATTATACAGCCTCATTATCCTCGCTCAACATCAGCATCTTCTAGCTTTCCGTGTGATAGTGCTATCACTGCAACAAATATCAGTTCCCATGCACAGTTGGGACTCCCCAATTCAACTTTCCAAGGCACTCTCACCTAAACCAACCTGTGGGAAGCTTGGGTCTTGGGGTTCATTCCCTCATCCTCCAACCGTGAATGATAATGGGATTGCCATGCCCACTTGTTGGCCAGGACAAGGTGGGGCCTCAGGAGGAGTTTCTCATTTGCAACAGCATTCCTTTCTTCAGCACCCCTATTTCCTCCTTGTTGAACTTTGCATTCATTGCATCAAAATCAAAATCCTCTGTAATTTGGTAACTGGTGGAGAAACCTGAGTTCCTCTTCCTCGTCCATGACCCCCATCACTGCGATGGGTGTGTACAGCAGGTTTATTTGGCCAGTTGGCTTTTCCCCTTGCATGGTCCTTCTCACCGTAACGAGTGTGTGCATCAGTTCCACAAACTTGTTCTCTCTTCCATGACGTTTATTACTATGATGAGAGTGAAAAACTGCTCCATTCAACTTTTGGCAAAGCAGATGCCACATGCTGTGCACCTCACTTTCAGGCAATGAAGCAGATGTCGTATTTTGGGAGCTGTCATTTTTGGGTACAGCAGCTGATGCCACGGTGGTTGATGTAGCAGCCTCTGCTACACTGGATTTACTTGCTCCATCTTTCCCACCACCTGTATTAGAAGCGCCAGCAGCAGCGGGTGTATTTGTATTTGAGGGCACTGATGAAATTCCAGATCCTGCTCTGAAGTTTTCTTGATTATAACATTTTTTATTCTTAAACAAAACACCACCAACAACATTTTCCAAACTTGTCATTTATTCATCTTGGGGATCAACCCCGATCACATTTTTACACCAAAAAAAAAAAAAAAAAAAAAAAAAAACCTCACCAAAACAAATCAACCACAACCCACACAACACAAACCGGCCTTATTTTTTCGCCTCTTCAGCTGTTCTCTTCTTTTTGCCTTTGTCTTGGGCATCCCTTGCCGGTGCTGCCTCCGTGTTTCCCACGCCGCCGAGCACGTTCACTTCCCGTTGCTCCTCATCCGTCACATAGGGCGGCCCTCCAAATCTGAGCATCACGGTGGATTTCCGCTTCAGTTCCTTATTTTCTGCCTTCAGCATACATATCTCTGCTCGGCATCCGTATACATGCTCTGGAGCAGAGCCAGTTGGGCTTTTACCTGCTGCACCTCATTTGTTCTACTCTGAAGTCGGTGCGACAGGTTGTTGACCGCCGTCATTGTCTCAACACATGACTTCAATGTGTAATAATTCGCCTCAATATCCGATTGTGCAGCCATTCTTTGCTCCACAGACAGCATCGGAAAGTTCAGAGGCGCAAACCAGGGGGGCTTGGTTGAGGTTCAAGGCTATATTCTGGGTTGTGGCCTCGTTGAGGTCAGGAAAGAGAGTAAGACCACCGGACGAAGAGGCTATGTTCTGGGAACGGGAAGAAGAGGCCATATTTAGGGTTGGTTGTAGAGTGTTTCAGGGATAATCTCTCTCAGCAAAATGAAGAGGTTTTCAGAGGATTTTTCAGCAGATGTTTGTTTTGCATAAGCGGCAGCCTCGCCTTGGTATAAATAGGCAAGGCAGACATGCGCCTCACGCGCCTCTCAGCGCACGACACAGAGCGGCGCGCCTTTTGATGGCTCGACTTTTGATGGATGTCGGGCACACCTTTTGATGGCACGCCTTTTGATGGCGCGTTTTTTGATGGCTCGACTTTTGATGGCTGTCGGGCACACCTTTTGATGGCACGCCTTTGAGGTGCAACTTATATGGGTCCGACAAGACTCTGTAAACTGTCCCGACTTTGATTCCGGTTAGCTTCTATATGGGTCCGACAAGACTCTGTAAACTGTCCCGACATTGATTCCGGTTAGCTCCTATGTGGGTCCGACAAGACTCGGTAAACTGTTCCGACATTGATTTCGGTTCTCAGCTACAACGGTTCGACACAACCATATAGTGTCTTCTACATCGGTCCGACATGACCCCGTAAACTGTTTTCTACAATGGTCCGACATGACCCAATAAACTGTTTTCTACAACGGTCCGACATGACCCAGTAAACTGTTTTCTACAACGGTCCGACATGACCCAGTAAACTGTTTTCTACAACGGTCCGACATGACCCCATAAACTGTCTTCTACAACGGTCTGACACGACCATACAGTGTCTCCTATCCTCTTTTATTTTATTTGTCATTTTATTTTCCTGTTTTGTTACTCTCTCCAAACTCAAGTTGGTTGGTTCCTATCCCCTTGAGTTTGAGGGGGGCTGTTAGAATATTTTATGTTAGTGTGTTAGGTTTTAGATTATTTTATGTTAGTGTGTTAGGTTTTAGATGAGTGCATTTCCTTTTTAGTTAGTGGATCCATTTTTGGCATGATGATGCTTGTAATGCTTTCTCCTATATAATGGAGAGTGTAGCTCTTTATTGATATAACATTCAAAGATATTGAATACAATCAATCAATAATACATTAATTTCCTACACTTTCCTTTGACCATCTCACCATATTAGAGTCTCCCTCTACACACCACGGTAACTCCCACCGAAATGCAACATACTCCAACTCCTCCAGAAACATCCGCCTCTCACCGCTCCCCTCATACTGAGCCATACACACTTGTAAACGCCCAACGGAAACCATCCGCCACACATCTGAACAAACAAGACGCTGAAAAAGCCCCAACCTTTGTTTCCTCTCTCACCACCACCCTACTATCCCAACATATAAGAAGCCCCCCTGCCATACTTGACGCCGGAAGGTACACCTAATCAATACACCGGCCACCCCAACTTTCCCTGATAACCTCCCTACCCAGACACTCCATTTTGGTCTCTTGAAGACAAACCACATCTGCTTTCACACCTCTCAGCAATGATCCCACCGCCACACGCTTCCCCCTGTCATTCAAACCACCCGCATTCCAAAATAAAATCTTCAGTCTCATTTCAACAAAAGTTGCTTCTCCCTCCCACGCCTCCCTTTCTTCCCAGGCTCCCCCACATGACTATCATAATTAATAGAACACTCCATATTACGCAACTCCTCTTTGCCCCTTCTGACGAGGAGCCCCACTTCGAACCACTTCCATTGACGAAACCCCACTGCGCCAAGACATCTCTACTGTCGAGAATAATCTCATAGACTCTGCCTCATGCCCCTCAAAAGAAATCCCTAACAACTGACTGACCTCACTAATTCTTCCCAAAACCCAATTCAAAACCTCTGAAACTGAAGGCTCTAAAGCCCCAAAACTGTCTCCATTAAGAGGCCTACCCCCGCTCATCCCCTCATGAAACACAGCAAGCAGCTGAAGAAGACTAGGACTGGCAACCTCCTCGTCCCCTAACATACCCAGACCATCATCTATACCTTCCACCAAATCCTTCAACCTTTCCGGCATTTGCAGTTGCACACCAGTTGCATCGTGTGCCTTCCGCAACAGAACCACAACCCAAGCCGCACTATCCTGAGACTCTATCATAGGAACTGACGCCTCTGCCGCAGCCACACCTATCGGCCCCTCCGGAAGCTCCCGACAAACATCAGCATCCCCCATCACAAAATGATCAGATCCATCTCGCCGCACCCCCTCATCTCGAACAACTAAAGATTCGATAGATCTATTCACGTGTTCCGTCAGTTGACGCTCTTCCGATGTCTATCGAACTGTCTCCCTCCCGGCGACTTGTGCAGTCGCCTTGCTACCACTCCTAAATGCTCCAGATCAGTGTTTTTAAAAGCTCAAGGCGCACTAGGGCGCTGAAGGTCTCTTGGGGGCTAGCGCAAGGTGCAAGACGAGGCGCGGACTTTATTGAAGTATGGCGCACAGTCTTAGTAAAAAATAGAAAAATTAGCATAGACTAATCATTCATAGTACTAAGACAATTTTTTTAAAAAATAAAACGTAATCAAGATTCAAGACAAAATATAGAATAATTCTCAAAGCTATGAAAGTGCATATTACATAACATTTCAATTTTCAAAGATAAAATAATCCACATTCAATAAAATAAAAATAAAAATAAAAACAAAAACAT
Source organism: Camellia japonica (assembly GCA_030407325.1). NCBI lineage: Eukaryota > Viridiplantae > Streptophyta > Magnoliopsida > Ericales > Theaceae > Camellia > Camellia japonica. The sequence continues at coordinate 185,637,525 of JAPPVO010000031.1, read as the reverse complement.
AAACACTAAACATCTAAAACATAAATATCGAACAAATACTAATATATGCCTTAACACTTAAAAATATCAATATCAAAAGAAATGGTAGGTTAGGTCGGTCAGTCAGTCAATCATCATCCTCAACATCAATGGCAAGCAAACTATCATCTTCTTCTCCATCAGTTGATTTGTATCTCTCAACATCTTCCTCCTCTGTGTCATCTGAGCCCGCTTCCTCTTCATCTATTAATTGAAGTGGAGTTAATCTTGATGATTTAGATATCCTCGGTTGTGCCTTTGAGCATGAACTTGTTACTCTACTTGCATGGCTACTTTCTTCTACTCCAGAAGCTCTAGCAACAGTGGCCCACGTCAAGCCATCATCATCATCAAACACAGGCTCATTATTTTCATCTGATTCTCCATCCATCCTCCCAAGCAACCACTCATTGCTTTCATCAATATTTTGCAGAGATATGGCATCAAGAGTGTTGCGCATGTCATACCTAAATCTCAATGTTCTATTATATTTGACAAACATTAAATCATTGAGACGTTGTTGTTCCAATCTATTTCTTTTCTTGCTATGAAGTTGCAAGTATTAAAAATATATTAAATTCTATATAATGAGAATAAAAAATATTTGAATTGAACAAAAAATTAGTTAGAATGTTAAATACTCACATGTTCAAATACACTCCAATTTCGTTCACAACCCGATGAACTACATGTTAGGCTAAGGACTTTTATGGCAAAAGTTTTCAAGTTTGAAGTTTTAGAACCATATGATGCCCACCAATCAGCTGCGATAATCCACTAGTTAGAAATAATTGTTACAAAGTATTGAATTTTACTAAAAGTATTACTAAAAATAAACTCTATGAGTTTATAATATATTACGTGGTGCCCTTGTATTTCTTTGCCTAATCGCAACAGACTTGCCAAAAAGACTCTCAGCCTTCATATAAATACTCATCTCATTAGTGATCAAATCTTGAACAGTGACATCCGGGACCAACCTTTGCATGCATTCATAAAACCCATTCATCACTTCATGATCTTTTTGCACCTCTAACGCTTTTGGGTAAAAGAATTTTGGGTTAAGAAAATGCGCAGCTGCATGTAAAGGCCGATGCAATTGGACATCCCATCTTTTGTCGATGATTTCAAAGATTTCATTATACTTCTCTTCTTTATGATCAAATGAACTTGCAATGCATTCTTTTACCCTATCCATTGCCTCATAAATGTATCCCATGGGAGGTTTCTTCTCGGTATCAATCAATCTAAGCACTTTGACGAGAGGACCCAAGACCTTAAGGGCAAACACAACAGTATTCCAAAATGAAGGCATCAACAAAGTTTGTGCCATTCTTTTACCTTGTGGCTCCTTTGCCCATTTGCTTGAGATCCAGTCTTCGGAGGTGACCATCTTTCTCAAATTGTTTTTTTGTTGATGCATCCTAGACAAATTCAGAAAGGCGGTTGCAAATCTAGTTTTTGCAGGCTTGATCAAATTCCTCAGATTTGTATAGCGCCTCATCATGTTTAGCAACGTAGGCCGGTTGTAAATGTAGTCATGTACTGCAATATCCCTTTCAAATGCCTTTTTTAGTCTAGGTATCTTGAAAATGTCTTCTAACATCAAGTCCAAGTAATGAGTAGTACATGGTGTCCAATACAAGTGTTCATACTTGGCTTCCAAAAACTTCCCTATAATGTAACAATTACGAAAAATTATTATTTTTAAGTTTTTAAATTTTTAAATTTTAAATACAAAACAAACTATGAGTAAACAATTTTGACGTAAGGAATGAGGAAATATTCTTACCCGCCAACACATTTGCTGCAGCACTATTAGTGATAACTTGCACCACATTCTCTTTTCCAACTTTCTCCACAAACTTGTCTAGTAATTCAAATAGCTTCTGCCCAAGGTTCTGAAAAGCGGTTGCGGTCGCCTTAACGGTGGCGGTGACGCGGTTGCGGTTGCGGGGTGTAAAGGTCGTAGTGTAACGGTTGCGGTAACCGGAACCGTAAATTTTTTTATTTTTCGCACAATTTGAAAAAAAGTTACCGATACTCATATTTTTTTTCCATGATCATATTTATTGGGTTAAAAATAAATATTGATCAATTTTTGTAAATTTTTAAGTATGATCCAATATATTTCATTTTTTTAAATCACTATAAATTAAATTTTTTACATTTATTATAATAATTAATGACTTTATATTATACAAAAAATCAATCACCAACTATTATATATAAGATAAACAATGACAAAAGTAAGAGAATAAATAAGAGCCTAAATATATATATATACATGTTTTAACCAAGTCAAATAAATAATGACAATACTTATTATTATTATTATTTTCAAACAATATATAGATAGACACACACAAACAAAATGGTTTAGTGATAGCAGTTGAATAGAATAGCATAGGTCTTACAACTTTAACAAATCAATAACATGTTCTTCATTTTCCCTCTTCTCTCTCTCTATCTCTTGCTCATTCATTTTCTCTCTTTATCCTCCCTCTTCTCTCTATCCCTCTTCCCCCATTTTCAGCTTTTTTTTGTGTGTTTTTTCGAAAGAAACAGTTTGGAACCGTTACGTAACGGTGCGTAACAAGCCGTTACGGCTGTTATGGCATTGTTACGGCCGTTTCTGCAGCCGCTACGGCCGATACACTTGTGAATCTCAATCACACTGCAAAAGCGGCCGTAACGGGTGGCGGTAACCGCCAAAACCGTTACGTAACGACGTTACGTAATGGTTGCGGCTGCTTTTTAAAACCTTGCTTCTGCCCATCCTTTGAATAGCTAGAAGCATCAACGGACTCAACAAACATGGTTCCTCTTGAACAATTAACTAAAAAGTTAATCAATGTCCTTCCTCTCTTGTCAGTCCAGCCATCAGCCATTATGAAACACCCGTATTTTGCAATCTTCTTTATGATTCTTCATCAAATCTTCAGTATGTTTCACCTCTTTTTTGAGTTGGGTAACCCGCACTTCATGGTAAGTTGGTGGCTTCATACCAGGACCATATTGCCCAATGGCTTCAATCTTTGGTCCAAAACTCTCATAATTTACTGCATTAAAAGGGATACCAGCATCATACATCCACCTTGCAAATCTTTGCACTGCCCGAGCTCTCATTTTTTTTTTGTAAGGGTCATTCGCATCAATTTTGGTTTGCTTCCCTTTTGCTTGGTCTCTTCGATTTTTCACCACTAATTCAGGATTGGGTGTGAAGTAAACATCCATAGGCCATTTTCTCTTTGGCATTTTTAAATTGGTTTTGGATTTGGATGAACCTTGGCTGCTACTTGTCAACTTACGGCGTTGATTGACATTGATCTCAACAACATCTTCATTTTCATCTTCCATGTCCATGTCATCAAAATCAGGCAACATGTTCATTTCTTCTTTTTGTGTTTTCTTTTTTGACATGAACTTTCTAATCTCTTCTCTTACATGAGCTGGACACTTCGGGCAAGCAGTGACATTTCTATAACCTTCCGCGAGGTGTTGTTTCACCCGATAAACACCTCCATTTGATACTTTACCACAAAAATTACACTCAAACTTGTTTAAATTATTCTCCTCTACCAAATGGGTATGTTGCCATGCCGGATCTTTTCTATTACTTTCTGATGATGTCATTTTCTACACAACAAATTTAATAAATGGAAAATAATTTCAGTGTAATGTAAGTGTGAGTAATTGTGTAATGTAATGGAAAATAATGTGTAATGGAAAATTACACATTAGCATAGTGTATTAATTAATGGAAAATTAATTAATACAATGTAATGGAAAATAATGTAATGTAATGTAATGTGTCAATTTAAAAAAAATTAATGTAATGTAATGTGTCAATTTAGAAAATAATGTAATGTAAAAAAAACAAAGGCCAATAGCAGTGTTAATTAATTATTTGTAAAAAAAAATGTAGTGTATTTTTTTGTTAATCAATCAATAAGATAAGTCTTATTTTGTATTTCTATTTATTTTATTTTATTTTTTTTGTTTTTAACAGAGACTCAAAGGCATAAATAATTGAAAAAAAAAAAAAAAACTGAGAAGAGCTGGAAGTCGAAGAAGAGACTCCAAGGCATAAATAATTGAATCAGCGAAGAAGAGAGAAGAAGGAGAGAAGAAGGAGAAAAAAAAAAAATGACCATCAGATCAGACGATCGAAGTTGAGAGAGAGAGAGAGAGAGAGAGAGAGAGAGACGATTGAAGTCAAAGAAGCCAGAAGGGGAGAGAGAGAGAGAGAGAGAGTCGAAGTCGAAGAAGAAGAAGAAGCCGAAAGAGAAAAAAAAAAAAATAGACGACACAGATTAGGGATTCGAACACACACACCTGGAAGTCGTAGCACACCTGGAAGTCGAAGTCGAAGTTGAAGTCGAAGTCGTAGTCCAGTCCAAGTGGAAGTCGAGAGATGAAGAGACGACACGGATTAGGGCTTTCGTTTCAGTCGTATTGGGGTTGTAGTGTATATAAGTTGTAATCCTCTGTGGTTAGAGCCATTCCGAACACACACCACAGCCGTTAGATCAAAAATTAGGGCGTAAACATCAGTCGCGCCTAGGCGCGAGTCTTGCGCCTCTTCCACATGCTTCAAGTCACGCCTAAGGTGTGCAACTTCTTCAAAGCGCCTCGCTTGGGACTAGTTTAGGTGCACAGGTTGCGCCTCGATGCACCTTGCGCCTTGCGCCTAGGCGCGCTTTTAACAACACTGCTCCAGATAAAGACTCAAAAACTCGTTGAACAGACGGGTTCACGTTTGCTACAACATTTTGACGAGTCAGACCTCCCTCTGCTCTGCGTTGAAGACTTGGGGACCTGGTGGCCTTGTAGATCTGTCAAAAACCCGATGGCTTCATCGACAAGTGGGACGCCTACCTGGCCTAGATGGCCTGGCTTGCCCAAAGCCATTGGGTGTGTTTGGTTTGCTTTTGAGAGAGTGATTTTCAAAAAAAGTTTTGGGGAGAGAGTTTAGAAATTTTGTTAGTTTGTTTGGTTGTATATTTTGAAAGTTTTAGAGTTTGGGAGTTTGGAATGATTTGATATTTTGTTGTAATTGAGTAGATGTGTGTGAGAGAAAAAGTGATTGAAAATGAGAGTGGAGAAAGAAAAATTGATTGATTGATATGTAAGGGAAAGAAAGTGATTTTGAAATTTTTTTAAGAAAAATCTCAAACCAAACAATTTTTTGGAAATTTTTTCCCAAAACTTCTCTCTCAAAGCTAAACCAAACACACCCATTATTTCTTGAATGGCCCAATCCATTTAGCCACCCACAACTTAACTTTTGGCCCAACAACGTAGGACCCATAGAAGTCTGCTTAGCCCGTCTTAGCCCCTGAAACCCAGGCCCAAATGACTTACCAAGGCCCACTCTCCTCTGCCCAAAACTACCACCCGTTGACCGATTAAAGTAGGTTCGAGATTGTCGCCCGAAATCTTGCTCCATGAATCTCGTGCGAATATCACAACCCTGATCTCGCCCCATTCTCCTCACCTTCGGCAGCCACTTCTGAAACCTACCCCCCACGACCACCAAGATTGATGACGGCGCATCCACCTTCAACTTGGATTGAAACCCTCAAGCACCAAAGCAAGACCTTCCCAACCTCCATCCGCCATAGGAATGAACATCTATTGACGATGTTGCCCCGTCGACATGACCACCTGCACCACTCGTCCATCTTGCTCGAGCCTCAGCCAAGTTGCCACACTTCGGCTTCCGCCTGACATGCTACCCAAAAACAAACCACACTCCTCTGACGCCTCCGCTGATGCTGACACTAATGCCGATGCCTACCGTATTCGTGCTACCAACCATCTTATCTCAGCCCCATACAAAACTATCTCACTGCATCTACCCTGTCCACGCTCTACCACCGACACCCTACGTCGATCTTTGTCATCCGCACCAATATCCTGTATCTCGTATGACTGTGGCCCTAAAAATTGCAGTCGTCGTCAAGGCCCACGTTCTGACGCCAACAAAGGATTGCCTAGTCTCCCTCTCCCTCTGACACTGATGGCCTCCATCAATACCTCTTTTACTCGTCTTTTCCTTTCACCCTCATCTACCAAGCCTTGAGCCCTTGACATTGGGATTGTGAGCTTGTGAAGCTACTTGAGTTGAGGGAGGCTCAATCCAATTATGGTTTACTGCATGGTATTTATTTGATCATTCAATTATTTTACTTTTTTTGGTTGGCAATGAAAGACAATTTCATTAAAATAAAATAAAAATATAAAGGGAGGACAAGATGTCCACTTAAAAAGAAGAAAAACCAAACAAAGATACAATTTAAACATCACAAATTGCTTTCCAATTTCGACAGATAAAAAAAAGAAGAAGAAGAAGAAGAAGAAGTGGAATCCCTTCAAAAGGAGTCGTAATGGAAGCCCAAAGCGATGCCAAATGACACACTTTATCCCACAAAGACTCCGTGTCATCAAACTTGTCTTCAAAGATACTTGCATTCCTTTCCAACCAATTGACCTGAGAAGACAACACATTACCACGTCACTTTTGCTTTCCTTGTACCTCCAAAGCCCCGAAATACATTCAAATCATAAGTAGACAAGTGTCCAGTGAAGATGAGTTAGAGCATCTCCAACGTTTACTCTTTTTTTTCAATCAAATTTCAGTAAAAACTTCATCTGGTATCACACGTTCCAATGGAGAATCTTGAATTTTCATCAAAGCACCGGTCGACCGGAAGGACGACTAGGCGGATGTCCAGCCAGTCAACCGGTCTGGTGTAAATTGACCACAACCTGCAGGACAATTTTGCAAGTCCGGGAGCACATCCAAGTAGATGTCCGGCCCAACGGCCACCTACAAATTTGACCAAACTCTCCAGGCATCCTCAATTTGATGGGACTTTTTTCATCAAAAGAAAAGAGTAAGCATTGGAGACACTCTTAATATATTTCTCTTATATGATACCCTTGCTTGCTTCAATTTTACCCTGATACTGCTAAAAACATAGAACTGAGCATATAGCGGGGAATGGCAAAAAAGTATTCATGTAGCTGACTCCAATTGATTGGTACACAAGGCTTAGCTTAGTTTAGTTTGGTTTGGTTTGGTTTGGTTAGGTTGCTACTGCAAACATAGAGTTATTCAGGCAATAAAAGCAGCCAACACCAAGCAGATGAAACAAGAGCCACCTAAGTTATAAAATAGGCCAAGAAGTACAAAAATGGATCATGGTTCATTTTTACCAAAATTTTGTTTCATATCCCAGAAACCAAATTTTGTTGACTTTAGCTTCTGCCACAACTAAATCTGAAATTTGACTCCCTTTATGATTTTCTGAAACTTGGACAGTTAATTTTATCAGGATTGTCTGTCATTTTTCAAACCCTGCAGCATTAGGCTGTTTTGGATTCGCTCAGTTTATATTTGTCATAGATTTGGTGCATCTTTGTTGGATTAGATAAACTTTCAGATGATGTTTCATTTCTATGTATGTCTACTCTCAATTATCTTGAATTATGCGTCCTATTTATTGATTGAATATGATGGTGATTAACTTGAGTCTTCAGGATATCCGAATGGTAATATTTTTGGATGAAATACTCAACTAATCTGTATTTATCATCGTAAGCTTGCAGTATTATTTTTGGTGTCTTTCTTCTGTCTTACATTTTTATTGAGCAGTCAATTCTATTATTCTTGTAGACCAGTTTTCATGATATATTTGTGTTACTGATTTATATTTCGTGGATGGGCAGTTTTTGGGATTATGGCTTATATGGAGGCTAATGGTCTTAATTCTTTGATCATGTTCAGTGATTACAGAACACTGCACTGTCTAGGTTCTGAAAATAGCCAACTAATCTTGCACTGTACTCTTGTAACCTTCTTGGGATGACTATTCATTGTGACAGAGCTTTCTTTAAGCACATTTGAATTTGATCATTCGTAATTACATTATATTCTTCAATATTCTTTCCTATAGTTTGCTAAACCCTTCTCAGCTTGTCTCGATGTTTTTCTGTTTTTCATTCCGTCTTTGGCCCTTTCAAAACTCACCCTTAAAATCTTCTGTTTTTCGTTCCTTCTTTTGCCCTTTCAAAACTCACCCTTAAAATCTTCACTTCATATGCCGTATGTTCAACTGCCTCTAACCTAAGACATGTACATATTTAAATTCTCGCTTGATATGTCCTGATGTAATAGGAGCCATCATATTTGGATGACGAACATACAGAACTATCATTTTTTTTTTTTTTTGGTTGATCAAAAAAAAAAAACAATTTTGATTTTTTTTTTTTTAACCAAACCCAAGCCATGTTAAATCAAATTTTCCAAACTCAAGTTGTGTTGAACTTATTTATGAAACCCAAGTCATTTTTTAAGTCGTGTTTTCAAAACATGATTTTAGACCAAATTAGAGATTGAAATCGTGTATTCATATACCACTTCAGTGAAGTGGTGATACTCAGAAAACTATATTTTGTATTGGCTTTTCCTTATAGGGGTGATCGATGGATAGTATTATGGAGCCAATTGAGAGTCTTTTACATATTTATTATATTTATTGGGCAAACAATACTGGAAAACTTAGTAAATGGATACTGTAAAATTTTAGTAATTCGTAAATGAAATTTTAATACAAGGAACCCAGAGAAAGAGAGTTTTGAGAGAGAAAATGAAGCTATCACTTTCATATCTGTTGATTTCCCTGCTGCTTTGGTTTCATTCATGATGTATTTCCCATTACAAGACAAGAAAGCAGACAAATTTTTATGAGAGAATTGGGGTTGCTGATTTCATTGTGATAATAGTGGGTTAGTTGGCTGTTACATAGATATACATATAATATTGTTTATGTTTGTATTTAGGGAGAGAGGAAGAGAGTGAGAAATGGTGGTGGCGCTTTTGCATAGAGAGGTTGGTGTAATCATATTTTATGTCAACTTGGTTCAAAAAAGAGAGACCAAATTGAGAATCTTCTTGCATAGTGCTGGAGGAGACTGAAGCTGTGGCTTCATTACACTCCATTGAAGTCATGAGATAAACCCATGACTTGGTTTGAAGTCGTGTTTTTCACACACACAGCTTCAAGTTCAAAGTGGTGTTTTCAAAACATGAATTCAAGAAGTACTTGAATTTGGGATCACAAACACGTAAGATGTTGCTACACTCGGCTAGAATCTTATGATAGGCATCTATAGCTTGACATTAAAATGTATCTAAATAGACGTAGCTCGTCCTCGGAAGTGTCCGTTCTACCTAAAGTTTGCTTGCCTTCTTTACTCTAGATTAATTTGCCTCACATTGTTCTTATATATTTGGATTGACAAACTATTGGTTTTGCTTGAAGAAACAATGGCAAGCCAGATTAAAGAAGTCATGTTTTCACTATTACATATTTGTTTTGACATCATTTTTGTTTATTCATATAGGAGGATATGAGAAGATAGAGAAATGATCAAGTTGTGATATGAAACTGCAGTCTTTGCACTTTATCAATCTCGTTGTCAGCTACTACTTAGCAGCAAATTGAGGCATAGCCAAGTGCCATTCACAAGAAGCAAAACATAAGAAAAGAGATTTGTTTGGTAATTTGAAGTGGTTAATGTCAATGTTAATGCAAATTTGGTTGTAGTGCAAGTATGTTTATTGCCATAGACTGATTTTGTTTTAACCATTCATGTGATTCTTTTTATGATATAGTGATCAATTAAGTGCTGGTATGGAATCTTTATGAGTGAGATGGAATATTTCATGTTGTCGTATAATGTTTGCCTTGTTGGTATCATGATTGTTGGAAAATTATGATTTTTATAGACTTATTTTAGACAAATTTTGAGCCCAAAATTGAGCGGGTCCCACACGCCTTTTGGGGTGAGTCCAAAGAAGTGATGTGTTTCTTACTGCATGGCAAGTCACACAGTGAAACGGCTCGTCAAAACCATTTATGAGTGAATGAGAAGTTGACGTCATTTTTGGGTTCGTGGAATGGACAATTAAAGAATTAAATGTGGGTTTCTTTGTAAGGTTTGTCCCACATTGGAAATTTAAGAGAACTACGTGGCAACACTTGGGTTGGATCCCAAGAGGCACCCCAAATTTGTAGAAGGAAGGAGTTATGAACAAAGTGAATCTTGACTCAAACCACCACACACGCACGTTGCCGCCGGCCGTTCGACTGGCCGGCCGGCCAAGCCGTGTCGGGTGTGGGTTGGGTCAGTTCTAACTTTAATTTTTGGATAAAATTTATTTCGAATTTTTTCAAAAAAAAATTCTTGCAAGAAAATTAATTTTTTTGAGTGAAATTAATTCAAATTTTGTGCTAAATTTGAATTCAAATTTACTGTCCAAATGTGTGACTCCTCCAGTCCGAAATTTCCAACAGATTAATTGCTTTAAACTGCCAGTAGTTACACAGATTTAAAACTGTAGAAGTTATCTGTTTAAAACAGTTTGTATTTGTTCAAATTTTGAACTGCACTTGTTCATTTCTTTCATATCTGTTTGGACATATCTGAACAGTCACCATTTGTCTTATAAATAGAAAACTTTCCAGCAAGTTTTTCACAATCACAAACATCCAGAAAAATCTGAAATTCTCTTGGTTCCCTTCTTGTTTTGCTCATTTGCATAAATTCTCTTCATATTAGTTTTTAGGAAAAAATTAAGAGAGTATAGAACATAGGTTTGGTTCGCCGTACAAATTGTTTGGAGTGCTACTACAATTTATGAAGATCATTGTATCTTGGGAGATAGACGTCTTTTATCTATAAGCACCGTAGCAGGGCGAATCTGTCTTAAGGACAGAGTGTCACACACTCGACTTGATCTTTTAAATATTTATTCATTTCGGTAAAATGAAATTCTATAAGCAATTTATTTTTATTTATTTGATATATTTCAAGTTATTTATTTTACACAGAAAATTGTTCCAACAATCTTAAGATAGATTCGAATTATTCTGTTTATACATAATTTTTTGTTTGTTTCCTTTCCTCTTTCTTCTGTTACAGAAATTATTTTCTGTGGTTTTACAAAATAATATTCTGGTTGAAAAAACAAATAGTAGTAATATATTATTTGACAAATAGTAGTAATGTACTGTTTATTTTATTTGACAACTAGTAGTAATATACTAGTGTCATTAACAATTCAAAATATTTATTTGTGAAGTTGGTCAGAAATTAATTTTGGTTTTTAGAAATAATTTCTGAGTGTTCATTAATTAAAATTCTGTTTTCAGTATTTTAATTTTTGAAGTGTTACAGAAATATTTTCCTGTGTGGAATTAATTTGTTTAAATAAAATTTTATTTTATTTTTAAATTAATTGGAAATGAAAGTTATAATTCTTGTTTCTTTTATTTTTTACAGAATTTAATTTTATGATTTTGGTTTAAATTTTTTGTATAATATAAAATTCTAATTATAATTTTGTTTTATAATTTAGAATTCATGGCTGTTGAAACCGAACAAACTAATGCTGAAACAAGTACGAGTATGGTGGTTGCAATTGTGCCAACTTCTCCTCCTATTGTGACTTCTCCTCCTATTGTGACTATGCCAATCAATCACGGTGAGAAGTTAGAGAAGTTCTCAGGAACTTATTTTAAAATATGGCAACAGAAAATATTGTTCTATCTTACAACTCTGAACTTGACTTGTTTTTTCCGTGAGGATGCTCCTACTCTGAACGAGGATGAAACCGACCGGCAAGTGATTGTTGCGGTCTATGCCTGGAAACATGTTGATTTCCTTTGCCAAAACTATATCTTGAACGGACTTGACAACACATTGTATAACGTCTACAGTCCTATCAAAAACAGCAAAGGAACTTTGGGAGTCTTTGGAGAAAAAATATAAAACAGAAGATGCTTGCTTAAAGAAATTTGTGGTTGGCAAATTCCTGGACTTTGTGATGGTTGATTCTAAGACTATGATCAGCCAAGTTCAAAATTTTCAACTCATTCTGCATGACATTCATGCAGAAGACATGTCTATCAGTGAATCCTTCCAAGTTGCTAGCTTAATTGAAAAATTACCACAAGGTTAGAAGGAATTCAAGAACTACCTTAAACACAAGCGCAAAGAAATGACTTTGGAAGAATTGATTATGTGTTTGAGAATTAAAGAGAACAACCGCAATTCTGAAAAACGGGTTGGTAAGCATCCAATGGAGTCTAAGGTAAATGTGGTGGAACATGCTCCAAAAGCAAAGAAATGGAAGTTTTTTGGAGAAAGTTTCTCACAAGGCTTTAAAGGAGGAGAAACTAAAAAGTACAAGTTTAATGGCAAATGTTACATCTGTGACAAAGAGAGATATTGAGCCAAAAATTGCCGTAGCAAAGGCAAAAGCAAACGAAGAACAAGCAAGAAGCCTGCTCAAACCAATATGACCGAAGTGGACAAAATTTCCAATGGTGTAGTTGACATAAATCTTTCTGCAGTTGTTTTCGAGGCAAACCTTGTTGGAAATCTTAAAGAATGGTGGGTGGATATCGGTGCTACTCGCCATATTTGTGCCGACAAAAAGATGTTCACATCTTATTCTATAGTGGACAACGGTGGACAACTTTTTATAGGCAACTCTTCAACTTCTAAAGTTGGAGAACAAGGAAAGACAATTTTGAAGATAACATTTGGAAAGGAACTCACTCTCAACAATGTGCTGCATGTACTGGACATTCGCAAGAACTTTGTTTCCGGATCTCTGTTGAGTAAAAATAGGTTTAGGCTAGTTTTTAAAAGTGACAAGTTTGTACTTACCAAAAACGGGATGTATGTAGGAAAATGTTACATGTCTGATGGCCTTTTCAAAATAAATGTAATGACTGTTGTAACTTCTGTTATTAATAAAAATACATCTTCTTCTTACTTGTTTGAGTCTTCAAATTTATGGCATGGTAGACTTAGATATGTTAATTATGAATCTTTGAATAGATTAATTAATATGAAATGTTTACCTAAATTTGACATTGATTTAAATCATAAATGTGAAATTTGTGTTGAGACAAAATTATCCAAATCTCCTTTTCATACAATTGAAAGAAGTACGAAACCACTTAAATTAATTCATAGTGACATTTGTGATTTTAAATCAATTCAAACTAGAGGTGGAAAAAAGTGTTTTATCACTTTTATATATAACTATATTAGATATAGTCATATTTATTTAATTCGAATCAAGGATGAAGCTTTAGAAACTTTTATTCAATATAAAAATGAAATTGAAAATCAACTTGGTAAGAAGATTAAGAAACTTAGAAGTGATAGAGGTGGTGAATATGAATCACTTTTTGGTGAATTTTGTAAAGAATATGGAATAATTCATCGAACCACCGCTCTTTACTCATCTCAGCAAAATGGAATTGCTGAAAGAAAAAATAGGACTTTAAAAGAAATAATGAATGCCATGTTAATAAGTTCTGGATTATCTCAGAACTTGTGGGGGGAAACAATACTTTCTGCTAATTATATACTTAATAAAGTAGCCCAAAAGAAAGTGAATCAAACACCTTATGAAATGTAGCATGGGAGAATACCATCCTACAAATATTTAAAAGTGTGTGGATGTTTGGCTAAAGTGGTTATTCTTAATCCTAAAAAGACTAAGATAAGTCTTAAAACTATTGATTGCATTTTCATTGGTTATGCCATGAATAGTAGTGTATATCGATTTTTGATTCATAAGTCAGAATATTTTGAAATGCATGTAAATACTATTATTGAATCTCGGAATGTGTCTTTCTTTGAACATGTGTTTCCAAACAAAACTGGACAAGAGACTAGTACTAATAAAAGATCTTATGATACTATTACTTGTGACGCCCCAAATTTTGATAATATAATACAACGATACACCGGGATTTAACTAGCAGATACACATCATTTCTAAGCACAAAATACAAAAATTATACTAAAAGAAAATATTAATAATAATTACAGATAAAATTCTTCAAGTCTTTAAATACAGATCAGTTCTTTGATACAAAAATATTATCCAAAATACAGGAATTATAAAATCTAATCTCTAAGGCAGCCATGATTCCTCAAAGCTTTTAGGGATTTCGTTCTCGGTGTAAAACTCGCCTTCACCTGGTATAAAACGCCATGAGCTTGGAATGCCCAGTAAACACACATACCCCGACTCTTTTCCCATTCCAAATATACAAGTAACATAGCGGCACGATCATAACATACAACGAAAGCAATAATTAAGCAGAGCTTATAATTAAATTTCAGTTCTCATGAATAATAGTCAATTTTAGTTAGTTCTAGGCAACTCCCCGCGGAATGCCGTTCCCACCCAACCACTAACACTGGCCACGGGCAATTCTGACTCATCCTTGGTTAATACAATACGAATGCGTCGCTTACCGCATAACCACCAGTGCGTCGCTTATCGCACAATTACCAATGATGCCCACGCACCTAGGTTACATACCCGAGTGGTGACATCACGGTCTGCCCCAAGGGAACGGGCTTCCAGGGATACTCTTCCTGTGTGAGACCCTCACTGTCACCCTTATGCCTCCCATTTTCGTTAAGCAGTCAGAATACCTCCCGTGCCATGTTAGGGTTCGAAAACACACTTGCGCAAGACTTCACAAAAATGGAACACATTTCACTATATCATACTCTTGAATCCATTGTTCATTATCTCATAAAATTTAATACAATGATTGCAATCCATTACCATCCCATTTGATTTCCCCTTTATTAGGTACATTATGTTCTCAGTTATAGCAAAGCATGGTCAGTATAATTAAGAATCCAAACTAAACAACAAGTAATTTATTCATGGTAAAGCAAATTCACAATTTATCATAGATTACATATCGAGACTAATACATTCAAGAAACATAGAATATAAGAGTTGCAAACCAAATAAGAGCATGTTAACACAAATTTTCAGATTTTCAGATTTAAACCAGTTTGAAAATAATTATAAAAAAAATACTTTTATTGGCCCTAAGTACCTGGCCTTGTGTGGGTTTGTAGATAAATAAGTCTAGTTTCAAACTTAAATTACAAAAGTACGATAAGTATTTTAGATTTTAAGATAATTCAAAATTACCAAGATCTGTCCAGACTCGTTGACCGTTACGCAAATATGTTTTTCTCTCAAACTCCTCACTATCTTGAGTTCAAACAAATTTTAGTTAAAATATAATACCAAGATTAAGATTTTGACATAAAATTGGACTCAAGATTATTTTTTTGGAATTTTATAAAAATAGATAAAGTTGACTGTTTTTCTGGTTCTGTGAGTAGCAAACTTAGAAAAATTGTTTAGGTTATAAAAATACATCCTTAGGTCCTACCAAAATTATCACATACTCTAGACATACCAAATATTACACCCTAAAAACAGATTTCTAGTTTATGGAGTTTTGATAGGAAAATAAATTCAAGAGAGGGAAAAGATTTGCTGCTGAAAATTTAAGAAAGAAAGAGAAACACACTATTTCTTGATTAATACACATTTATACAAGAGTGTAGGCCTAGACTACAACATATATATACAAAGAGCATGTATTAGGAGGGAAAAAACAAATGGTAAGAGAACTTGAGAGAAGAGGTGATGTATGTTTACTTTTGTTGTACAAGACTCAACAATTCTTCTTTTTCTTCTTCTCTTCTCTCTCTCTCCTCTCTCTTTTTTTTTTTTCCAAGATCACTCTCTCTCACTCTAGTGCATGGCTGAAAATGTGTAAAATGAGGAGGAGAAGTGTGCATATATATAGAGAAGGATTGGGAGGTTTCTGAGGGACCAAGTTATATAAGTGTAATTTGTTAAAGTTGCCATCAATGCCATTAAGGCCATTTCAACCCTCACATGACTAGCTACTTGGGCTCCAAGAAATATATATATATATATATATATATGATAGTTGTATTTATAAACATAAAATAATAGGCACAAGTATATTAATTAATAAAATATTACAATTAAGGGTTGAAATGAAATAAAATAGAAGTATATAGGGACCAAGTCTAAATTTATGAAACCTTTATATTTAGTATACAATTTACTAACATTAGAAAATAGTTAGAATAATAAATTTGGGTCCCATTAAATTAAAGCACAAACAAAGGTGAGAAACCGAGCAAAAATGGCATTATCGGGAATTAAGATTTTAAAGTGATTAATCTATAATTATAGAGTCTAATAGTTAATAATAGGGTTTTAAAGGTGATTATTAATCTATGAGATCGATTAGGGTTTACTCGAATTAATCCACAGTGCTTCCTGATTCTAGGGTTTAAAACACAATTAAGCGAAAATTCAAGGGCTTTTTTTGAAATAAACTCAAGGTTTGGGATTTAATGGTAATTACAAAAATTAGGGTCTCTACATTACTAGTCATGATCAAGAACAAGAATAAGAGATAGATCAAAATGAGGAAGAGGAACCTAGGCGTAGTAAATATGCTAGAACCTCAAAATCTTTTGGTCTAGATTTTCTAACATTTTTGTTAGAAAATGAGTCTTTAACTTTTAAAGAAGTTATGTCCAGTCCTGAGGCTCCTTTATGGAAAGAAGTTGTAAACAGTGAAGTTGAATCCATCCTGCAAAACCACACTTTAGAATAGGTGGATTTTCCACCAAGTTGTAAACCTCTTGGGTACAAGTGGATTTTCAAAAGAAAAATGAAAGTGAATGGATCAATTGACAAATACAAGGCAAGACTTGTGGTCAAAGGTTTTAGATAAAAAGAATGTTTTGATTATTTTGACACATACTCACCAATTAGTAGAATAACATCTATTAGAATGCTAATTGCTATTGTATCTCTGTACAATCTAGAAATTCATCAAATAGATGTGAAAACCACTTTTTTAAATGGTGAGCTAGATGAAGAAATTTACATTGAATAACCAGAAGGATTTTCTATTCTGTGTGTAAATTGGTTAAATCATTATATGGTTTAAAACAAGCGCCAAAACAATAGTATGAAAAATTTGACAAGGCAATGATGTCAAATGGATTTAAAATTAATGAATGTGACAAATGTGTTTATATTAAAAACACAGACAAAGGTTATGTAATAATATGTCTTTATGTGGATGATATGCTCATCATAGGTAATAATAATGACATGATTAAAACTACTAAAAAAACGTTGAATAAACATTTTAACATGAAAGACATAGGGATTGCTGATGTAATTCTTAGTATGAAAATTACCAAAACATCAGAAGGTTATGCTTTGTCACAATCTCATTACGTTGAGAAAATACTGACAAATTCAGCAAAGATGATAATCATCTTGCTAGAACACTTGTAGATGTTAATTTGTTTCTTTCTAAGAATGTACATGAAAGTATTTCTCAATTAGAGTATGCCTAAATTATTGGAAGCTTAATGTACTTGATGAACTGCACTCGCCCAGATATAGGTTATGCAGTAAGTAAATTAAGTAGATGTACGAGTAACCCATGAGTAGAACACTGGAAAGTAATTATAAGGGATCTAAAATACCTCAGATTTACTCATAATATTGGGCTTAACTATACTAGATATCCAGCAGTACTTGAAGGATGCTGTGATGCAAATTGAATATCGGATACTAGAGACTCAAAATCCACCAGTAGGTATGTCTTTACTCTTGGTGGGGCGGCTGTATCTAGGAAATATTCCAAACAGACTTGCATAGCTAGGTCTACTATGGAATCAGAATTCATAGCTTTAGATAAAGCTGGGAAAGAAGCAGAATGACTTTGTCACTTCCTTGAAGATATTCCAATATAGCCAAAATCGGTGCCTGCTATATGCATACATTGCGATAGTCAATCAGCAATAGGTAGAGCACAGAGTCATATGTATAACGGTAAGTCACAACACATTTGTCGTCGACATAACACCATGAGACAACTACTTTCTAATGGAATTATTTCTATTAAATATGTGAAGTCTAAAAGACAACATAGCGGATCCATTAACCAAAGGGTTAGTAAGAGAGTTAGTTGAGAATGGGACTTAAGCCTATTATGAGTTACCAACCCAATCTAGTTGATTGGAGATCCCAAAATTTAGGTTCAAAAGGACAACCAAGTTGTGTATGACTCATAAAGATCACTGGGGAGTTAAACTCCTACCTATGATAAAATAATGATGTCTGCAGCGTTTTAGATTTAAGTAAATACTTTTAGTGATTCTTATATTTAGAAATACCTAGTCGAGTATGGCAGGATACTCTTCATAAGAATCACCTATATGAGTGTGAACTGGGCCGGTTCTATGAGATTTGTGAAGGGCTACAATTCTCTAAAGCACTCATGAAAGACTAGGTTGTTTAGGGCCAAAATGAACACAATAGTGAGAATTAAACTGTGTCTGGTAATATACTGTGTGAGTTCTATTGTCTTGGTTTACACAAATGGCTGAACAGTTCAAGACATCATATTTACTTATTAGCTAGTAAATCCGATAGTGTCTCACAAGGGAAGGTTCAAAGCCAAAAGTTACCTATCCTTTGTAGAATATTCCCAATTTCTGTACTCTTTGTAATTAGATCATGTTGTTGTAATTAGATCATGTTATTGCATTTTCTCTCCGTCAAAATTTCATTCATGTAGGGGGATTGTTGGAAAATTATGATTTTTATAGGCTTATTGTGGGCAAACTTTGAGCCCAAAATTGAGTGGGTCCCACATGTCTTTTGGGGTGGGTTCAAAGAAATAACGTGTTTCTTACCGCATGGCAAGTCACAAGGTGAAGATAACTCGTCAAAATCATTAATGAGTGAATGGGAAGTTGACGTCATTTTCGGGTTCGTGGAATGAACAATTAAATAATAAAATGTGGGTTTCCTTATAAGGCTTGTCCTACATTGGAAACTTAAGAGAACTTATGTGTGTATATAAGTTCTAGGTGGCAACACTTGGGTTGGGCCCCAAGGGGCACCCCAAGTTTGTAGAAGGGAGGAGTTATGGACAAAGTGAACCTTGGCTCAAACTACCACATGCGCGCCGCCGCCCGTCTGGTTGGCTGAGTCGAGTCGTACGGGCCGCCGGTGTGGGTTATGGGTCGGGTCGGTTCTACCTTTAATTTTTGGATAAAATTTATTTTGAATTTTTTCCAAAAAAAATTCTTGCAGGAAAATTAATTTTTCTAAATGAAATTAAATTTGAATTCAAATTTTGTGCTAAATTTGAATTCAAATTTTCTGTCCAAAGGTATGCCTCCTCCAGTCGGAAATTTCCAACAGATTAACTGTTTGAAACTGCTCTAAACTGCCAGCAGTTACACAGATTTAAAACTGCAGTGGTTATCTGTTTAAAACAGTTTGTATCTGTTCAAATTTTGAACTGTACCTGTTTATTCCTTTCATATCTTTTCGGATAGTTTTGAATAGTCACCATTTGTCTTATAAATAGAAGACTTTCCAGCAGGTTTTTCACAATCATAAACATCCAGAAAAATCTAAAATTCTCTTGGTTCCCTCCCTGTTTTGCTCATTTGCATAAATTCTTTTCATACTAGTTTTTAGAAAAAAATTAAGAGAGTATAGAACACAGGTTTGATTCGCCGTACAAATTATTTGGAGTGCTACTACAATTTGTGAAGATCATTGTATTATGAGAGATAGACGCCTTTTATCCATAAGCACCGTAGCGGGGCGAATCTGTCTTAAGGATAGAGTGTCACACACTCGACTTGATCTTTTAAATATTTATTCATTTCGGTAAAATAAAATTCTGTAAGTAATTTATTTTTATTTGTTTGATTTGTTTCAAGTTATTTATTTTACATAGAAGATTATTCCAACAATGACTTTGCCCAAAAAAAATGTGTTTATGTATGTGTGTATGAGAGAGAGAGAGAATAGAAATTCTCCTTTTACTTTGTATATTCTATAATTCTGCTGATCAATTTTCAGCCGGATAGTAGCATAAAACTGGATTGGGTTAGTATGTCTTGGAAAATTATTCAGTAGTTTAGAAAGTACCATTATAGTATATACATCATGAGACCGCACGAAAGAGATGGATGGAGCTAATTTTGTCTCTCAATCAATCAAGGTTAAGACACGAGTGATTCATTCATGGATAAAGGAGTGGGATTCAATTAAATTACTCTCAAATGAAATAATTGTATATTTGATTCAAACTTTCTAATTCAAAGATTATTTTATCCCATGAGTAGAGGGGACAACTTATTTGAGATGACAGTTTTGTTGTAAAATTTACAAAATCTTCTTTCAAGTAACTTTTCTCTAGATAGTAATTCCTGAATAATTTATTCTGCCTAATTTAACCCGAATAAAAAATAACTTTATTAATTTAAGAACATCTTAAGTCAACGTGTTGAATTGGTGTTTGTGATGCCCATTGGGATCATGACGTCTTGTCCTATGCTACAGATCGTTTAAGCTCCCTGACAAGTGGTGACAGATCATTTAATCCCATTGTTCATATTAAAAAACATATATATACTCATGACATTCATGCATGGCTTTCATAGATTGCATGTCTTATTTAGAATTTTGAAATACAGTTATACTATAATGATATGATTATAATTTTTTTTAGATAAATTATACTTTGTTCTTTTATATTTGATCACTTTCTCACTTTAATGTTTATAATTTATTTTTTCTCACTTTGACCGTTTATATTTCAAATTTTTCTTACTTTACTCATAAATTTAATTTCTATTCAAAATTAAACATAAAATGCCATAATAACTGTCACATAACATAAAAAATATATTATTATATTAAAATTTATGTAAAAAATGTGAGTTATATATAATAAAATATTTTTATGTCACGTGACTAACAATGTGTCGTTTTCTGTTTAATTTTGAACATAAATTAACTTTAAGAGTAAAGTGAGAAAAACTTGAAACATGAAGAAACAAAGTGAGAAAAAACAAATTTCAAGAATCAAAGTGAGAAAATAGCCAAATGTAAAGGGCCAAAGTGTAATTTACCCTTGTTTTTTTTTCATAGAAATCACATGGATAGACTTCTGTTTTTAAAAGGATAATGAAAAATTCAAGACTGCCATATTATTTTACATAAAATTATGTATAAAATTTCTATATAAAAAAATTATGTATAATTTTTGTTTGCAGAAAGTATATGTTGAGTTATTTTTAAACAGGTGATGTGTTGCTTTGTGTGCACATTTTTAGCAAGAGACAAAAATAAATAAAAGAAAAAATAATCAATAAAATTTTCCCTAGCATCTAAAAAAAGAAAAAATAACCAAGAAGCAAAAAATAAATAAATAAAAAGAGACTTCGTAAATAGAAATCCCTAGTTTGAGTCATTTTCATCCTCTGCGAGATTCTAAATTTGAGTCGTTTTGTTTGACACCATTCCTCTCACATGTAATTTGTGGATAGAATTAAACATAATGACTTATTTTGAAAATGATATTTTGCGTTGGATTCATCCACTAAAGATCTTTGTACTATAATTTTATTATGATAATCTGTAGTCTAGGACTAAAATTGAATAAAAATGATGTTACTTTATGATGTATGGTTTAGAAAAAATGCAATATTCTGATTACAATTTAATTCTATTTCAAAATCAAATCTTTTCATTTTATATTTTACTGATGTCTCACAGCAAAATCACAGTAGAAAAACCATTATAGAAATTGACATAGGTGGGCCTATAGGAGCTTTTGGCCCACCACTTAGAGCCTAATACATAATTCAAATACTAAAGCCCAACGTTGCACCAAGGACTAATGATATCTAAACACGTGTCAAGAGAAGAACCAGTCACATAAGCAGAAAAAGATCCTGCAGAGTTATTGCATCACACATCAGCTATTAATGAGGTTTCCTGCAGCATTTATTACGATAACCCCTTCACGTCGGAACAGAACAGCCTCACCATGAACAAGGCAAGCTAGAACATAGACTTTCGGCCAACATGACAGGTCGGAGTGGATAAGGAAATGATGAGCAAAAGATATAAGTAGGCTTCTAAGACAAAGAGAAGGTTAAGTTCTTTATCACCATCCTATCTCTATACTCCGTTGATCTCTCTTCTCTAGCTTGTTTGTCGGAGGGTTCGCTGGGAGACTACCGTTCCCCATTGAACTCTTGTGCAGGTTTCTCAGCAGGCCAGCGATCGGACAACTGTGTGGGAGGCCTAGATCAGCCCGACCCGTTACTCAGAGAAAAATAGTATCATCAGTTGGCGTCGTCTGTGGGAAACCTTTCGCTCCGTGTGACAACTGTGCTCATTGTCACCGGAGACCCATTCCCGATAATCCTTACCTGCCACCCACCAAGGTGGATGGTCACAACTAGATCCATGACTTCTCAACACAACGTTGTCGATCCCTAAGCCGATCCTCCTAACCCAAACAACCCACCGCAGTATTTCACAGAACTCACCAACAACATTAACCACCTAGCCGAACAAAACCAAGCTCTGATCAATGCTTTGCTTCAGTGAGACCTTCCTATGCCTCCTCCACCACCTCAAGATATCCCACCCAACCGAGAACGAACCCCGAGCCATCCTTTTCAACAATCCCACCCATCCAACTTGGAGGGTTTGCAACCCCTCTCCAAGATATGAACCCGCCACCTCGGGCTCCACATCCATCAGTCCATGCACCTGCTCCCGAGGGAGAGGCCAGTAGTGTCCAGCCTCCATTGCATTCTAGTGGTGACAACGTCCCTATTTGGGATGCGGAACTCCGAGCCATGAAACTCCAACTTCAAGGAGTCATGCAGAACATACAGAATAAACCCTTCACCACAGCCAACTCACCATTCGTCGCCTCCATCAAGGACAAACCCCTACCTCCTAAGTTCAAAATGCCCTCGATCGGCTCTTTCGACGATACAACGGACCCAGTCGACCACTTGGAGACTTGCAGGACCCTGATGGTCCTCCATGCATTCCCTGATGAGATCATGTCTCGGGCTTTCCCGTAACACTTAAGGGGTCAGCCCCACTGTGGTTTAGTCAGCTGCCGACGGACTCTGTCTCTACTTTCCAGCACCTAAGTGACTTATTTCTCAGCCATTTATTGGTGCCGAGCACCAGCGGCGTCCGGCAACCCAACTCCTCAACATCCGTCAGACGGAGGAGGAGTTGCTGCGTAGCTTCGTCACCCGCTTCAACATCGAAGCCTTGCAGGTGGCGGAAAACGATGACAAGGTCATTCTCACGCTTTCATGGCCGGTCTACGATCATCCGATTTCCTTTTCTTCCCCTTTCCAAAACCCTCCAACCTCCATGGCAACCTTTCTTTCCAAAGCCTAAAAATACATGAATGCCGAAGACTTTCTGCCCGCCCGCCCGCCAAGATTCCATAACCAAAAACCCAACCCTCAGAGAGAAGAGGAAGGAATCTGAAACCAGAACCACCCAATACACCCAGTAACCACCTCAGTATACCAACCGAACCACACGAGCCCACTAATCGGCACCTACCTGACCGCCCGGTCGGTTCGAACGATACACCCCCCTCAACTACCCCATGGAGCAAGTCTTAAATCAGATCCAACGAGATTACAACTTGAAATGGCCACAACTCTCACGGTCCTCTTCCAACTGGCGAGACCAATCCAAATACTGCCGTTTCTATCAGGACCACGGCCACAACACCGAGGAATGTGTTAACCTTAAAGACTAGGTAGAAAGCTTGATATGCTAGGGGCGCCTCAGTCGGTTCACGGCAGTCCATCCCCAGCAACGGCCGAGGATCGAACTTGCTAGGGGCAACCGCCGACACACTCCTCCCCGACAACCCACACAACCTAACCAAGGCAATGATCGGCCCCCGCCCTAACCCCGAGCACAAGCGAACCCTGCTCCCTCAGTCGGAGAGATCAGAGTCATTGCTGGCGGACTTGCGTGTGGAGGACCATCCCGTTCGGCCCAGCGAGCCGAACTCAAAAAAATCAGGCAGGGCTCCGACAAAGAAGTCGCAACTTTGGATCGCCCCTTCAAACACCCCAAACAGTGGATGGAGCCCATCACCTTTACGGAGGCTGATTGCACAGGCATTCGTTACCCTCATGATGACCCCATCGTCATCTCTGCTCTCCTGTCCAATTACAAAGTCAGACGAGTGCTTGTCGACAACGAAAGCTCTTCAGACATCATCTTCCTAAACGCCTATCGCCAACTCAAGGTCAGGAAAGAAAGTTTGTCCCTTCTCCAAACCCCACTGGTCGGCTTCACTGGGGATTGGGTGACCTCCATAGGCTCCATCGACCTTCCCATCACCATCGGAGAGTATCTGCGGTAGACCACCAAGTTGCTCACTTTCCTTGTCGTCGACTGTCCCTCTACTTATAACATCATCCTTAGCCGCACCACCCTTAATGTTTTTCAAGCTATCACATCCACATACCATCTGGCCATGAAATTCCCCAGCGACCTCGGGGTCGGCACCGTGAGGGGAGAGCAGACTGTAGCCAGAGAATGCTACGTCGCTTCACTCAAAGAGGTTAAGTTGAAGGAGGCTATGATCATTGAAGGACTCGACGTCAGAGACGAAGACGAGTTAGTCAGAGGGGAACTAGTGGAAGAACTTGTTGAGGTCCCCATCGACCCCACCAACCCAACAAAAACAGCTAAGATCGGAAACCAAGTATCCTCCCAAGCCAAGGCCGACCTCACAGCCCTCCTAATCGAGCACAATGATGTGTTTGCCTAGACCATTCTACATGTCGGGTATTGATCCCTTATTAATCACTCATCGTCTCAGCATCGAGCCCCATTTCTGACCTTTCCGCCAGAAGTAGCGTATCTTTCACCCGGAACACAATGCTCTTATTACTTCCGAGGTCGACAAACTACTAGAGGCACGGTTTGTCAAGAACATAGACTACCCCAAATGGCTGTCAAATGTGGTCCTGGTCCGTAAAACCAACGGTTAATGGCGACTTTGCGTCGACTACTCCGACCTTAATCGGGCTTGGCCCAAAGATAGTTATCCTCTCCCCCGTATAGATCTGCTTGTCAACGCCACGGCCGGACATCAGATGCTCAGTTTCATGGACGCCTTCTCTGGTTACAATCAAATTTTGATGCACCCGGTTGACCAGGAACACACCTCCTTCATCATAGACAGAGGAACTTACCACTATCGTGTTATGTCTTTCGGATTGAAAAATGCCGGAGCCACTTACCAATGGTTGGTCAATGCCGTCTTTCACCATCAGATAGGTCGGAACATAGAAGTCTACGTCGATGATATGCTTGTCAAAAGCAAACTCTCCTCTGATCATTTGGCAAACCTGTGAGAGACTTTCGAAACCTTACATAAGTATCAAATGAAGCTAAATCTGGAGAAATGCGCCTTCGGCGTAGGATTTGGGAAGTTCTTGGGTTTTATGGCTAGTCAGCGGGATATCGAGGACAACCCTGAAAAGATCAAGGCCCTGATAGAAATGCAGTCACCCAGAACGGTTAAAAAGGTTCAAAGGCTTACCGGCAGAGTCGTCACCCTCAACCGTTTTATTTCCTGTGCAACAGACAAATGCCTCCTTTTTTTCAAAGTCTTTTGGCAGGCCTTCAAGTGGACCACCGAATCTGAAGAGGCCTTCCAACAATTGAAGCAGTGCATGGCCAACCCCCCTACTCTCTCAGGCACTCTCGGGCGAGACCCTCTTTCTCTACTTAGCCGTATCGAACACCGCAGTCAGTGCAGCCCTTATCAGGGAGGACGGTTCAGTACAACGTCCAGTTTATTACATTAGCCGAGCTCTCCAGAGGGCAGTACAGAACTACCTTGTGCTGGAAAAAATGGCCCTCGCCTTGGTCATAGCCTCACAACGACTCCAACTTATTTCCAAGCTCACTCCATAGTGGTCCTTACTGACCAACCTTTGAAGAAGGTAATGCAACAACCAGAGTCGTCCGGCAGACTTATGCAATGGTCCGTCGAGCTCAGCCAATTTGAAATCTCTTACCAACCTCGAACGGCGATCAAAGGACAGGCTGTTGTCGATTTTATCTTGGAATTCACCAATCCCACTCCAACCACACCCCCTCAGCCTAAACAATTCAACACTGAGATAGAAAATCCCCACTCCTGGACCCTCAATGTTAATGGATCATCCCGTAAAGAAGGCAGTGGGGCTGGTCTCATCCTCACCGCTCCCGAGGACGGTTATTTTAAGTGTGTTCTCCGCTTTCTGTTCGACGCAAGCAATAATGAGGCCGAGTATGAGGCCTTGATAGCAGGTCTTCGCCTAGCTAGAGACATTGGTGTGAGCCATATCCAAGTATTCAGTGATTTCCAACTGATCGTTAGACAGATTACGGGGGAATTCGACGCAAAGGAAGACACAATGCGAGCCTACAGGGATATTGCACTCCACTTTGTTCACTTTTTCAACACTTTATAGGCCCACCACTTAGAGCCAAATACATAATTCAAACACCAAAGCCCAACGTTGCTGGAGCCCAACGTTGCACCAAGGACCAATGATATCTAAACACGTGTCAAGAGAAGAACCAGCCACATAAGCAGATGAAATGGCCCAATTAGCCTCGGCTGACCAGTCAGACCTCAGCCATGGTGTCCGTCTTGAATACCTAGCCCACCCGGCTATTTCGCCAACCCAACAGAAGGTCCACTTCCTCCAAAATGAACCTATCCCATAGGCGGCGGACATCCTTCTGTTTTTGACAAGTGGGAGTTGCCAGATGACAAACAGCAGACCGCTAAAGTCAGAGCCTAGTCGTTCAATTATATCCTCATCAGCGGCCTACTATACAAACGTGGATTTTCATACGCATACCTCAGGTGCCTCAGTCCTGTTCAAGCGACCTATGTGATGAGGGAAGTCCACAAGGGTATATGTGGTAATCATTCGGGTGCCAGGTCGCTGGCCCATAAAATACTTCGCACCGGTTACTGAATTCATGCTTAAGTGTGATAAATGCCAGTGCTTTGCCAACATCCCCCATACTCCGCCTACAGAACTGATTACACTCAGCAGTCCCTACCCATTCGCCAAGTGGGACATCGACTTAGTTGGTCCATTGCCCACCAGTAGGGGCCAAACCAAGTTCGCTGTGGTCGCCATTGATTACTTCACCAAATGGATGGAAACGGAACCCCTCGCCATAATCACTGAACGAAACACAACCAGATTTATCTGGCAGTTGATCGTATGTCGATTTGGAATCCCTCAAGCCATCGTCTTAGACAACGGCAAGCAATTCGACAATGCCAAGTTCAGGAAATTCTGTGTAGAGCTCTACATTCAACCATGTTTCTCTTCGCCAGGCCATCCCCAAGCCAACGGGCAAATCGAGGTCACCAACTGCTCTCTCTTGAAGATCATCAAAACTAAGTTGGAAGCCGCTAAGGGACTCTGGGCTGAGGAATTACCAAACGTACTATGGGCCTATCGCACTACCGCTCGAACCTTACCGGGGAGACCCCCTTTCGCTTAACATACGGTGCCCCTTACCGGGGAGACCCCCTTTCGCTTAACATACAGTGCTGAGGCGGTCATCCCAGTGGAAATCGACCTGCCGACCCCGAAGGTTTTGCATCCGGATCCAGCACTAACCGAAGAATTGCGTCGGGCTGACTTAGACCTGATTGAAGAGCTCCGCGACACCACTGCTGTCAAACAGGCCTCATATCAATAGAAAATGAGAACACATTACAACCGCAAAGTCCGACCAAGGGAGTTCGCAGTGGGGGACCTCGTCTTGCGCGAAGTGACTCTTGCTACGAAAAATCCCGTCGAGGAAAAGCTAGCAGCCAAATGGGAAGGACCTTACATAGTTAAAGCCAGACCTCGCCCAGGCACTTACCGACTCCAAGACATGGAGGGCAGAGACCTCCCCCATCCATGGAACGTTGAGCACTTGAAGCGCTATTTCCAGTAAAATGACGTCTCCTATTTTTGTATTGATCAATTGTTATATGTTCTTTTTGGCGATCTACACGCTTGTTCATTTTTTTCCTTTTCATACATGGTGTAAACTTGTGATCAATAGGCTATGCCTTAAATGACAATGATTTATATCTCCATTATCTGCGTTGTGTTTCAATAACGACTTGTTAACTAGAGCTTGGCTAGATTGAGTTGATTAAAGCGTCAGCCAGACTGAGTACAAAGAGCTCAGTCAGACCGAGTTAGCTAAAGTCTCAGCTAGATTGGGCACGAAGAGCTCGGCCAGACTAAGTTAGTTAAAGCCTCAGCCAGATTGAGCACGAAGAGCTCAGCTAGACTCAGTTAATTAAAGCCTTAGCCAGACTGAGTACGAATAGCTCAGTCAAATCGAGTTAGCTAAAGCCTTAGCCAGACTGGGCACGAAGAGCTCGGCCAGACTGAGTTAGTTAAAGCCTCAGCCAGACTGAGCACGAAGAGCTCAGTCAGACCGAGTTAGTTAAAGCCTCAGCTAGACTGAGCACAAAGAGCTCAGCCAGACTGAGTTAGTTAAAGCCTCAGCCAGACTGAGCACGAAGAGCTCGGCCAGACTGAGTTAGTTAAAGCCTCAGCCAGACTGAACAGGAAGAGCTTAGCCAGACTGAGTTAGTTAAAGCCTCAGCCAGACTGAGCACGAAGAGCTCAGCCAGACTGAGTCAGCTAAAGTCTCAGCCAGACTGAACGCTTGAAGCTCAGCTAGACTGAGTTAACCTAACCCTCAGTGCGACAGAGCCCTCAAAGTCTTAGTCAGAACTCGAATGCAAAATTCAGCCAGTTCATTTTCACAATTTAATATTACAACATGGTTGCCATACTTAGTTAAAATTCAAGTTAATGACCATCTATTTTCACTAGTCGTACAAGTTAACCTGTCTGTCCATTTTAAACATTTTTCACATCATGGTTTACTTACGAAATTTCAAATTACTTAGCCCATTTTTAACATATGGTTTGCCCATTTTTAACATTTTCATTGATCATCCATATAAGCCAACCTGATTGCCCATTTTGACCATTTTACATCACAATTTACTTATAAGTTTCACAAATTACGCACAAGTTCCATTTTTTCCGCTCAGTCATTTCTACCATCCCAAATTTGCAACTTAAAATAATGACAACAATAATATACAAGTAAACTTGTTGTTTTATTCATAACCTTACGCTTTCATACAAATCGTTGCACAAAATTACTTACAAACAAAAAACAAAAGCAAAAACAACAAAACACACAAATACAAAATTTTTACACAAATCACTATTTCTCACTAAAGGCAAGATCTTCCTCTTTAATCCCCTCATCCAAGGGGGTCTGGGCGATGTCGTCTTTGTCTACTTTCACGAGGCTAAAGTCCACATTTGGGAACAACTCTTGCGTCTTATGTTTGAAAGTCATCCAGCCGCTGTCCCAGAACTCGCTTATTTTGTGGTTGTAGAAGTTAGACCGCTGGAAGCTCTGGATCACTTCCTCTTCACTCCTACCTCCAACGGCCGCTCCCGACGGCCCAGCCCCTCCATTCCCCTCCCTCGCCAAGCTACTGGCGACAGCGGCATCGATGGCCATCTGGAAGTCGGCGGATCCATTGAATTGCTCTACGGCCGCCATACACAAGTTGGGGTACGCCGCCCTTTCAGATGCCAATTTGGCCATTTCTTCTGCCAGGGCCTTCTCCAATTCCGCGATCCGACCATCGGCCTCTTCCTTGTCCTTGACCGCATGGTCGTGTAGTTTTCATTGTTGGTCATGGCCTCCTCCCACCTCTCGTTAGCAGTGGTGCAAGCTTGTTGGACCTGCTCTAGTTTCCTTTTCTCACCCGCCAACTCGAACTCTAACGATACCGCCATGTGGTGCTCCGTTTCGAGCTCTGATTTGGTTGCGAGCAGCTCGACACTAGCTCGCCCGGCTGAGTAGCTCTGCACCAATGCCAACACTTCCATATTCTTCATCCTTTGCGCATACTCTAACCCCTTTGTGCATGCGCTCTGAGCGGCCCTCCTCCAGCCCGCTGTCTCAACCCTTAGGTTTTGCAGTTGCGACTTCGCCTCTTCCAGCTGGGCCCTCAGCGGCTCTACCTTCATCTTTGAGCGCGCTGCTTTGTTCATTAAGGCAGTCGCCAGGGTCACTGCCTCTATCTGGGCTAAACAAAACCCCCTCAGGAGGTCGGCCTCTGTCAACCGCGCCATTGACCGTACGACCGCATCCTCCACCATTCCAACAAGGTGGTCGGCTGCAACCCTGGCTTCCTCTCCTTCTGTTGAGCGACCTGCCAGCACATGCGCGTGGTACAACGCAATCGCCAGCGTGGCACTCATCTTTAGTTTGCTGATCCCACTTTTCCCTTCACTAGGTCTGGGGGTTACTTCTGGTGTAGGTACCACCGTCGTCGCCATATGAGCACTTGGGCCCAAGTGTTCTTTCAGTACTTGGGCGCTCGGACCCTTGTTTTCCTTCGTCACTTGGGCGGTCTCCCCTTTTGCAGCTGTCTCCACCCTTCCCTCATTCATCTTCTCCACCATAGGGGCATCCTCGCTCCCAACCTTCATCTTTTTCAAGACAAGGGCGTCTTTTCCCCCTTCTACAGCCGCTCTCTTCTTCCTTGTCTTCTTCAACATTGCCTCCACCTCCTACTTGCCCCTCTTCTTTAGCCGGTTTACTAGGGGCGGCAGTGGGGCAAACTCAAGTAAGTCTTTATCTCCCAGCGGTTTGGGACGCGGTCGGACCCGCTCCCTCATCACCAGTTTAGGGGTAGGCCCCAACTGTGTCTCTTTATACTTGTCCGCTTTGGCGAACGCTTTCCTGTCTTCCGCCTCCTCCGCCTTCCTCCGCGCCTCGAGTTCCTCAGTCGCCGGATCCCCCTCCGTAGGCTGCGGTCCTAGTCTCAAGGCAAACAGGGTTGAAGGAAAGATCAGCTCATCCCATTTCACCCCCTTCTCCTCCTTCCACGCCTTCACCTTGTTTTCGGCCCCCATATCCAACTTTGGCTCCACCGATTTTGTGGGGACTTTCCATGTCGTCCGAACTCCTCTCCCAACGTTTGCTGATACATAAAACCATCTCGGTCTCCACCCCTTCACCGAAGATGGCAAGCCTGCCACTAGACCTCAGCCCGCCACTACCTGCAAGGTCACCCACGTTTCTTGTTGACTGAAGGCCTTGTAAAAGAATTCTTCCATCGTTATGGCCGCCCCTCCGATAGCCTGCGGCCAGGCGCTCGCACAGGCCATTAGTATTTTCCAGGCGTTCGGCATCAACTGCCCTGGCCCCACCTCTAGCTTGTTAAGCACGTCCACCACTATTTGGGGGAGTGGTAGCCTCAGACCCCCCCGCAGTGCTTCATCGTATAAGCTGAATTCGTCCGACCGTATATCCGACGCCCTCTCCTTAGACGTAGGCAGCCTCAACCCTATTTCTACAGGAATTTGGTACTTCCTCCGTACCTTCTCCAACTCCTCTGCCGTAAACATGGATCTGTTCGGCTTGGTGTGCCAGTGGTCCGGCTCCACTTGGCTAATTGGCCTGGCGGCCGCGATCATCGTTGTCGGACGAGCTCGCGCCCCTTACGCGGCTCTTCTCTCTTCCCTTCGCTCTGCCCGATACTGTTCCGCCAACTCCACTGCGTCGTCTTTCCCTAAAAAGTCTAGTCTTATGGTTGCCATCCCTCCTATGTGTCTGTGTATAACTTCGGACGCCGACACAAGGAAGTTCACAAAGTGTTGCAGAGGTGTATCACACGAAACAAATGAGTTCACTTTTGGGACGTGTTGGTTTTTTGCAAAAAGGTAGGTAAAGCGAATAACTCCAAATGCCCACGGTTTGCCTATATTCCAAAGGTCAAGATTAAATTTTGCCAGTTTGAAAAATTTCGAAAATTTCCGCCCCCATCTCTTCAACGCCCTATATTAGCCTATCCCTTCATTTCCTGCTCACGCCTCACTTCCCTTGTTATGAGATTGTGCCACGTGTACGACCACGATCCACTGCTCTCTCTCCATTCCCTGTCTATTCCACTTCACATCATTACGTGCCATGCCGCGCCTCGAGCCCCGTGCGCCACCATTTTCCCTTCTCACTCGGTCACCCTTCGCGGTTGACCTCTTTTGTAGTTGGCCTTCTCACTCGGTCACCCTTCACGGTCGGCCCTACTCGTAGTTGGCCT
This sequence comes from Camellia japonica, assembly GCA_030407325.1. NCBI lineage: Eukaryota > Viridiplantae > Streptophyta > Magnoliopsida > Ericales > Theaceae > Camellia > Camellia japonica. The sequence continues at coordinate 185,605,477 of JAPPVO010000031.1, read as the reverse complement.
TTTCACTCAGTCACCCTTCACAGTCGGCCCTCCTTGCAGTCGGCCTTCTCACTCGGTCACCCTCTGCGGTCAGCCCTCCTCGCAGTCAGCCTCCTCACTCGGTCACCCTTCGTGGTCGGCCCACCTCCCAATCGGTCTTCTCTCTGTCGACCTCTCACAACCCCTGTCTTCTTCCTTATTCTCTTCGTTGGACTGAAACTGCACTTGGGAATGGGGGACTACTGACATGGGTGGGCTTATAGGAGCTTTTGGCCCACTACTTAGAACCGAATACATAATTCAAACACTAAAGCCCAACGTTGCTGAAGCCCAATGTTGCACTAAGGATCAAAGATATCTAAACACGTGTCAAGAGAAGAACCAACCACATAAGCAAACAAAGATCCTGCAGAGTTATTGCACCACACATCAGCCATTAATGAGGTTCCCTGCAGTATTTATTACGATAACCCCTTCTTGTCAGAATAGAACTGCCTCACCGTGAACAAGGCAAGTTAGAACATAGACTTTCAGCTAACATGATAGGTCGGAGTGGATAAGGAAATGATGAGCAAAGGATGCAAGCTTCTAAGACAAAGAGAATGTTAAGTTTTTTTATCACCATCCTATCTCTATACTCCGTTGATCTCTATTCTCTAACTTGTTCGTTGGAGGGTTCGCCAGGGGACTCTCGTTTCCCGTTGAACTCTTATGCAGGTTTCTCAGCAGGCCAGCAATCGGACAACTATGTGGGAGGCTTGGATTAGCCACCCGTTACTTAGAGACAAGTAGTATCATCAGAAATACTCACCCGGGTTTTTTTTTTTGTGGCCAATTTGCAATACAAATCTCATCCGAAGAAAAGATGTCTCACTTTTTTCTAAGACAAAATCATATTGCATATGTAAGATTAAAGAACATTTGAGATAGTTACGGTGGATCAGAAATTCTAAATTTGTTGGTTGTCATTCTTCATAAAAGACTTCTTAATGACTTGGCATATAATTTATCAACAAATTTAATTATTTTAGGACAAATTACGTTATAAAGAATGTCTTTAAATACACCTCAAGCCTTCAAAATTATTATTTTTTTTATTTCTATGTTAACAATACGAATCAATTTCATTCTTGATTTATTCTAAAATCATATTAATCCGATCCATAAACATCCTACGCCATGTAACCTAGTTCCGTAGAGTTTGGATGACAAATGGGGTATTGAAAGACCTTAGATTGCGTGGAGTCAAGCCATACCGATTAGCCCCCATTTCTTTTGGATCACCAAATTTTTGATGATGTGGGACCCAATTACTTGATAAAGTCTTACTATAGTCCGTCTTCCTTTTGGATCATGATCACCCATTTGATGAATCATGTGGGACCCAATAATTGTTAATTGATGATGTCTCCACATCATTTATTCATTCATTCCATATGTATACATCTCCAAATCCCTTCATACCAATGGCACCATATTAGGAACCCAAAAATGAAGGAACATTCCAAACTAACAAAAACGACATTTTAATTCAAAGATGTTTGTGTTTATTAAACAATGCATATAAGCAAAAGTAAAAAAAACTAAATAGTCTATTAGAAGCCGCCTCTCTTTTGGCTCCCAAGTTGTGGGTGACGATTTTCTCACTTCCTATTCTATATTATATTTTTTTGTCTTAAGACGGATTTTATTCCACTATCATGTGCTATCTCACGCATACCTTCTCAGAATATATACAATATATAATTTAATTTATTTTTAAATATAATAAGATTAAAATATTGACATATTATTGTTGGCTACATATTTTGTAAAAGCCAATTATAGTTCGACACGTGGCAAAGTAAGGATAGTATGGGGAGATTGCTCAAGTCTTCGATCTTGATCGTACACGTGGCAGTGGAAATTGGTTCTCACGTGATCTGAGTAGCACAGGATCAATAAAGAGATATAAGATGACGTGGCTTCAATGGTTGCTCATATTTAAATTCAAATACAAGAGGGAAGTTCAACTGCAAGGAAAGGCGTAGTGGAACTACTTCTAAGGCAGCATGATCAGCAATCATGGAGGAGCGGTTCGACAGTTTGAAGTGCAGTTCGATGGTCATCCTTGAGGAGTATAAATAGCAAGGAGGTCCCCAGAAAAAACCCCCAGACTCAGATCATACAAACCAGTCTTTACTTCATATTTTCTTTTCCAGTTTTACATTTCCTGTACTTTAATTTCCTGCACTTTAAATACCTGCACTGCACTTCGATTCATAGGAGTAATTTCAAGTAGATTCAAGTAGACTGTTGCTGTAAACCTCTTCGAGGCCGAGTTTGGACCATTGTAAGTGTTCATGTTAATGAAATACTTCGATTGTTCTTCATATTAACTGTTATTCTCTTAATTTCTTCTAAGTCAAGCCACCAGTAAAAGTCCTCTTCATTGAGGCTGAAAGAACTAAAACACAATCGTCTGATAATTGGTTGGCAATTATAATTTCTGTAAGGACTGATTGATCCTTACTGGCACGCTCGCATTTACAAAAATACCCTTCGAAAAGGCAAAAAGCCAACAATTACACTTAAGATTTATTTTAACTTATTTAATAATTCGTAATATATCATATTATTTTTTTATTTTTATTAGTATTATCATTCTTAAAATTACAAAATCAACTCATCCTAATATCTTTCCGATATATTTTGTCCCCGACATGACACGGGAGAAGGGTGAAATACTATAAATTCACCGCTTTTCTGTCCCATTGCCATCTCCTAACTTTTGAGGAGACACACTGGTCTCTTTTGACAAGTAGGTTAAAAGTCAATTTATTAACTTTTTTACTTTTTTGAGTCACATCACTTCTATACTTTTTGTACATTTTTTTTTAAAAATACAAAAAAAAAAAATAAATCAAAAAAATCAACTTTTAACCTATTTCTCAAAATAGGCTGCCTTCTTTTTTTTTTTTTCTTCATTTTTAATAAAGTGGCCAAAAATCTCATCACATTACATATTTAATCATAAATCAATCAAATTGAATTACAGGCAACAAATTCTAGTGCTTTAAGATAGGCGGCCTGATGATCTATTATAATCACACAGTAGGTCACGTGTATGATCTAATTTGATTATACTCAGCTTGTTTGATTCTGATTTTTAAAAATAATTTTTAGAAAATTTTATTTTTTTATTTTTTATATTTTAATGTTTTTAATAAATTTTTTTGATATTTTCAACAATTTTTTTTAAAATTTTTTTTAGATACACCTAACATAAATACACTTAAAAAGTATACTATTAGTGAAAAAAATCTTTAAAAATACACTAAATACCAAAAAATATAAAAATTCAGTATATTTTTCCATTTTTTTTTGTGTATTTATTAATTTTTTAAAATATTTTTTCACAGATATTTTACTATTTAGATACATCTAAATAAGGTACATTTAAAAAAGTAAAAAAAATTACTTAAAATTTTAAAAATATTCACTAAAAAAAAAAAAAAATACACAAACAAAAAACTTAATTTTTAAAAAATTAAATTTAAAAAATTAAAATCAAACACACTGATTAATTTTTTTTTATATCTCTAACTAGATCAGCCATTACCACTGCTGCTGCCCTCACCTGCCTTATCACAAGGACAACAAAAAGCACCATTAGTTTTAAAGTTACAATTAAATACAACTTCCTACAACCACTTGCTGCTGCCCTCACCTGCCTTATCACAAGGAGAACAAAAAGCACCATTAGTTTTAAAGTTACAATTAAATACAACATATTTTCTTATAATTAAAAAAAAAATTCATCAAAAAAAACAATAAATAAAACATATCAAAAAAAAAATCAAGAAGTAATATGTCATGTGATCAAAACAACAAAAACAGTCGTACAATCAAAGGAACGATGAAGTAGGGGAGCGTGGGTCCCATAGTTGCCCTTAACCTAACACAAGGAGACTTTTGTTTTAGCCAAGCCTGCAAAGCCACTACCAGCTAAATTGCTATTATTGCACATTAAACGGCTTTGACATAATACTTGGTCACCTTTAATATTCTAGGACCCACACCAAGATTAGTCAGAAAAAAGATTTTTAATTATATTATGAATAATAATAATAATAAATGTTACTAAATCACTTGGGTTTCTCTCCAATCCAATTTCAGATGGGAGTGTATTTTTGGATTTCGTGAGCCCATCATAGAATCTACATCGACAATTCAAATCATTCAATATTTAAAACTTGTCGAATATTTCATTCTTATAAAAAATCATGTTAATTGAATATCGATAGTCACTTGATCATATCAAATTTGTGTTAACAATAACTATAATTTTAAAAATAAATTGTTAACACAAATGTAACTGATTAAATGGTTATTGATATTCGATTAATGTGATTTTTTTTACAAGAATAAAGTATTTGACGAGTCTACACATTGAATAATTTGAATTATCGATATGGGCTCCATAACGAGCTCATGGAGATCCAACAAGACACTCTAGTTGAAAAACCTAATTAGAGACAAGCTGAATCCTTGCTAGTTTCTATATTATTGACTCACAAGACAAATTCATGCTCATGTTATGGATAACATGTAGATGATTCCCATGCTATGACATTTCAACATCCAATTAGAGTTGAGCAAACTAGTCTCATGATAATGTTATATACCTATAAAAAGAAAAAGTTAGTATCAAAATGCAACATGATAGTACTATATTTATCTTAATAAAGTGTGTGTCTCGTTCAAAATGAATGAAAACATCGTATTCTAAACACATTTCTACAAAAATTTCTGATCTTGTTTATGCTAATCTTTTGGATACGATTGGCCTATCCTAACCTAATTGAGTTTCCATTGGGCAGAATAATTCCAACGTGTACCTCCAAGAAGAACTTGATATAAATAGTTCAAGGTCATGTTAGGGAAAATCTATGATTCCCCACAAGTAAATCGATCAATGGGAATAAAAACTAATGCGGAAAAATTAAATCAAAGGCAACACAAGAATTTTTACGTGGTTCCCTCAATGTGAGGTACGTCCACGGGATCGAAATCCGATTCCACTATCAACCAAATAAGTTCCAAACGATTACAAACGAGACACTAATGGTCTCACAAAACCACACTTAGGTGAATTCCAAATAATCACAAATAAACAAGAGGAAAGACCTCACCAAATAGATGAACCAAAATCTTCAGAACCAGAGTTGTAGAAGACCCAAAATAACAACCCAAATCAACACCACCAAACAAAGATGCACCAAACCTTATTCACCGAAATCAATTTGCTACTGCTTTTCACTGATTTTTCCGAAGCACTATCTCACCAAGCAAACGGCTGCCACTTTTCTTTCTTGGGAAAAACAATACTCCTAATATGTTGAATCTAGGGTTTTGTAATCAAACCCTAATTGTATCCAAATTGAATTGGGTCTCCACAAATATAATATATAAAAATATATTATACCTAAACCAAGCCAAATTAAAACTCTTTTTCCAAAATCAATTGGGTCCCACACTCCAATAAGGAGGTATACCCAACAATTCTCCCCCTACCGACCTAGGTGGAGACATCAACCATACCCGCCAAAGTTCGACACTTCAAATGTTTATCCCTCGACAAAGTCTTAGTCAACATATCCGAAATATTATCATCCGTGTGAACCTTTTCGAGTTGCAACAATTTCGAATCTAACACATCACGAATCCAATGGTATCTCACATCAATGTGTTTCAATCTCGAATGAAAAGTAGAATTTTTACTCAAGTGAATAGCACTTTGACTATCACAATAAAGCATATACTTTTCTTGCTTCAAACCCAACTCTTGCAAAAATTTCTTCAACCATAACTCTTCTTTGCAAGCTTCTGTAATGACAATAAATTCAGCTTCGGTAGTTGAGAGAGCAACACATTTTTGTAATTTATATTGCCAAGCCACAGCTCCTCCTGCAAAAATCATCAAATACCCCGAAGTAGATTTCCTAGAATCAACATCACCAGCCATGTCAGAATCTGTGAACCCATCAAGCATCGGCTTACCATTCCCGAAACACAAACACACCTTCGAAGTCCCTCGAAGATATCTTAGAATCCATTTTACCGCTGTCCAATGTTCTTTACCCGGATTAGAGAGAAATCGACTCACCACACCAACGGCGTGAGCAATATCCGGCCTTGTACAAACCATGACGTACATCAAAGAACCAACTGCTGAAGCATAAGGAACTTTCAACATCTCTTCTTTGTCTTTCTCACTTGTAGGACATTGATTCGAACTAAGTTTGAAGTGACCCGCAAGTGGACAACCAACCGGCTTTGCTTTATTCATGTTGAACCTCTCAAGAACTTTCTCAATGTAGATTTCTTGAGACAACCAAATCAGTCCCTCTTTGCGATCACGAACAATTTTCATACCAAGTATTTGCTTTGCCGGTCCCAAATCTTTCATAGCAAAAGATTTACTCAACTCCAACTTCAACCTGTTAATCATGGTAGAATCTTGACCCACAATTAACATGTCATCAACATAAAGCAAAAGAATAATAAATTTGCCATCCGGGAAATTTTTCACAAACACACAATGGTCCGAAGTGGTTTTAGAAAAACCATTATTCATCATAAAAGAGTCAAATTTTTTGTACCATTGCCGTGGGGCTTGCTTGAGGCCATACAAACTTTTCTTCAATTTGCAAACAAATTTCTCTTTCCCTTTCTCTACAAAACCTTCCAGTTGCTCCATGTAAATTTCTTCTTCAAGATCACCATGAAGAAATGCGGTCTTCACATCAAGTTGCTCAACTTCAAGGTTCATACTTGCAGCCATGCCAAGTACAACCCGAATAGAAGACATCTTTACAACCGGTGAGAAAATTTCGTCAAAGTCAATACCTTTCTTTTGCCCAAAGCCTTTCACAACAAGACGTGCTTTGTACCTCAGATTCTTGCCATCATTCTTCAATTTGAAAACCCACTTATTTTTCAAAATTTTCCTCCCTTTAGGCAACTTCACTAAATCATAAGTCTGGTTTTCAAGCAAGGAATTCATCTCCTCGTCCATGGCCTTTTTCCAATCACCTTTTTTTGCATGCTCAATTGCTTCTTGGTAGCTCTCAGGCTCCCCTTGATCGGAAATCAACACAAATTCATTGGGAGGATACTTTCTTGAAAGTTGTCGGTCCCTTGTAGATTTCCTCAACTCAAGTTGTGGTGGCGGTTCTTGAGTTGGATGCTCTTCCTCAATTTCTGGCTCAACTTCATTAGGATTAGCATCATCCTCTACATCTTCAATGGGTGGCTGCACATCTCCCCCATTTTCATCATCAACTGAAGATAAAGGAGAATGATCTATATCAATGAGATTACTAGTTCTTGGCTCCGGTTGATCACCTTTGCCAAAATCTTCAATTGTTTGGTCTTCAAGAAGCACAACATCACGACTTCGAATGACTTTCTTGTTGACCGGATCCCACAATCTATACCCAAATTCATCACGTCTATAGCCAAGAAAAATACATTGTCTTGACTTACTATCAAGCTTGTACCTCTCATCCTTTGGAATGTGAACAAAAGCTTGGCAACCAAACACTCTCAAGTGCTCATAAGACACATCTTTGCCAGTCCAAACTCTTTCAGGAACATCACCATTCAAAGGATAGCAAGGAGATAAATTGATCACGTTAACCGCTGTACTCATTACCTCACCCCAAAAGGATCTTGGCAATTTAGCTTGTGAAGGCAAACACCTTGTTCTTTCCACAATGGTGTGGTTCATCCTCTCGGCAACGCCATTTTGTTGAGGAGTCTTCTTAACTGTCTTTTGGTGCTGAATACCTTGGCTGCGACAATACTCATCAAATGGCCCAGTGTATTCACCACCATTGTCTGATCAGATGCACTTCAATTTCTGCCCTGTTTCTCTTTCAACCATGGCCTGAAAATGCTTAAATACTTCTAGAACTTGATCTTTAGTTTTTAGTAGAAAAGCCCAAACTTTCCTTGAATAATCATCAATGAAAGTAACAAAATAAAGTGCACCACCATGTGTTCTAACTTTTAAAGGACCACAAACATCCGAATGAATCAACTCCAAAACATTTTCTTTTCTATAAGCAACATTTTTATGAAAAGAAACTCTATGTTGTTTACCCGCCAAACAATGAACACAAGTTTTAAGATGTGTACCTTTCAAACCGGGTAGAAGCTCTTTCTTGAACAAAACTTGCAGCCCCTTTTCACTCATGTGCCCAAGTCGCTTGTGCCACAATTCGATAGAAGTATCATCTTCAAGTGCATTGACAACACCTTTACAAATTTTTCCTTGCATCGAATAAAGTGTATGAGTCTTCTTGCACTTAGCCACCACCAAAGAACCCTTTGTGAGCTTCCATACTCCATCACCAAATTTGTTGTTGTAACCTTCATCATCTAGCTTCCCAGTAGAGATCAAATTGAGGCGAATGTCGGGAACATGCCTCACATCTTTAAGCAACAACTTACAGCCCAAATTTGTTTCCAAACAAACATCACCCATGCCGATAATCTTGGACAAACCTTCATTACCCATTCGAACAGAACCATAATCTCCTGCAGTGTAGGTAGTGAAGAAATCAACTCGAGAAGTCACATGAAAAGAAGCACCAGAATCAATCACCCAATGACTCTCTTGGCCCACAAAATTGATACAATCATCTTCACAAACGACCATGAGATCATCGGTAGTAACTGTCGTTGTGTCTTCTTGCTTCTTATCCACACTTTTGTCACGCCTTTTCTCCTTATTCTTGAGCTTTCGGCATTCTCGCTTCATGTGCCCTTTCTCATGGCAATAATAACACTCAATGTCTTTCTTTGAAAAAGAACCATCTTTTGATTTGTCACTATCACCCTCAATGAGTCCATACAAATCTTTACAAAATAATAGGTCATCTATTTTAGTTTGCCAAGTTACCCAATTGCTTCCATTGAAGCTAGACATACGACCCACATTCCCCTCCATTGATTTACACAAATAAATAAACTCAAATAAACCGTAAGCTTTGATACCAGTTGTTAGGGAAAATCTATGATTTCCCACAAGTAAATCAATCAATGGGAATAAAAACTAATGCGGAAAAATTAAATCAAAGGCAACACAAGAATTTTTACGTGGTTCCCTCAATGTGAGGTACGTCCCCGGGATCGAAATCCGATTCCACTATCAACCAAATAAGTTCCAAACGATTACAAACGAGACACTAATGGTCTCACAAAACCACCCTTAGGTGAATTCCAAATAATCACAAATAAACAAGAGGAAAGACCTCACCAAATAGATGAACCAAAATCTTCAGAACCAGAGTTGTAGAAGACCCAAAATAACAACCCAAATCAACACCACCAAAGCACCCAAACAAAGATGCGCCAAACCTTATTCACCGAAATCAATTTGCTGCTGCTTTTCACTGATTTTTCCGAAGCACTATCTCACCAAGCAAACGGCTGCCACTTTTCTTTCTTGGGAAAAACAATACTCCTAATATGTTGAATCTAGGGTTTTGTAATCAAACCCTAATTGTATCCAAATTGAATTGGGCCTCTACAAATATAATATATAAAAATATATTATACCTAAACCAAGCCAAATTAAAACTCTTTTTCCAAAATCAATTGGGTCCCACACTTCAATAAGGAGGTATACCCAACAGGTCAATGCTTCCAATTAACAAACCATGGAAAGATCAAAATAAGATAAAAGAATCCAACTTGCAGTCTACCAAACATGACCTTTACATCGCCTCTATATGAATAGTCCACCTAAGAGACTTAGTATGGCAAAATGGTCATTTCACAAATGGGTTTCTTTAGGAAAAGAAGAGATCAAAAAGATGAATAAAAGAGGAAAAACTTAGGTACCGTTTGGTAACACTTACGTTTTTAGTTTTCTCTTTATATTTATAAAAAATTTAAAAACTCAAATAAAAACTTGTTTGGTAAATTTTTGATTTATAAATCAGTGATCTCAGTTTATAAATTTGGCTAAAAAATGTAAACTCAAAAAATGTGTTTCCGTTTTTTTTTTTTTTACCACCCAACACTAGCCACCACTTGCCACCATTTTCTACCACCGTCTTCCACCACCACCACCCACCTACCCCCCACCACCACTCACCACCCATCTGCCACCCGCCACCACCACCCATCTGCCATCCACCAACCACCACCCACTTGCCACCCACTCGCCACCACTACCCATCCCTCGCCACCACCACCATCACCACCACCACCATTACCCACGACCCACTTGCCATCCACCTGCCACTACCCACCACCCGTGACCACCACTCACCACCACCTGCCACCACCATTCACCACCCGCCACCACTAGCCACCCACCACCACCACCACCACCACTACACCACCACCCACTTTCTACCACCCACCACCTGCCATCGTCACCCACCCACCCACTACCACCACTACCACCACCCGCTACCTACCCACCACCACCCGCCATCCGCCACCCACTGCCATCGCCACCCACACCTGCCACCACCATCACTACGACCCACTCGTTACCACCCACGCACCTGCCACCACCACCACCACCACCACCACACCACCACCCGCCACCACCCACTCGCCACCACTACCCATCCCTCGCCACCACCACCACCGCTACTACCACCCACCCGCCACCACCACCACCACCCGCCACCCACTTGCCACCACACACCCGCCACCACCCACTCGCTATCACCCACCACCTGTCACCGTCACCCACCCACCCACCCACTACCACCACCTACCCGCCACCACCACCCACTCGCCACTACACACCACCACCGCCATCCGCCACCCACTTGCCACCGCCACCACCACCCGCCACCACCACCACCGTCACCCACCCACCCACCACCACCACACCCGCCACCGTCACCCACCCACCACCACCACCACCGCTACCTACCCACCACCACCACCCACTCGCTACTACACACCACCACCTACCATCCGCCACCACCACCACCGTCACCCACCCACCTATCTACCACCACCACCACCCGCCACTACCCACCGCCACCACCGCTACCCACCACCTACCGTCACCACTTTCCACCACCGTCTTCCGCCGCCACTTGCCATTTCTCACTCTTTTTTATCTTTTTAAAAATTTTTAAACATTTTGTCAATTATCAAACGCATTTGTAGTTTATATTTTTCTAAAAATAAACAAAAAATAAATAAAAACCAGTTTATAAAATTTTTGTAAATATAAACTGAAAACGTAAACGTTACCCAACATACTCTTATTGATTTTTTGTTATAAGAAAAAGGGCTTTTAATCCTGAACTTATCCACGAAGGAAACAGAGGGAGACAGCACAGCTTGAGACACAGAGAGTGTGTATTGCTGAAGTTATAGAAGAGAGGCAACATCAAAAATAGAAAACAGCCTTCCTAGAAGAAATTGGGGAAAGAGGTGTTTGGTGGAGCTATTGAAACGTAATTTCACACTGTCTTTTGAGTGCTGTGTTTGGTTAGTAATTTTAAAAATTGATTTTACACTCACTTTTGAAAACATATTTATTCGGTCATCCTTTCGCATGTCCTCCTGAACGTCTAGCAGGAACAATATTTTTTGTTTTTTATATATATTTTTATTTGTTATATTTCAAGTAAAAAATATTTTTGGATTAAAATTTTTTTTTTTATGAGTCTTAAATAGAATTTTGGGTTGTATATTTAGGAATGAGTTGTAAATTTTTGAATCAAATATCATGTCACATCACTCAATTCAAACACTTTTCAAAACTCATAACTAAACAAATTTTATACACTCAATTATAATTCAAAACTCACAAACTCAAAATATAATTCTATTCTTAAATCATAATTCTAAAATTCTACCACACGCAACCTTAAAGTTTCTCTTTCCTCCTCATTTCCATGGCTTAAAAGTGCTCCCTAAGCGCATTTTCCTCATTTCCTATATAACCACCACTCCTCCATTTTCTCCTTCCAAACACAAGAACAACAAGATTTCCAATCCAAAAACTCAACATTAACCTACCACTTCAAAAGACATTCCAATCCAATCTATCACCCATTTTGATTTTGATTTTGATTTTGATTTTGTTCTTCCTCCACTAAGATGGATCGCAGGCAAGATGTAGAAGGAAGCGGAAGTGTTCATTTACAAATTGAAGAACTTGGCAATGGAGGTCCAACAATTTTTGAACCCCAAAGCAGTGTGGAAACAAGAGATAGTAGCAATGCTAATCCTGTTTCTCCATCAGAAACCCAAACCCAAGTCCGCGCCCCAGAGCAGAAGCTGACTCTCTTCGCCCTCCGCCTCGCGGTGCTTGAGAGATCGGCGACAGGCCTAGGAAAACTAGCCTTTATTTGGGCAACAGTTGTCCTACTTGGCGGTTTCGCCATTACCCTCGGTAAGACAGACTTCTGGGTCATCACCATAATTCTGTTAATCGAGGGGACTCGGATTTTCAGCAGAAGCCATGAGCTTGAATGGCAACATCAAGCTACGTGGTCAATTGCTGATGTTGGAATCAATAGTTTCCGATTGATAAGATCGAGCTCACACTTCATAATTAAAACTATAAAAGCAATTTTCAAACCCATTGACTTGGTTCGGAAGCAAAGCCAAAGGGGCAGAGAAGTTAATCAGAGTACTCACCTGGCAAGCCGCAAAAACTGGGATCAGAAAAAGATGCCGACTCGAACATGGGTGGCTTCAGATGTTCCTCTGTTTCCATATGCCCAATGGGTTTTCTCAGCAAAACATGTCAGCAGGCTAATGGATTGGCTCCAGATTGCTTCTGCATTAACCTGCACAGGTTTGTCATTAATGAGGCTCATTAGACATAACTATGGCGAAATAGCGAAAGGAGATACCGATAAGCGGAATCGCAGGTCGGCTCTGAATATTTTTTACGCCTTGGCATTGGCAGAAGCTTTGCTGTTTTTATTGGAGAAAGCTTACTGGAAATGGAATGTGATTTACTGTAAAGTGTTGGATGAGGTGAACAAGGAGTGTGAATTGGGGGCTTCGGGTATGGTTTCGATTAAACGATTCTTCTACGATTCGTATTCGAGGTGTGTTAATGGAAGCATTTTTGACGGCCTAAAGATGGATATGGTTTCGTTCGCTATTGATCTCTTGGATTCGAATTCGCCAGATGAACAGCTAATCGCAGTTAGGATTTTACACAAATTCTCAATGAATAAGCTGTTTTCGGATGATACACTGCAAAAGATTGGAATAACGTTTCCGGTGATGGAACGGTTAGTTGAGATGTTGAATTGGAAAGATCCACAAGAAGAAGAGATCAGGAAATCAGCAGCAGAGATATTGACGAAGCTAGCAGGTAAAAAACAGAACTCTCTACGGGTTGCTGGAATACCTGGTGCGATGGAATCAATATCGTCTCTGCTCCAGAACCAAAGGACTCATAGTATAGCCGATGAAATCTCCGAGAAAAGAATCGTCCACGACCATGAAAATTACAGTTTCTCGACATTCAATCATTTGGGACTTCTCATTCTAAAGAAACTTGCTCGAGACCATGATAATTGCGGAAAGATAGGGAACACGAGAGGACTCTTACCGAAAATAATAGATTTTACTCACGCAGAAGAGAGGTTATTGAAGGACGAAACTGCTACAGTGTCTCAGATCTTGACAGTGAGACGATCTCTTCAAGTGCTGAAGATGCTTGCTAGAACAACAGGCACCAACGGTGAGCAGCTCAGAAGAGAGATTTCAGAGGTTGTTTTCACAATCAGCAACATCAGAGATATACTACGGTATGGTGAGAAACACCCAATGCTGCAACAACTAGGGATAGAGATTTTAACCAGTCTGGCAATGGAAGAGGACGCGACGGTGAGGATCGGGAGCACAGGCGGAGTCATCAAAGAATTGTTCAACATTTTCTTCAAAAAGGAGATGCCTGCAAATCAGAATCATGTAAGAATTGCAGCTGGAGAAGCACTAGCAATGCTGGCGTTAGAAAGCAAGATTAATTGTCATCAGATATTGAAATTGAAGGTAATTGAAAAGCTCATTGAAGCATTGGAAGTTCCGTTGCTACGCATGAATGCAGCACGAATCTTAACAAATTTGTGCACCTACGTCGGAGCAGACAGTTTCATGAAGTTAAAGGGGGTCACTGCTGCAGCACCCACTGTAAGTTCTCATTTAACACCAAAGAACATTCAATTTCTTGCAACACAATAAGACTCTATCTTTTCAAGTAGGGGTGATGTTATGGTACATTTGGATGTACCATACATAAGTTATGGGGATATGTGATTTTATATTATAACTAATATCATATAGATCATAACTATTATTATATAACTGATAACTTAATTATAATTGGTTATTCATACATACCATATTATCTCATAACTATCACATAACTAAATTATTTTAATAATTTAATTTTGAATTGGCAACCGGTGTAACCGGTTACCAAAAAGAGGGCAAAGGAAATCAGAGAAGTCCAGGGGTCTCATATCACATATCTCATAACCACTAGTCACGTATCTCATAACTAATACCATTTTGCTCATAATCACACTACTTTGTTCATAACCAATATCACATATCTCATAACCATTGATCACATATCTCACAACTATTATCCACATGAATCATAACCACATCTCAAAACCAACCCCTTCGAGCCATAACCAATATCACATATCTCATAACCTTTAGTTACATATCTCATAACTAACAATCCTTTTGCTCATAACTACACCACTTTGATTATAATCAATATCTCATATCTCATAACCACTAATACATATAGCATAACCGAATACCCTTTGACACACACTTTGCTCATAACCAAAATCACATATCTTACAATCACTAATCAAATATCTCATAACCATTATCCATATATATATCTCGTAACCAACATCACATATATCATAACTGCTAATCACATATTTCATAACCACACCACTTTGATCATAACCAACATTACATATTTCATAACCACTAATCCCATATCTCATAATTGAACACCCTTTGACTTTAAACTACATCACTCTGCTCATAACCAAAATCACAAATCTAATAATCACTAATCATATATCTCATAATTTTTACCCACTTATGTCATAACCACATCTCATAACCAACATCATTTGCCTCATAACCAACATCACATATATTATAACCACTAATCACATATCTCATAACCACTACTCACATATAGGGGTGTAAATTTGGCCCAGGAGCTCGCGGCACACCCCAAGTCCAGAAATTACTCTCTCTCTCTCTCTCTCTCTTTTGGGCTAAAGAAAGGGTTTAGGGATTTGTCAAAAACAATTAATGAGGGAATTTTGATTTTGACAAAATTTAGATATTTGTTTCAAATTTTTGGAGAAAACGGGGCCGAAATTATGTAATAATCATTATAAAAAAAACAAAATTAAAACAAAATTTTTGAATAGAGTCTTATAATAAAATAAATTATTAATTTATGACTTTGTCAATTTATACTTAATTTTTTTTTTATTTATTTTTAATATAAATCCTTCATCTATTTTTATTAAGTAAAATTAATAAAAAGGATTATTTTACTCATCAATTACGAAATGTATAATCACACCATTAATTGGCGTAACAAAAATATTTAAAATTTTAGAAACCACAAATATCATAATCAAGTCACAAAGTTTTGTAATATAAAACACAAAATACATAATGCCATCACTAATTGGCATAACAAAATTGTTTACAATTATCGAAAATCACAAATATCGTAACTAATTTCCAAAATTTTGTAACATTAACAAAAAATTATGAAACTATCCACTAATTGGTGTAACAAAAACATCTAAAAATTTTAAAAATCACAAATGTCATAACCAACTCACAAAATTTAATAATATCAACTACAAAATGCGTAACTGCACCACTAATTTCCATAATAAAAATAATTAAAATTTTTACAAATCACAAATGTCATAACCAATCCAAAAAATTTCATAACATCAATCACAAAATGCGTAACAACACAACTAATTGATGTAGCAAAAATATCCAAATTTTTTATAAACCACAAATATTGTAATCAAGCAACAAAGTTTCATAACAATTATCATAAAATGACTAAACAAATTACTAAAAATCTTAAAATCACCAATCAGGATCTCTCATAATACAGAGAAAACAAAATATAATGACAATCATTAAATAATTTAATCAATGATTTAAAGCCACGGAACAGAAAATGAGAGTTAGAAAAGATTAGCTAGTAGAGCGAGAGGAAGGAGAATATGAGAAAGAAAGACTGAACGAGCTTATCGCCTGTGAAAATGACGTCAACGGTGCTGTCGTTTCTGATAAGGAACATCGAAGATATCTACAATGACAGTGATGGGTCGTTGAACACACCAAAAATAATTACTAAATTATACCAAATTCAATTAGAATAATGGCAAGTCCAGGTATCGATCCACAGGGACTATTGTGAAATTAAACTAATTTAATTGATAAATTCCTAAATTAATTTTGATAAAAAGATTGATTGTTTATAACCTAATTTAATAACGAATAAATTAAACTAAGGAATTGAATTATCAAGAATAATTGAAATCTAGGTTTACTGAATTGGGGAAAAAACTAGGGTGGAGAATTCACCACTAACCACATAATTAGGGTTTCTAATTGAAATCAATTATGCTATGGTTTGAACGGATTAATGTTTCGCAACTACAAGTTTGAAGCATTTAACAAGAAGATTATCACATTCAATGTACGAGCACGAACCATATCAAGTAATACGAATCGTTCACTCTAAACTAGGGTAGTGATACGACTCGTTCCTCGTAGCATGGTTCGTCCCATACCTTGAATGTGAAGGAATAGAAAACTCATGTATGGATAATATTTAACAATCACAGAAAGTCAAATATTCGAAGAGATAATGAAAAATATAATAAAGAAACTTCTAAATCACCATACAATTGTTCAAACCTTTACATAATTTAAAATAAAAAAGAAAACAAAATAATTACATGGCAAGGGTTTCATCAAAACCCTAGAAAAGACGACTAGCCACTTATGGAGGAGTGGAAGGAGGAAGATGGAGAAGAAACCACCATGGAAGACATTTTGGAGCTTTTGCTTTCCTTCTCCTTTCCAAACCCTAGCCTCCCTCTTTAGGTTAAAACAGTTTCAGAACCCTAGAAAAACCTTTTCCTTTTCTATTTATACTTCTACTCACTTCCAAACAGGTTTAAAACATCAGTTTGACTTTTCCAGAAAAAGTCAACTCTGTCCAAATTTTGTCTTTTTGCCCATTTTATGCTCCGACGATGTATAACCTGATTGACATTCAACACACATAAAATATACGGTTTGACCAGCAAGTGAAGTTAAGAGATTCTAATTAACGGTCTCAATGATGTACATTTCGGCCTTAATCTGACAGTAAAGAATGAGAGAGATGCTTGAGGGATGAAGAGGACTGAGATAGCAGAACAGTCTAACAAAATGCGTAATATTCATTTTTCAACAGTTCTATAACACATGTACAAATTGATGATAACAAAACATTTCAAATCATAACTACAGCCAAAGGTTTGTGTATGTATGACATATTAATGTGAAAGAGCTAGAGTTTCGAGATAGATGTATTTACTAGATAGAGAAATATCACCAGAATGAATAGTGTTGAAATAGACAAATAGAGTAGTGACGAGTTCAAGGATCTATTGTAGAGACACAGGAGTAGAGAGAGAAATAATTCAGTGAGGAAGAACTATCAACAATGGTCGTTCGATAATTTGAGCAAAATAGAGAAGTCTAAGTAAGAAATAGAGGGCGCTCAGGCACAACTAGAACAAATCAAGGGAAAGAAAATAGAGTAGGGAAAAAAACGAAGAAAAGTTAGGAAAAAAAATTTAGGAGAAAATTTATTTAGTAAAACAAAATAAAATCACGTCATAGATAATTTTTTTCAACATATTTTTTTATTAAAATTTAGTTAATTATATATATATATATATATATATGTCTATAAGTGTATATAGATATTTTAAAAAGTATATTGTTTGTATATTACTATTTCTATTATATTTAATAAAGATACTATGACTAAAAATAAATCTAAAATAGAGATAGGTGATCAATTGCAATTGTCACTTAAGGATGACACTTCAAAATTAATTGAGAGAGTTGAGAGTTCAGAGATAATGAGAGTTTGAGAGACAGATTTGTTTGTGAGAAATAAAATGAGAAAGGGGTGGCATTTATAGGACTTGGGAGGGAGGGAGGGGTTAATTTATATGTATAAAAATAAAAATAAAATAAAATTGACTGTTGGTGAAATTAATGGTTATATGACTGTTTCAATTTTTCTTTTTTCTTTTTAAAATTTTTGATTGTTGCACTAACAGGGGGCAAGGAGCTGTTGGGGTTGGGTCGGGCCAAATGGGAAAAAAAAATTCGGATCGAGCTCATGAGATGGGTCACACTCCATAACACACCAGAGTCAGGCCGAGCTCTAGAACACATAGTCCAGGGTCTTAGGTTGGGCTTAGGCTCAAGCCTGGTTGGGCCCACCCAGGGCGCGACTGGACTTGGGGTGTGTCGGGAGCTCATGGACCAAATTTACACCCCTATATGTGGGTAGTGGTTATGATATATGTGATGTTGGTTATGAAGCAAATATTATTGGTTATGAGATGTGGTTATGACATAAGTGGGTAAAAGTTATGAGATATATGATTAGTGATTATTAGATATGTGATTTTGGTTGTGAGCAGAGTGGTGTAATTATAAGTCAAAGAGTGTTTGGTTATGAGATATGTGATTAGTGGTTATGAGATATGTAATGTTGGTTATGATCAAAGTGGTGTGGTTATGAGATATGTGATTAGTAGTTATGATATATGTGATGTTGGTTATGAGATATGTGGGTAATGGTTATGAGATATGTGATGTTGGTTATGATTCAAAGGGTTGGTTATGAGATATAGTTATGAGATATGTGACTTTGATTATGAAATATGTGATATTAGTTATGAACAAAATAGTGTTGGTTATGAGATGTGGTTATGACTAAATTATGATCAATTTGATTATAGTTATGAAGAAATATAATTTTGGCTTATAACACTATAAAATAGTGCCCTGCTTAGCAGGTCACTTTTAATTATGTGGCTCAATCTTGGCCATTGATTTTTTATGTACCGTACATTTTTTAACAAAATGTACTATAGATTTTCCAAACACGGACACACGACAAACATTCAATTTCAGAGTAATGCAGAAGATAGGGTTCCTTTACTCCTGTGTAAACTACAGAATGTAATGGGAATAATAATCTATAAATTCGACTCCATTGCAGGTGCTTAAAGCAATAATGTTAGAAGAAAGCAAATTGCAAGAAGTGATGATCGGACTAGCAGCACATGTTTTCAAATTTATGGCTACTGAAGCATCGAGCATTGCGTTCAAGAGAGCTGGAATTCAAGTGGCTGAATTAGCTAGTGTACTAGTCCAGATTCTGAAGAAACACAAGTATCCAGCAACCAAGACTCCGAGAATTAGGAGGTTTGTCATAGAGTTGGCGATTTGGATGATGAGAGATGAGGAAACAAATGTTCAAATTTTCAAGGGTCTGGGAATGGAGAAGCAGCTGGAGTCTGTAACAGATACCACATCGGAGCTTGAAAACTTCAATGTTTTCTCTGGTACCGTTGGATTGAGCCGGCACATCACACCAATTCACTCGGTAGTCGAAACTGCGATGAAGTTACTGGAAGATAAGTAATTTAGGGTAATGCAGAACAGATTTTTCAAATACAATATTTCACGTTGGCAAGTCAGAAAAATGCAATAATTTTGTAAATATGGATGCATGAAGATTATAGGAGATTCTTTTTTTATAACGAAGTAAGTTGCAGAAATTCTATTATGTCAATAATCAAGCTATTTCTATTGAGAATGTCATAGTTGCAGGTTACATTTATAAAACAATCTCCATATTAGATTGTTAATAACTAGAATGGGCACTACAAAAGTAGGACATATGAATTTGATTCATTCATGGATAAAGGAGTGGGATTCAATTAAATTACCCTCAAATGAAATAATTGTATATATGATTCAAACTTTCTAATCCAAAGATTATTTTATCCCATGAGTAGAGGGGACAACTTATTTGAGATAATAGTTTTGTTGTAAAATTTACAAAATCTTCTTTCAAGTAAACTTTTCTCTAGATAGTAATTCCTGAATAATTTATTCTGCCTAATTTAACCCGAATAAAAAATAATTTTATTAATTTAAGAACATCTTAAGTCAACATGTTGAATTGGTGTTTGTGATGCGCATTGGGATCATGACGTCTTGCCTGGGTTACAGATCTTTTAAGCTCCCTAACAAGTGATGACAGATCATTTGATCCATTGCTCATATTAAAAATCATATATATATATATATATATATATTTTCTCAATGAATTCATGTTTCAAATTTTTCTCACTTTATTCATAAAGCTAATTTTTATTCAAAATTAAACAGAAAATGTCATAATAACTGGCATAACCTAAAAACTATATTATTATATTAGAATTTAAGTTTATGTTAGAAGTGTGAGTTATATATAATAAAATATTTTTATGTCACGTGACTGTTAATGTGTCATTTTCTATTTAATTTTGAACATAAATTAGCTTTAAGAGTAAAGTGCGAAAAACTTGAAACATAAAAGGGCAAAGTGAGAAAAAATAAATTTTAAGAGTCAAAGTGAGAAAGTAGTCAAATATAAAGGGCCAAAGTATAATTTACCCCCCTTTTTTTTTAGTAGAAATCACATTGATAGACTTCTATTTTTAAAATGATAATGTAAAATTCAAGACTACCATATTATTTTAGATAAAAATTATGTATAAAATTTCTATATAAAAAGAAAGTATATGATGGGCTATTTTTAAACAGGTGATGTGTTGCTCTGTGTGCACATTTTTAAGAAGAGACAAAAATAAATAAATAAATAAAGGAAAAATAATCAATATATTTTTTCCCTAGCATCCAAAAAAAGAAAAATTGACCAAGAAACAATAAATAAATAAATAAAAAGAGACTTTGGGGGTGTTTGGTAGAACTTATAAGCACCTTATTTCAACTTTTAACTTAATTTAAGCTAAAAACTTGTGTTTGGCTCTACTTATTTCATCAACTTATAGCTGAAATGAAGCTATTATTCAACTTATTTGAAAAGTGGCTGAGGGGATGATTATATTTTTAGCTTAAGCGGGCAGCTGCACGGTGGGTGGTAAAATGACTTAAATGCCCCTTTAAAAATTGAAAAATTACCAAACTGCCAATATATAAACTTCACAATCAAACACTGTTTACATCCGCAGAGAGAGAGAGAGAGAGAGAGAGGAGAGAGAGAGAGCGTGAGGCGATTTTCGGTGGCTTGAGAGGCGATTTCCGGTGATGATTTCTGGAGATTTCTGATGATTTCTCTCTCTCTATCTCTCTCTCTTTCCGGCGACACTCGCGAAGCTCTGCCTGAAGCTCTGTCTGAACCATCGCGAAGCCTTAGTTCATCCCTATCTCTCAACGCCGTCGTCGATCTGAACCATCGCGATCTCTCAACGCCGTCGTCGCCATCACGATCACGAAGCTCTGCTTGAAGCTCTGTCTGGACCATCACAAAGCCTTAGTTCATCGCGATCTCTCAACGCCGTCGTCGATTTGAACCATCGTGAACTGAAACCGCAGCACCGGTCGTCGCCGCTATGCTACCGGAGCTAGGGTTTTCAAACCCTAGAAAATAAATTGAAAAAAAAGAAAAAAATCAATATTAATGTTAATTAAAAAAAGAAAAAATTACTTTTCAGAATTGATAAAAACAGAATTAATATTTACTATGAAACAAAATTAAAAAAATTACTTTTTAGAATTAATATTTAACACAATTTATTTCAATTAATATTTACTTTTCATAATTAAAAAAATTACTTTTTAGAATTAATATTCACTTTTCAAAATAAAATGAAAAACAATTTATTTCAAAAAAAAATAATAATTGTAATGAATTTTTTTTAATAAAAACAGAATTAATTTAAATTGATATTACAACATTACACAGAATTAATACAAAATTGAACAGAATTAATTGAAATAGAATAATATGTAATGACATCACCACATTAATTGAAATAAATTGATACAACATTACAGAATTAATTGAAATAAATTGATATTACAACATTAATTAAAATAAAACGTAATGACATCACAGAATTAATTGAAATAAAATATAATCACATCACAACATTAATTGAAATAATTGATACTATTAATGAAAGGATTTGTCAAATGAATAAATGAATTACTAAAAATGAAAAAATGAAATATTACTAAAAATAATTAAAATGAATAATAATAATAATAATAATAATAATTGATGGACAAATTGATATTAATTTTAATAATTAATGAAGAAAAAAATAAAATAAGGTGAAAAAGATAAGAAGAGAAGAAAAAAATTAATAATTTTGATAATGAATATATGAAAGATAATATGTAATGAAATCACAACATTAATATAAATTAGAACATGAATATTAATTTTAATGAATTAATAAATTAAAAAAAATTAACAAAGAAAGAAGAGAAGAAAAAAAAATTTTAAAAAAGAAAAGAAAATAAGGCGAAAAAGAAAAGAAAAGAAAATAAAATAAAATGAAAAAGAAAAAGAAAAAAATGTATTATAAATGAAATCACAAATTTTATATCTTATAAGAGCAAAAATGACAATTATACAGAAAAAAGCTATTTTACAGCTTATTTACCAAACACTACTCTGCTGTTTAAATCCATAATCCCACAGCTGCACCAAACAGGTTATCAGCTTATGTTACAGCTGTAAGTTATAATCTGTTAAGCTATAATCTATAATCACTTTTCCACAGTTCTACCAAATGGGGCCTTTGTAAGTAGAAATCCCTAGTTTGAGTCATTTTCATTCTCTGCGGGGTCCTAAATTTGAGTCGTTTTGTTTGGGACCATTCCTATCACATGTAATTTGTGGATAGAATTAAACAAAATGACTTATTTTGAAAATGATATTTTGCATTGGATTCAACTACTAAAGATCTTTGTGCTATAATTTTATTATGATAATCTAGTAGTCTAGGACTAAAATTGAATAAAAATGATGTTACTTTATGATGTATGGATTAGAAAAAATGCAGTATTTTGATTACAATTTAATTCTATTTCAAAATCAAATCTTTTCATTATATATTTTACTGGTGTCTCATAGCAAACTCACTAGGGGTTTTTTTTTTTTTTTCCATTTTGCAATACAAATCTCACCCCAAGAAAAGATGTCTCACTTTTTTCTAAGACAAAATCATATTGCATATGTAAGATAAGGGTTCTGTTTAAGTGTGCAACCCCCTTAAGGTTGCACACCATATGCACCCTAAGTATTAACCCTTGGTTTAGAAAGAAATGATCAGGACCATTGAATTGTTTAATTGTGGAAAATGGAAACCTAGGCAACCGGTTAACCCTTTCGACTCTCTCTCTCTCTCTCTCTCTCTCTCTCTCTCTCTCTTCCCTCAGCAACTCACCTTTTCTTCTCTCGCTTTTCTTCTATTCCTCTCTGTTGCTCTCGCCATTTGTATAAGGTTCACTGTGTAACTCTTGATTTCCAACAACAACTACCAGCCTCTGTTGGGTTTCATTGTTGAATCTCTACACTACCCTTGATTTCCATCGACAAGATAATAAGGCATTCTCTTCAACCAGATATCAGGTATGGAGCTCTGTCTCTCTATCTGTCTGTTTATATATATATATTTCCCTCTTCACTTCAGCGATTTTCCCTAAACCCTAAACCCTCATTCTGACTTCAACCCCTCTACGATTCCCTAAACCCAAAACCCCTCCATCTGTAACAATAAAGTCTATCCCTTTCTTAATCGATTTCTGGACTAATTAGTTTTTTGTTGGGAAGATATAAAAAAGAAAGTAAATTTTGGCCTAATTTCTAGACTAAGGAAATAGACGTTTGTAAAAGTTTTTTGTTGAAAAAAAAAAGGGGGTAAAATTTGGACTAATTAGTTAAATTAAAAAATTGATAAAATTTTGTGAATCTCTCATCATAATCTTAAATCAATCCAAATATGGGATAGAATACACAATTTTAATAGCATAGTTTTAATACTGTCTATTACATGGTTTATTGAATTGTTCATGTTTTAAAACGTTAGATGAAATGAAACAAAGATCTTGAGCAACCAACTTCCAGTTAAGTGTTAGCTGTAAATTATGCTTCCTTATTATTTCTAGCTTCGATTCACATTTTCGCTGTTAAGTGTTAAGAACTTAAACTTGTGAAGTCTTGCAAATCATGGGTTTGATAGTTTTGATTTTGATTTTTTTATTTTTTTATGTCAATTGTAAATGGTTTTAGGAGCATCCTTCTATCTATGGTCTAATTCAACAAATTTATTGAACAATTTTGGGGGAGCTTACAACCATATTCAGACTAGAAGCCTCAACTACACTCAATCTTTCCATGGAGCAAACTAATTTAAACAATGAATTAAATCCCGATATGGCATACATAAATTTAGGAAACTAATGTGTCTGTATTCCAATTATTTATTTTCCCTTGTAAGTATAAATTACCATTTTTTTATTTTATTTTATTTAGGAAACTTACGTCAATTCTTTTTTAAAAAACTTATAGCTAAACATCCAACATACAAATCAAAGTTTCAATATCAAAACTAAAAGGAGAACAGCTTGTCTAAAAAATTATATAATTTTTTTTTATTTTTTTTTGATTGTCTAAAACATGATGTAAAAGATAGCAAAACCATGATGCATGAGTAAAGGGTGTTGGAAATAAATTACTTGATGATTTTTGAAGTTGAAAGAATAATAATAAAGGCTACAACAAATTCTAGTAGCAAAAAAAAAATCACCTCGCCGTACCCGTGTCGTACCTTCAACGTACCCAAACGTATTTACTGTACCCAGCATGTATTCGACATATCCGTACCGCCGTATTGATGCGCGCAGCGCACCTGTACCCACACCCGGTAAATACTCGGTACTTGTATGACACCATTTTTGGAGTACCCGTGTTTATAAGCAGCTGCTAAATTCATTACTCTCTTACAATAGAACCTCAAACTAGCTTGGGATGAATTTCATCATAGAAAATTAAAACAATTTTAAAGAATG
Source organism: Camellia japonica (assembly GCA_030407325.1). Classification (NCBI taxonomy): domain Eukaryota; kingdom Viridiplantae; phylum Streptophyta; class Magnoliopsida; order Ericales; family Theaceae; genus Camellia; species Camellia japonica. The sequence continues at coordinate 185,580,250 of JAPPVO010000031.1, read as the reverse complement.
TTTCTATACCAGGATGATTTATCATCTAGAAAAATTGCAAAGTCAAATATAGTTGAAGCAATAAGCTTGACTGTTAGACTTGTGCTATTTTGCTATCTCTCCAATTTAGCTAGGCGTTGGACTAGATATCCTGTCAAAGACAAACTTAGATGGAACTAGTTTCTTGATTAATTTTGTGAATGTAGAGCAAAGAGTTTCATAATTTTTTCTTTACTAATAAATTAGGTCCTAAATATTGTATTCTAGTCACCCATTTTGTGTTTGAAGTGTGAATTTTATATAATACACTGTCATAGATATATAGATCTAGAGAATCTATTTACATAAATATCTATGCTTATCATTTATGTATGCGACTCTTCTTAGTAATGTATGATGTATCTAGGGAATTGTCTCTATTAATGATGTGAATGAAACTATTTGTACTGAAGGTTAGACTTAGCAAAATCCTTTTTGAAGTTGTATTATTTGTTTTCTTGGTGGTTTTTCATGATTTCCAATGACTCATGGTTATCATATAGGCACAATTTCAATTTTATTGGAATTTATTTGTTAAATTTGAAATCATTTGTTGATTAGGTTTTTGACATATGAACTCGTTTTCTCCTCCTCTTGTAGTGTGTGGTTTGCTGCAATTGAAAAGGAACGTCGATTTTGGAAATGATAGCAGCATTTGAGAAGGCATCTGGAAAGGTACAAAATTGTCGAAACTTGTATTTTAAATTTTCTTACTCCGTTAAATCATACAAATGGAACTTCTTGTTGCTGGAACTTTGTGTTTTAGACAACCTATATTCTGGTTCTCCTATTCATTTGATGCGAGTTTTCTCTACTTATTCTTGATCCCAATCCAACTTGTACTTGAGTTCCTTTAAATTGCTTTTTGAATTGAGCTCTGCAATTATGTAGGAATGGCTTTTTGTATAATATCATGAGTTGAACTGGAAGTGAGTGTTGATAATTATTTTTCAATTGTGCTTCTTATGCATAATTCATGAGGTTCTCTTTAGGAACATTTCACTTGGGTTTTAGAGGGCTTGTAGCAAAATTATAATTCTTTGTTAGAGTTCAACATAGTTAATGTTACGACAACCCTTTGAAGTTGAACTATGCAATGGCTATCTTGGCTACTGTTTAGTTTCGAGTATTGTTATGTTATGGATTATTTCTCTCAAATAGAATATTGAAATACCATACTCCCAAATATAAAGATTGGAGAATAATTAACGAGGACCCAGATGAATGAATTTTTTTCGGTCAATTTAGTCAAAAATCCAAGAATAATTAATTAAATTAAAATTTTGGTTGGATTCTTTTGTTGCCTGGTGGTTTGTATTGGGGTATAAGAATGTAAAAAATCAAATTTGGTACTCTTTGATGTTTCTTTGATGTTTGCTAATTAGAAACAAAGATAATTTTGAATAGGAAATTAGGTGGATGTCATTGTCTTGTTTAAGGTTTGTGTGGCTTGGTTGGTGAAAGCAATTAATTCTTCATTAACAAATGGAGTCATTGATTTTGTGTTTTGATCTTTGAAACTTGGATGATGGATTGGTGATTTTCTAAAAAATGTGATCACAAGGTTGAAGGTTCATTGGGTTTTTTTTGTTTTTCTGGTTCTCGGGCTTTTGGTGACTATATGTAATAACCCCGACCCGTAATTAGCTACTAATCGGTAATTAAGGATGTTAATTGAGTGATTAAGATTGATGACGGGATTAATATGTAATTTGCATCATAATTGGTCGTCTATCTGTCACTTATAAAAATATCTGCTTAGAATCCCGCTTTAAAATGAAAATTGAAAGCCTTATCGGCATCCAAACCCGGAATTGATTATACCATTGTGTTATTTGGAATTTTTAGAACCTTATAGCATATTTAATCAAAATGTGATTTGGTATGATTAAATTAGATCAGATAAGCTAATTAAAGAGTTGGACTTATTTACCGTTTTGCCACCTAGTGGCCAAATCCATACAAAACACACTTGAGCCCCCTTTAGCTCATTTTGAACTCATTTTTCATCTCCTTAGTGGAAAATTCTGAGTTAACATTTTAGAGAGAGAGGGAGAGTAATTCTAGAGAAAGGAAAGGAGGAATTCAAAGAAGAGTTGGAGATTTTGCATGAATTCACCAAGATTGTGCAAGTTCTTAGCAAGACCAAGGCTCTAGGTGAGAATTTAACCCTTAATTTGTGAACCAAGTCATTTAACATGAAATTTCTTCAAGATTATGAGTTTAATCATGTAATGGAGCTTAGAATGAGGAGTTGAGTTTCAAATCATGCATGCATGCATAAATTCTTGCATTTTGAAGTTAATTTTCATAAAAACTTCCATGCATGTTTACATATGGGTTGAAGACCATGATATCATTTTATTTTCCAGCAAATTACCAAGTTTGATCATGTTATGGAAGGTTTAAAGTGGGAGAAGTTCTTGCATGTCATGTTCATGAATTGATTTTTGGGTTTCAAGTTATTTTGATAGAGATTCTTGCATGCATGTCCACATTATTGGCTTAATCCATGAGTTCCTCTTGTTTTCTACCTAATCATCAAGTTTTAAGTTGCTTTGAGGTATTTGATCATACTTTAAGAGGTTTGAAACAAGAAAAGTTCATGCATATCACATAGAAATCATGTTCATGAATTTTGGTTTGAAATCGGATTTCAATGAACTACCCTTGGGCCTTGATTTCTCAAATTGATCTTTGAAACATGTAATATTATGAGTCTTGAAGTGTTTTCCAGAAAATTGGCCCAAGAGGATTGGTTTTGATGCACCAAAAGTCGAATTTGAGCTTGAGGATGCAATCTGGAAATTCCAGAAAATTGCATCCACGCTCGAGCGAAGGACTTCTCGCTCGAGCGACCACTCTAAGATCGTGCACTCCGCTCGAGCGACCAAAAGTCCGCTCGAGCGTGAAATGCAAGCTCCCAGAAGTTTTGCATCATTTGCAGATCGCTCGAGCGAAGGCATGTGCGCTCAAGCGACCACTTATATTTTTGCATGTCCGCTCGAGCGAGTAAGTCTACGCTCGAGCGGAGTTCCATTTCTGCATGTACGCTCGAGCGAGGAAACCTACGCTCGAGCGAGGACTTAAAATCCTGAAATTTTGCCTAAGTGTTCCAAGGCATGTTTTGACATCCTCATTGCATCTTAGGCATTCCTAAGCCTTAAATTAAGTTATAGTAATGAGGATATGGGCTAGAAACGCACACTAAGATAATGAATGGCAAGTATGTATGTGACTTGAGCATTGTAATAAGAATGAATCACACTAAGAGATTTCAAGGGTGTGTGTGTTCTAAGCCATGTGATAAGAATAAACATGAACCAACGTGATGTAAGCTAAGCCTTAATGGCCACATGAATGAGTAATGATAAGATTCGTTGGTGCTATGTATTTTGTGATTGTAGGTCAACGTCCGAGAATTGATTGACCATCTACGGAACCACTGTGAGTAACGTTATCGTAAAGATACGTTCATATGAAATTATGTTCCAAATGAAATGTGATAAGTTATGCTTTCTGAAATGATATATGTTTCTGTGAACGAACATTCCAAGTTTGAAATCTATTATGGCATCCATAGATAGTCCCAAGTCATGGGGGACGGCATGAAAATGCGGGTCCATGACATTTACGAGATCTCGTTAGCCACTTCATTGTGGTAATATGTGTTTAATCGGTGTTCGGGACCGATTACTCTAGTCGGAAGACGTTATGTGATATGTGATATGTTCTATGGGATATGCCATTATTATGTTCTGATATGAGATGACGATGATTATGCTATGATCTGTTTTGTACGTATAAAATGTTCAGGATTTCGTTCACTAACCCCTTTACCTTAATGTTATTCACTGGGCTTTAGCTCACTGTTTGTATATATATATTATAGGTGAGCATTCTGGAGTTCGAGCCCAAAGGTTTTGTGGGGGACTGTGTTTTTGTTGTCAGCCAGCCTTTGTGCCTCACGTGGAGGTTCCCGAAGTGTCTTGGGTTCAAGGGTTGATTAATTCTGTTTATGTATGGGACTTTGTTTTAATCATGTTGTCTGTACAGAAAATACTGTAATGTGTGTGGTATAATATAATGTACGGTTGACTTATGGCTATGTAAATAAAGTTTTAAATTATTCTGTTTCATGTAAGTCAACACAGCTCATTGGACAATTATAACTATGTATTTGCTTCCGCTAGCCCCTTATATTTTGGTAATCTGTTCAGAGGCCTTCGGTAATCTGAGGATTACTGGCCGGTTGCGATGCTAAACCTATAGGGGCGGGTTTGGGTCGTGACACTATAGTTGTTGTGGCAACTTCTTATGAGAATGATATTATTACATTATATTGATCAATTCTTCTGCTCTAATAACTAGAATAGGGCATCAGCTTATGCCATCTTTTAAAAATCTCAATTTTTAGAAAATCAGTCTAAACCAAATAAGGTGACTAGTTCACAAAAACTGAACCAAAATCTTTAGATTTTGAAATATCTTTTGTATATGTAAAGCATATCCATGTTCACATCAGAAAATGAAATTCACTACCCTAGTACTAGATTTGGATGTTAAGAGAATTGAACTCCTTTGATCTGTTTACTATTAATCTTGATATTATTTCATTTTATCTCATTTAATTTATTTCTCGGTTATATTAGTATAATATTTATGATCCATACCTATAGTGAAATTTGGACAAACCAACTTGACATGCTTGTCATGACGTGCTCTGCTGAATCCAATGATAAAATGGTAAACATATATATGCTTAAAAAACATATATCTGTATATATATATATATATATATATATGTATATACAACCTGCATATTGATTGATTTTGTTTAGTTAATTTTGTGTTTCTGTTTTTGGTTGGCAAAGGTAATGTAACGCCCTCAAAAATACACATATAAATCCACATTCTTGACATGCATTGACATAAGAGAATAAAGCATAATTCTATATATCAGAGTATTCATTACAAAAGTATTACATGTTGACAACAAAAGTAAATGCCCTACGGGCTTACAACTTTCCAAGTCAACACTTGGGTGCAACAAAAGAAGAGTTCTAACTCTTTATACAAAATAAGCCCTTGGCTTGAATTCACATGTAATACCAAAAAGAGAATAACAAAAGATCCTCCAGCCTCTAAGCCTCCCAAGCTACGTCCTTGGAGGTGGCATATCACCTGAACCTGAAAATGATGTCCCATATAGGGTGAGCCAAAGCCCAGTAGAGATATACTAAACCAATTATGAGCAATAACTAAAACATTAGCATTTGATAAATGGTTAACACTTGTAAATCAACTTACACCACATTCCAGTTCCATAACAATTTCATCTGTGTTTCATTCCACTTTCCTTTACTTATCCAATTTACATTCATAAACTTGGCTCAATATCTAGCCAAACAATTAAATGAGACTACAACTCATATTAAGACGCTTCCGTTATTCACAATTCACATGAGATTACAACTCGTATTAAAACACTTCCATACTTCAATTATCTACGTTATGCAAACGCAATCAAGATTTCGGGACTTTCACCTGGACACTCTGGCCAACTTAGTTATCAATGGAGTCCATCCCCTATCTCCTCCCAAACAGGTTTGAGAGTCCATCCCCTATCTCCTCTCAAACCATGGAGTACATCCCCTATCTCCTCCCAAACAATATAAATATACAATGTATTTAAACACTTATCATATACAATGATCAATCAATAATACACATATTCGATGTATTCTTCCAACCGTCATATTCAATGACATATTCAATGTGATTAGTTTCAGTTTTCCCTAATCAACATACAGTGTCTACAACAATCAAGACTATCCTCCACCGATAGCCCAAAGCAGTTATCTCTAAACAGATAATAAATTTATCGAACAGATAAATACTCAACAATTTCATAAGTAGGTGATAAATTAATCGAACCACACCATTCACTCACAATCTCACCACTTTCATGATTCCCAACTCAATTTCATATTTCCATATTTTCCCGAATTAATTATACAAATTAATTAATTAATTTCAATTAGGGCTTTAATCCCTCTATTCTCAAATGTTGCTCCCAAGGCCAAATCTCACTCATATAACAAGAACAACCCCAGTTTCAAGTCTTTTATAGAAATTTGACTCAAACATGGAAATACTCCTCTTTTATAAAATTACAAATCAAACCCCAACTTTTTCAAAATTACCATAACTCACCATCTAATCAAAATGACTAAAATTTATGTCAAAACCCATAAGAAGGAGTAGGGTATCCCTACCTCGAAATTAGAAGGCCAAAAGAGTTGATGAAGAAAACTCAAAGTGCTCCAAATCCACGGTTTTTCAGATTAAAGTGAAGCCCACACCACCCTCTATCTTTCTTACAAAGAGATTAGAGTAGAAACACTCTAGAAGTAGATGAAATCTTAGAGAGAGAGAGAGAGAGTGTGTAGAGAGAGGAGCAGCCGGGGCTAGGGTTTGATCAAAGAAGATGATGAAAAAATAAAGTGTAATCCGCTGCTGCCAACTGATATAGTCGAGGCTCGCTCGAGCGAAGGAGTGGTCGCTCGAGCGACCAGACACAAAGAAACCTCGCTCAAGCGCACAAAGCCTCGCTCGAGCCAACAATTTGAAGCTTCAATTCTGCAACCCAGAAGCACGCTCGAGCGCAAGAATGCTCGCTCGAGCGAAGAAACCCAAAACATACAGCTTGCTCGCTCGAGCAAAGGAAAGCTCGCTCGAGCCAAGAAATGCAACCTTCAGGTCCAGAACCAGACGCAGACGCACGCTTGAGCGAAGGAACCCTGGCTCGAGCGAAGGAGCTAAAACACAGAGCTCGCTCGAGCGACAAAAGCCTCGCTCGAGCGAAGACACCAAATCTGGGCAGTAACCATTTGTTTCAAAACACACCTAACCTGTAACAAACCTGCCCAAAACATCCTAAAACTCAACTACAAAGAATTAAAGGACGGAAATGAAACATAAACAACAATACTCAGTCACGGAACCCAAGTCTAGAATACTGTACATAAAGGGAAAAACTCGGGATCGCTATAGGTAAACTAAAATTTTTGTTGTTAATTTGAATTTTTAATTATGTTTGTAATTTTAATTTTTCTGGTAGTACTTCTAGCTAGAATTATGCTTCTCACATTTCCATTTTTTTATTTACAATTGTAGCAGAGACTTTCTAGGAATTTTGATTGTAGTGGAGCTAGAGATTGATCCTTCCAAACTTGATCGGTTCTTCCAGAAAGAGTGCAAAATCCATTCAAGTACCACTTTTTCAATGAATAACAACCTAATGTATTTTAGTCCTATCTTGGTATTTTGCGCCAATCTGATTTATTTTAAATGAATAACAACCTAATGTATAACCATGCAATTGGTTAGGTAGCACACCAAAATTCTTCATATATGGGCATGGGCAACAAAGAAGAGCAATCAGGTAACTAGTTATGTCATTTTATGTGCTTCTCCTGAATATAAGCTCTTCATATTTCACTTATTGTGATAAGTTTTGGAATGAAGGCTCCTTAAATATGTTTCAAATAGGTAATATATGTAGACATATGTATATCTATGCACATATAGTTGATAAGTTTCTCACATATACAGTAAAATTCTCACTTACGTTGGATATGTGTGAGTTCTTTCTATATAGTTCTTGGAATTTGTAATATACATGTGATTCTCTTTCAGGATTCCATCTCTAAGTGCCCCCAATTACAGCCATTGTATTTCATCTTGAAAAATTTTCTAAAACAAAGAGAGTTAAATGAGGTGTGGATTCATTTACTTGTTCTGATTAGTTTTCCTACAAACTTTTCCTTTTGATTTGCCTAATTTTAGAGTCCTAAAAATATACAGGTGTATACTGGTGGAATTGGCTTGTATGCGCTCATTGTGATGCTCATAGCAATGATGCACGTAATTGAATTAGAATAAGTTTTAGCCTGTCAAATGTTATAATCTATCAATCAGATCATACAAGTTTAATCTTGGTTAGCACTCTAAAATGGACAGAAGACGATTTGCAGAGGAGAAATTATCAGTTGCAGCTACCAACATATCTAAATCATGTGAGAAGGATCTGGACCTTTTGTCCTCCTCTTCCATCATCATCATCATCATCATCATCATCATCATCATCATCATCTTTCCCATTTTGTCTGCTCTCTTCCTCTTCTATCTAACCCCCAAGATCACCCCAACTACCAGAATAAATGCCACAACCACTGTAACAACCAATATGATACTTCTCTCTTTATTACCATCTCCTTCGTCACCACCAAAAGATTCTAAACCACCATCATCCACCGAAGTTGATGGCTCAGTCACCAACGCTGTAGCGGTCGCCACATTCGTGTCAATTTCTGGTGGATTGATCCAATCATCATGAACTGGGTCTATGTTAAACTGTATGTTACAAGTAGGAGTAGCAATCCAACCAGCCCATTTGCCTAAACAAGAACACGGTATTGAATCAGTAGCGCCTAACAAGCACGTGGTGCAATCTTGACCATTCACATGTTGTGTGCAATCCACATAACCGTAGATAGTCATGTTGCAACCATATGAGTCATCCCAACCGCAAATCTCTGATCAGATACGCTGGCAGTGTATGACAGGTTCTACATTAACATCCTAACTTTCGAATCATAATCGTTTTGATCAAGAGTATCGCACATATCGTATAACATGAAGCCGATAGAATAGTTTGGTTTGGATATGAAATTAATTTAAGAGTACCGTACCATGCACAATGTATACCAAACTTGAGCCACTGTTTTGATTGAAAAGAAAAATGTTTTGCTATGTTTAGTATATAAATTCTAGTTTAAATTGAATATAAATGCTAGGTTTTGTTTGTGGTTAGAAATTGATTGGTTAAAGAACTTTATGCCCTGTTAGATAGAGCATCTCCAATCCTAATGCATGATTTAAAATGTTGACAATATGAGAACTCTAATATTTTTTGTCACTTTAGGGTTCATTAAAGAACATAAAACAGGGGGAGAAAATAAATTGGGCTGAATTGATTTGAATGTGATTCTATTTCTAAACTTCGCACATTCTATTAAAATATTTATTGAATGCTTTAAAGGACTGTCATGAAACTGCATGATTTTTATTTTTTTTTTTAGCTTGATTTTGAAGTCCTACTTTAGGATAATTGTTGAGTACCTGATAAGAATATGGAGGAATTACTTGAATTTGAAATATTTGTTTAGAATAACCTTCTAGTGTTTAAATCAATCATGAGGTGTGTCAACAAAACAATTTTTAGTTTTTCTATAGCCAATTCAAGGCAAAGTGTTGCCTTACTTTATTGGGAATTTCAAATTAGTTATCAATTAGCTAATTAGTAAACAATGTAATGTAGAACAAATTTTCTTATTTTGGGAGGGTCTAGAATATTCAATTTCATATTTTTACTTCGTTAAGGTTGGCTTATACAATAAAATATGCCTATGGAGACAGACGGCATGTAATTAGGATGTGTAGGTTGAAAGTTAGAGTAAAATACACCTTAAACTTTGTCGAAGAAGGGCGTGCGGAGATGAAAATGTGAAACACCCATAAACCACTTTTGGGGATGTCACGAGAAGATTGCTCAGTGACAAATATGACATGTGGGGATAAAAGACATGTAATTAGGACACGTAGGTTGGAAGTTAGAGTAAAAAATGCCTAAAACTTTGTTGAAAAAGGGCGTCTGGTGGGAAAAAATGCAAAACAACCTGCGAACCATTTTGGGGATGTCACAGGAAGCTTGCTTGTGATAAATACGACCTATGGGGACAGACGAAATGTAATTAGGTCACGTAGGTTGGGAGTTAGAGTTGAAAACGCCTTAAACTTAGTTGAAAAAGGGCGTTGAGGGGGCAAAAACACGAAACAGTGCCTAAACCACTCTGTCACCGGCAACTTGCTCATGACAAGTATGACCTATTGGGACATATGGGATGTAATTAGGACACATATGTTGAGAGTTAGAGTAAAAAATGCCTTCAACTTAGTCAAAAAAGTGCATTGGGGGGCCGAAAATGCAAAATAATCTCGAACCACTCTGGGGATTGCACGGGTAGCTTTCTCATGCCTAATAGAACATATGGGGACATATGGCCTATGAGTAAGACACATAGGTTGGGAGTTAGAGCTGAAAATACCTTAAACTTAATTGAAAAATAGCATTTCAGGAGGGGAAAACTTAGGAGAAACTTGTTCGGACATGCAACATATGATTACGACTATAATTGTATAATTTTGAAAAGATTATATATATTCGAGTTTTATGTAATTTTCTTTTATAATTTGAAATGATAATGTTATTCAATCAATACTAATGGTTAATTTATTTTTGCAGATGGTTTTTGGCGTGGAAATATGGATATTCCTTATTCGTGTGCGGAGGACATTGTTTTTTTTATAATCCGTTATTATGTTGTCCTTTGTTTTTTTGTGGATTACTATTGTTCGTACAGATAACTATTGGTGTGGTACAAATTACTTTTGGCATAGAACATATTACTTTTGGTGTGGTATAGATTTCCATTTGACATGGTATTGTAGATATTTCTTTTTTTTTTTTGTGTGTGTACGGAAGACATGGTTTTTGTATAATCCTCTGTTTTGTATAGAATTATTAGTTTAAGTTGGATTATGCTTGGTTTGTATGAAATTTCTATTATATTTCGAATTTGACGTTAAAAGTTGAATTTTCTTGGATTGTTATTATTTTGTTTATATACAGGGTACAGGTTGCATAGAATAAATACAGGTTGTGGCAAAACTAATAAAAAAAAAAAAAAGTTTTTGGCGACTAAACATTTTGTAGCCAAAAAGAAGTGAAGTTGTTGGCGACTAATGTATTGATAGCCAAAAGGAAATCAAGGTTTTTTCACGACTAAATATTTGGTAGCCAAAAGAAATAAAACAATTTTTGGTGACTCAATAATTAGTAGCCCAAAAAAAATAAAACAAAATTTTTTTTTTATTTGTGATTAAATATTTAGTAGCCCAAAATATTTGAAGTTTTTGCCTAAAAAAAATTTAGTCGTCAAAAAAATCGTTGATGATTATTTGGTGACTAAACATGGTTTTTATGGTTTTTATATTTTTTTGCAATGTATACATTATTTAAAAGTCATTTTCATAATTTGGTGGTGTTGGTATAAGAGGCGGTACCCTTTCTCCAATCCATTTGAATCCAATTATAATTGAGTTTGTACGATAAAAGTCATTTAAATTATGATGAATTTCTCACATAAAATTACATAATTATTTAATGCTAATTGAATTTATAAATGTTTATACACAAATATCAACATACATCATTATAACCTTATAATCGCTACAATCATCACTAATATTGTTGCAACCGTCATCACCGTCACTGTCACCACCACCACCACCACCACCATTCACCATTGCTATTATCAACACCTTATTATCATGTTATCGTTATATCATATAACATACCATCATTTCAACTAGTGAAATTTCATTCTCTTTAAATAGTGAAATTTAACCTTAATATTTAGGTGAAATTATTAAAAAAGTAAAATTTCTACTAAAGAAGTAAAAATTATAAAATTAAAGGCAAAGACAAATTAGCGAGTAAATGGAAAACATATGAATTAAAAAGAGATGTCACTAGTGGTTTCGTTGGAGTAATAACTGATTGTCACTATATTTTTAATTAGCTAACGATAATTTAATTTTCTTAATTAATTTGTTGTCTAATTAATTCTATAATGTGTGTAATTACCAAAATTTTAATATTGTTTAATTAAAACTTGATAGTAATAATTATTTCATTATCTTCAACTAGTGAAATTTCATTCTCTTCAAATAGTGAAATTTAGTCTTAATGTTTAGGTGTAATTTAACTATTAGCAAAGTGAACTTTCTAGTAAATGAGTAGAACTTATAAATTAAATGCCAAAGACGGAATAATGAGTAAATTAGTATATTTATTAAAGGGTTTAATTGTATCATTTTATAGTTTAGGTAGTAAAGTAATACTTCGTTATAGTTTCAGAAGGGGAATGATAAATTGAGACTTTATGCTAGTTTCAGTGGAGAGGAGTAAATTGATACCTCATGATAGCTTTCGGAAGGTCAAATAATACTAGGGCTAAGGTAAGAAATCCGTAAAATCCATAATCCGATCCGTTCCAGCCCAATCTGGTAGGTTTGGATTGGTTTTTTGAATCCGTAGTTCGGTTCCGGATTGAAAAATTAAAAATTCGTAATCCACGGATCAATTTCATCCGGAACCGATTCGGACCTTATACAAATAGCCAATATCTATATTATACACTCTCCCGTATAATATCTTCTCTTATTCCATATAAAACCTAAACCCAAACCTAAACCCGCATAGTATCTTCTTTTATTGCTTTTGTTTGTTAGTTTTTAGCTTTAATTTATAATGGTCTAAATACTTATCGTAGAACCACTTTTCTTATGGTTGTTTAAATTCTAGAACAGTATGTCGCTATTATGAAAAGACATGTTATTACGGAACTAATATGATGTTATGTTCAAATTTTAATGAAATTAAAATGTTATATATTTTTTTTGTTATTTAATTATGTGAATCTGTGGTCTTCAACTGATCCAATCCATGTTTAAATGGATTGGTTCAGATTGGTTCCACGATTTAAATGGATTGGATTAGTTTCAATTTTTTAGGAATCGTAGATAACAGATTGGTTCTAATTTTACCCCAATCCGGACCATGCTTACCCTTAAATAATAGAGGGGGTGTGGGACATTTTTGTATGGCGGAAGAGAGACATACAATGACGTAGAATTGTAGAAGAATCATAAGTTCAATGAGAGAAAAGTATGTTTTGAACCCTTTGACAATTGCCTCTACAAATTTTAATTTTTCTATCGACAAAATAGAGACAAAGAGACATAAAGAGAAAGGTAGAAGAAAAAAAAAAATAAAGGCTTGTGATGGATCTAAATGAGTGTCAGTAGATCTAAAATCTTATTGCTACAACAATTAATGATGTGGTCAATTGCCTACAACAAAATGAAGATTGAGATCCCTTGGAGACATTAACTGCGAAAGAAAGGTGCCCAACATAATATAAAGAGAAACTCATATGCAACAAGAGCTGAGAAACAAGATTTTAAATTAATTAGCTATTAGTTAAAGCTCCAAAGTAAGTTTGACCATCGCAACCAAGTAAAACAAATATAAATAGAATATCAGAAATTTTATCTTTGCAAGGTATTGGGGATGACAAAAATATAAAACAACTCTGATCTGCATTGAAAAATTAAACGTCATAAACTCGACAACGGGCCTAAGACCATAATAAGCAGCACCTACTCCGATGCCTACAAATCCAACCTGCAAAACAAGCATTTATACATGAGACAGAAGAATTATGGAAAAACAAAAAGCATATGTATATACACACACAAAAGTCAATCATCATTGTAGAAATTCAAGAATTCAAATCAGCAAGTTCACCTAAGAAGAGAGAATGAAAATAATTTGGTAAATTAAGCATGGAAATTAACAAAAGGAGCAAGCCATCACAAGTCTAATAATAGGTCCCACCTCTGTGATTGGATTATCAAAAACCCTGTTGGGTCCATACTTCTCCAAGAGCCTTTTGGAAATCTATACAAAGGTAGTATAAATTGACGGTTATGTGACCATCGACATCTATATTCTTAATAGAGAGAGAGAGGTCTAACCTTGTATGCACCTTGGTACTCCCCAACTTGCAATAAGAAAAGGGCATATAAGGAAAGAACAAAGTGAAATCTTATTAAAAAGTCACAAAATTTGAGATACTACTAAAATAGCATACTTTTTGTCTTTTTATATTTTTTGGATTACATCACCTCTCTACTTTTTTTGCACATCTTTTCGTAAAAAGTCAAAAAGTTACTAAAATAGCATATTCCCAAACAATCCCCAATCACAATCCCCAATTGAAGGTAGAACTAGTGCCCCATTTTAATTTTTAACTCAGAAAAAGAATGAGATAGAAATCTGAGGACAGGCAAAAAAAAAAAGTAAAGCCTAAATCAGTACACAGTCCATCCTCCCATAATCATAGATTGATGAGACCAACACAAGTTTAGGGAGAGAGAATTTAAAGGATGAATGACCTCTGTAAACAAATATGGAGGGTATGAATAAGGAAATTATGCACCTCTAAAATCCAAGAAAAGACAAACCCAAGATACAATTTATTTAAATTCTCATATTTGTGACATGCCTGGCCAAGGATTGTATCTTCACTAGCCTTCTCCAATTTATCCAAAGCAACCTTATGCCGTTTATCATTCTCATCTTCACTTTCTCCTTGAACTGCAAATCCTTCCATATCATCCTCCTTCGAAGATTCTGAGTCCTCCTCAACCACATTCTGCATATCCGCAATGCTCTCTGCTGCAGTCTTAGCAGCCTCAACAGCCTGCAGCATGAAACCATAACTTAACAAGGTTGCAAATAATCTACCAAGGACATCATGCAACATAGCACTGAATGTTAGGATAATAACACATGGACATTTGGGAACCATGTTTATGTATTGTGTAACGCCCCAAAATTTTCCAACATGATTTAGGTACATCAACCAACATTCATTAAAGGAATAATAGCAATTCTCCAACCTTCATACCATTGATCATTAGGGTTTGTACAAAATAGTCCCACATGCGAAATATACATTCAATGATATCAAATACATGAATCTATAGCATGTAGAACGTCAAATCCAAATATAAATAAAATGCCCTCAAGGGCTTACATATTCCAAGGCTTAAGCCCGGTTACACAAAAATGGTCTTTCGGACCTAAATAGTTATAGCCCTAGGCTTGCAAAAATTTACAATCACTACAAAATAGAGTCTCGTACTCTCGATACATACATCCATGCCCTAGTTTGGCGGGTTCACCACGTCTTTTCCTGCACCAAAATCCCATAGGGGTGAGCATAAAGCCCAGTAGAGAATTATTAACAAAGTATATACATTTTATACAAATCTCAAGGAATGAAATGCATATGCCATGTTATGCTCTTTCAAAAATTCAGATTCTTCTCATCTTTTGAAAACCATCATGCTCAATGATATTATGATATCTTCAACAATTCTAAATTTTATTAATTAAGTCAAGGGGGCGGTAAATACGACTCAGGTAATCCCTAGGTTGGTGTCTGCAAGTAGGTATAACTAGCACTACCATAACCCTACTTTATCGGTTGCTAACCGTAAGGGAAGTGGTACCTCTTCCGCGCGTGTTTTCTGTCTTTCACCCAAGACACTCAGACCAACTTATTCAATTTCGTTTACACCTCCTATCCGGACTTACCAACGTATTTACCCCAAAACATTACAATAAATCTCATTTCACAATATTTCTTTCTCAATGTAAGGTTTCAAATCCCAAATTCAATATTTAAAACAAGCAACATATTGAAATGACGATGCAACTATTATCTATGCAATGCAAGAATTAATCATGCGATGCAACATCCTTCCATTCACAAAACTTCCACACAAATGTTCCATTTTTCAATCATTCCATGCAAGGTTCTCATAATAACCACAACACTCATTTGCCCTTTTAAAGCTATTCCTCATCATAGCCATATATTCATCTTGGCTAAAACCTCCCAAAACCCCCAATTCTCATATTACAAGCAGATTTTACCTTTTGCCAAGTAAAACAAGAAATTTTCCAATCATTCTTTTATTTTAACATGATGATAGATAAACATCCATAATTTCCAACATCTTTCACAAAGTCTCTAATTTCTAGGTTTTTGCCAACACTAAACATTTCTCCATCTCTCATAAAAAACCTTTTTCCCAAAGCCCCCATTTCCATAATATAGTCAAGTTCTCAAGTTATTGCAAGAAAAACAAGGAATAAAACCCATTTTTGAAACCATCACAATTTATAAACCAAAACCAAGTTCCTATACAACCCAAAAGAGTTCCAAATCGACATAATCTTGTGAAAACATATGTATAACTCAAAGAAATCCTTACCTCAATCTTGTTGAAAGAAAAGAGATGGAAGCCCTAAATTTGACAGTGTTGAAATGCGATCTACACCACACATAACGAAGCCCTCGAGAAGTTAACTAATTTTGATTAAGGAACTTAGGTCAAAATGCCAATGTATTTGGAAGGATCAAAGATCTTGTGAGGTTTTTGGTAAGAAATGTAGAGAGAAGGGAGAGTAATATGTTTTTTTTAGAGAGAGAGAGAGAGATGTAAGAAAAGTGATATACACTTTGTAATAACCCACATTCATGTCTTAGTCATGTTCATGTGCATTTTCATGATTTTGTCTTGTTAAGCTTGCATTTGTAGACTTAGACTTGTTTTGCCTAGGTAAAGGTTCTTGTCTTGTCTTGATGCTATCACGTTTTGCCTAAGTGTTGTATGCATGCTTTGTTCCTTCCTTGCTGTCTCAAGCCTAGGTCATGTTAAGCCTAGGTCATGTTAAGCCTAGGTCATGCCAAGCCTAGGTCATGCCAAGCCTAGGTCATGTTAAGCCTAGGTCATGTCAAGCCTAGGTCATGCCAAGCCTAGGTCATCTTAAGCCTAGGTCATGCCAAGCCTAGGTCATCTTAAGCCTAGGACCATCTTGGAACCACTTTGGTTGACCTCCACCATCACCTAGGCATATTGGCCGGGATGTCATCATCTAGGCCGAGGTGTGCATCACCTAGGCCGAGATATGCATCATCTAGGCCGAGATGTTATCATCTAGGCATCCGAGATCCTTAATCCATGCACCTAGTGACCTTGTTCTGGGACTGGAATGACCTAGACCGAGGTGTGGCACAACTTGGCCGAGTGTTATCCTTCCTAGCCGAGGTCATTGTTCCCTTACTTGCCGAAGCCTATGTCCTTAGCCGAGATCATTACTTGCCGAAGTGCCTTGCCGTGTAGCTTGTTAGATACGCTTTGTCTTACACATGTCTTGTCACTCAGTCACCTTTTTAAGAGAACCAACCCGGTAGCGCCACGTGTCCCAACAGAAGGTTAAGTCAGCCGGCAGAGAGAGAAACACATCATTTGTCATATTCTTGTCTTTGAAGAGAGAGAAGCTCTAGGAAGAAGAAGAGAGGTTCTTGAGAGAGAAGTAGATTTCCAAGCTTGATCCCTAGAGATCGAACCGTTAAATCCGTGTTCTAAGGTTAGATTCTTGGTCTGCTCATGTTGTTCTTTATGATCATGTTATTGCATTGCATGATTGAATATGATTTGTAAGCCATGCATTGCTTTGAAGTTCGGTTTTAGAAAGAGAAAATAGTATTCATGTGTTCTTCAAGAAAAGTCATGTTTTGATCCGAAAGCTCATGCCAAGATCCATGTTTTTATGTTTGTTTTCATATGATCTTCAAGTATGGGTACCCAGGTCCATGTTTTCGAACTCATGGCATGAAATCCCAGATTTTGTAATAACAAGTTATGATTTTAGTATTCATGTTCTTCATGTTCTTCATGTTCATGTTCTTCATGTCCTTCAAGGAGGAAACCCAGATTTCTAGACCTCATTTCCCTAGGTGTGATTACCGAGACCACTTTTGCTTAGATCCCACACATAGGCCAAGCATCGTATCTCACCTTGGCCTACCTTGCATGATCACTTGCACCTTAGTCTATCTTGCATACACACCTAGGCTAACCACTGCACACCTAGGCCGACATGGTACACCCTTGCCGGCACCTTGTGACACCTCGGCAGGAAGCTGCACCCCGAAGCCTAGGTAACCACCCCTCGGCCAAGAGGTGTGGGACCTCGGCCAAGACCTCCTGAGTTCACTCAGCTAGGCCATTTTAGCCTAGATCATCTCTGTGCATCCATTCCAGGACCTGGTTGGTATCCAGCATGTTTTCCCTAGATGTTTCCAGCATGTTTTCCCTAGATGTTTCCAGCATGTTTTCCCTAGATCATTTGCATGCATGTGAAGCTTGTTTTTAAGAGTGCATTCAATAGACTTTGCCATGTGTTTGTAGAACTTGGACCTTTGCTTTGATCCCGACGTCCCAAGAACTATGTGAGTGGTATTTTTAATAAAGCTATGTTATACGTTTTGATAAAGGCTTTGCTTTGCTTTGTTTTGAAAGTATTTGTTAAGCATGAATGATTACCCTTATTTTATGTATCAAGTATAAGCTTTGTTTTGGATGACATTCTTGGAACCGTCCTTTCGTGTTAGGGGACATTAAGCCTAAGTAACACCGTCCTTTCGTGTTAGGGGACGTTAAGCCCAAGTAACATAGTCCTTCCGTGCTAGGGGACTTTAAGCCCAGGTAGCATAGTCCTTCCGTGCTAGGGGACTTTAAGCCCAGGTAGCACCGTCCTTTCGTGCTAGGGGACGTTAAGCCCAAGTAGCACCCTTGTTAAGATATCGGCCACCGACGGACTATGAACGGGTGTGCTCGATGCCGAGGTTATGCTTTTGTTTTGCTCGGAATGTCATCACCCCAAGTACATGTTTAGATACAAGTTATGCTAAGTACATGTTTTGAACAAGCTATGATATATGTATTGTTTTGACAAGACCTTGGGAATCATTCATTAAACCCTTTATTACTTGTACCATTCACTGAGTATCCAAGCTCACCCTCTCTATATGTATGTAGGTAACAAGCAAGAAGTCGGCTACGCCGAGATGTGTGTGTTTTGCAAGATGTTTTGGATTCATGTTATGTCAACAATCTTGAAGATTATGCTTCTTAGTTGCATTTCATGTATTTTGTAAATGTCGGCTTGAGAAGCCTTTTGATCAAGATGTAATATGTACTTTATTTTATTTGTATTCAAGTTGTAAGACTTTAATTAAGATGTATGCCATTTCATTTGACATATGCACAGCTCTTATGGACTAGTTAGATTTACATATATTGCTTCCGCACATGTAAGCCCCATATATTATACTCTGATTGTGTGTGAACTTTGAAAGTTGGCCTTCGGTAATCTCGGATTACTGGCCATCACGGCACCATTCTACTAGGGGCGGTTTGGGGTCGTGACACACTCAGCCCCAAAAGAGAGAAAAGACAGAATTTTAGGACTCAGCGGAGTCCTGCACGTGCGACACCTATTCCCGCACGTGCGGCACTCACCCCCACATGTGTGGTGCCCTAACCCCGCACCACCAGCCGCACCTGCTTTTTATGTAGTAGGTAGCCCAGGTTCTCACCTGTTTCCCGCACGTGCGGCCTTACACCCAGCATGTGTGGCCCCACTCCCAGCATGTGCGGCCCCTTTTCCGCACGTGTTGCCCAAGGCCCCTGCACGTGCAGCTTAGCCTCTCAGCCCGAAATCACTCCAGCTCAACTCGGAACACTCTGGATTCAACCCCGTACCTTCCGAAACATGTGGAACTTAACACAAAAATAAACGAGGACAAGGATTTTGAGAAAACTTTTCAAATGCAACAAATCTCAAACCGTTAACTAGACTCCCAGTTAAACCCGATACTCTAACAAGGCAAACCCAAGGTTAAACAAAGGAAACAAGGTGGACAACATACCCGGTCATCACATATTGTCTCCCTCATTTTAGATTGAAAAGTATAATTGTCTATTTTGAAAAAACCAGCAAATGAAAAATGTAAAAACCAACAAATGAAAAATGAAAAAACCAGATCATCTCAAGTATTCATAAGATACTCATAAAGCCTAATACACATGATTTTAGTTCTGAACTTGTTTTCATTGTGACATGCATTGTGACTAGTCTTAGCAATTTTGACTACAACAAACAATTCCCAAAATTCTTGAGGATGGATACTTCTCGCACGATTATGAGGCGGATCTTGAGCAGAGTGCCGAGCGTGAGGAAGCATGTGAAGGCAAAGGGCTTGGAAAATGTGTTCTATAAATCAGTAGAGCGAGCACTACAGAAATATGAGAATTTCAAGAGAAAGGTAACTGTCATTCATGACTTACGTGAAATGGCAGATAAGGTTCTCCATTTCTACAAAGGAGATTTTCTTGATGAATTGCTTGGGCTTGTTGACTTTATTGTATTTCTTCACCTCAGCCCTAGATAGAAGCGTGAAGTTGAAGAACTGAAGAACTTAGTTAGGAAGTTCAAAATCAGCTCAGATTGGAGTGTGTGCCAGAAGTTTTGTTTTTCTTGTGAGACTTTAGTGTTTTTTGAGCAACATGAATGGGAATAGTTCCCACATGAAGACAGATTTCTCCTTGAAGCATATTGTCTTCTTTTTCATTTTTAAATCTTATTTTGTGAATGGTGAACCTTATAAATTTGAAACTAAGGTTCCTCTGAAATTAAGGCATCAAGAGGTTAAGTATTTGTAACATCCGAATAGAGGTTTATAGGAAGAAAAAAATTTCAGCATTTCACGTATTTTGTTCTCAACAAAACCCACAACGACACACACACAGGAGTTACAGCGTGAGCTGATCAATAAATCAGGAAAAATACACTAGATCATAAAACAAAAAAATAAAAAAATAAAAACAGCTGAAATTAAGGCATCAAGAGGTTAAGTATTTGTAACATCCGAATAGAGGTTTACAGGAAGAAAAAAATTTCAACATTTCAAGTATTTTGTTCTCAACAAAAACCACAACAACACACACACAGGAGTTACAGCGTGAGCTGATCAACAAATCAGGAAAAAGCCACAGAATCGAAGAGGGAAATGTAGACTCACTCAAGTTCTTATCGAATCCAAAGTCTATTAAAAATCAGGTTCAGCTCAATCCATAGTCATTCTTTGGTTCTGTTTTTTTGTCCCCCCCCTCCCCAAAAGGGCTGTCACCCAAGAACAGTAACTAAGGTATATGTGCAAAGAAGAAGAAAGAGAAGAAGAAAAAGTAGAAGTAGAAGAAGAAAAGAGAGAAAGAGGTGCTTCATCCTCACAAGGGTTTAGGCCAATCACAAAAACACAATCTCAAATTCTCATAATATCAACTATTTATTGAGTCATTAAGATTACACATATTTGAAGGCTAAAGACTCTCTTATTTCTAGAACGACTATGAGTCAAATTTAGAAACTAAGAATATTTAGTAACTGCAAATATTCTAGACTAATTATGATTATGACTTCCAATTCTATTTCAACTATGATAGAAAACTTTGATGACTTCTAGTTCTACTCCAACCATGACACAAATTCAAAATAGAAAACTTTGACATTTTTTTACTACCAAGACTATTTTAGACATAATAAAACCTATATATAACAACTCATTTAATAACTTACCCCAAAATAAAAACCCATAGGCGAACCGTATAACTCATGTCCAACAAATGTTGAAATTACCATAATATTATTAATACCCTTACTACTAAAACCTACTATAATTAGAACGAATTCAAATAAAGACTCAAAATGATTACAAACTTCAATCCATAATCTCTTAAACGTGCTTCATGTGAAATTTCAAATTTGCCATTTTTCTTCTTTCCATACTCGCCATCACATATTGCCACATATTTAGGAGGACAGATTAATCTAATGAGCACACAACTAAGTTGGAATGGCTGAAAACGAAGTTCAGTCATTTAACTCATACTACAAAATTACATGTTTTAGGTATGGCTACATTATCTCCGCATCTTTACTAGCTATGATAACTCATCTCCACATCTAATAGAACAAAGAATGTTATCAACATTTTAATAAACCAATAAAATAAAATAAAACATGTTATCAACATTACCAAAGCAGTTTCTTCTTCATCCTCCCAAGAATCCTTTACATCATTTTCATCCACATCTTCGTCATTCCATCTATTCTTTGGTTGCTCCTTTTTTAGAGGAGGTAAAATTGGCTCGTCTTCTATAACAATCACAAATAATTCCCAAAATCATTAGTTTTTTCATTCTTCCACAAGAACAATTAAGAAAGATAAATAATAATAATAATAATAATAATAATAATAATAATAATAATAATAATAATAATAATAATAATAATAATATAATAATAATAATAATAATAATAAAGGTCACAACATTTTTTTAGAACAATTAAAATCTTGAAGACAAGATGGCAAAAATCATGTTCCTGTATCAAGGTTCCACAAAAAATCATCAACATCAACTAAATTTTTAAACCTTGCTTCTTTGTGAATGTTTAGGCTCTAAGTGCCCTATACGTGTAGGTTTATATCTAGTATCAACTAACATCCAATGAAGAGCACATCAGCCATTTACATCACTGGCTTATTTTAAAACTGGGATAGACATATTTCAGAGGGCTCAAAACCATTTTTTTGCAAATCCAAAGGTCTGTTCATGCTTTCTACAAAAATAATTAAAACAAAGACTGCAACAAATTTAAATTCATTTTACAAATTACAAATTCACTACCACCTATTCATTTCCCTCCATCTAAATCCTAAGGATCAGATCTCTTCATTCACCCAGGAATCCACAAATGGAATTGTCAGTTCTGCTATTATATAGTAAGGTAAGTACATAAACTAGCTAAGGTTTTACTTTATTTAGCATTTTTAATTTTCTATGGATATGAGGTGTTGTGCCATTATATGCAAAATGTACAAAGAGCAATAATAGATAGTGTAAGAACTGATAATGATTTCTTTCATAATCACATTCCTAAACTGCGGTCTGTTCTTCAGATTTCATGAATTTTGTAAAACTCTATTCTTTGAAAATTAAATTACAATAATATTATCCACAACAATATATTTCAATTGTCCTAAATAAAATTTTTCAACAAAAGGTCACCTAGCCTTAAGACAGTTGAATTTGTGAATCTACACTAGTAAAATATAGTGAAAGAAATTCAAAGAAAAATAATCTATCCACATTGACATAATATGCACTCAGAAAACAATAACCAATTTCATTTGCAACTCACGTATAGGTAAATCTTGTAGAACATTAGATGCATCTGATTTACATAAGCTAGTTTCATGGCACAAGCAAGCATATATTGAATTAAAATAGTCAACAAAAGAAAAGCCTCAAAAGAACGAAAAAGGCGTGACCCTTAGAGGTCTACTACACTTATTGTTCTTTACTCATCCACTCGATCAGTTGCATATCTTCCTTGAATACACAAGTAAACGGGAATTTTTCATACCTCAAGCCATGTGTTTTGGACTTAATGCTCTACAATTATGAGATTATTGGGCAATTGAGAACAGGAATTTTCCACACCTAAAGCCCTCGACCCATGTGCTTTGGACCTAATGCTCTACAATTATGAGATTATTGGGCAGTTGTGAACAGGAATTTTTCATACCTCCAGCCCTTCACCCATGTGCTTTACACCTAATGCTCTACAATTATGAGTTTAGTGGGCAGTTGTGAACAGGACTTTTTCATACCTCAAGCCCTCAACCCATGTGCTTTCAACTTAATGCTTTATAATTATAAGATTATTGGGCAAATTAATTCACACATCAACTTAAAATAGTTTCGCTTAGAAAGTATCATATATCATAACCAAAGTAATAAAAGAAATAATCCTCAAGCAACATGGTTTGATTACAAAATAGCACATATTATGATTAAAACTAAAAAAGAAAAATATAAACTAACATGGAAGGATATTATGATATTTGTAAACGAGGCCATAATCAATGAATAACATGGTTAAGCCAAGCACCTAGAGTCCTAACCTTTTTGAACATCCATTCAATTTCCTAGTTTTGCATACCATCCTCCAAAATTTATATAAACGCAAATCAATTCAACCATAATTGAATTAGAGACAGAGACCAAGATTGATAGAGAGAGACCAATATCGACAGAGAGGGAGAGAGACCGAGAGAGAGAGAGAGAGAGAGAGAGAGAGAGAGAGAGAGAGAGAGAGAACCTATGATTTGCAGCAATGGTGGTGGTGATTTGCAGCGGTGGCAGTGGTGGTGGTGGTGAGCAATGGTGTAGACCAAATTATATTTGAATTGACCAGAATAACCAAGACCATGGGTCATATTTCACTGTATATTTGAATTGATCCATACATAGATACTATATATAGACCAAATTATAATTGAAAATGAAGAAAACCCACCTGAAGGAAGTTGAAAAGGAGTGCTCTGCTTTGGTATTCTGGTGTGAGCCCTAGCTGATGCTGCTGATATCTTCCTACTCACACCTGCCACCATATTTCTTCATTTTAGCTAGAAACATCATAAGTTATTAGCTAGAAAAAAGCTAGTGTATCAAGAAATATCACAGTTTAAAAGGAGATGTTTCTTGTGACCTATTTAAGCTTGGAGTGCTAATTGATGCCTTAATTTGTTTCATTTGACTATAAGTATTTGAAAATTATACTTTATAGTAAAGATGCATTGAAGATGGTTTCTTGATTAACAACATTTAGTTGCAAATAATGCATAGAATTTATAGAATTTGGCATCATTTCTTTAATTTATTTAAGTTAACCCAATATAAGGCAATATTATTTGTAGAATATCAATATGTAGTCAAGAGGAACATTAATTATTTCCCTTAGTGGGATTTGTTACACTTTTTCAGGAATATTATTATTTGGCACCCTATTGCTCTCACGTCATCCTAACAACCCCCAATCATGGATGCATGGTAAGGAAACAAATAAAAATATACCCAAGCAGTGATCAATAGACATGTTCAGACCACACCCTCCAAACACAAGGGCAAAGCATATTAACACATGGTTTACTGATTCAAACTTTAACAGAGAGGCCAAAAGAGCATAAGGATATAACAATCACAACCATATAGTGGCACTTTTAAGTTCAATAATAAATAGAGAGACCAAAGTTGTTTTCCACATTGAAAGAAAAAGCGGGAAAGGGTTCATCAATCCTAAATTTCAAAAAATAGTTGCTCATTGCTCATAAATTCATCCTGAAGTTCAATTTTAAAACAGCTATACTCATGCATCTTGATCTTAATTCATAGTTGGACTAGCATAACTGTGCCTTTAAAACAGAATCACTTCCAAGTTGCACCTTCATGTAACATGAAGCTCAGTTTAGGTAGACAGATTGAAGAGTTATCAAGTTCTTAATGCTCAACTGCACCGATGGCTAAGTAATTTAATTCTTAAATAATCGAAAGGCTACAAATCCAAAAACTCACTCGGACCAAATGGTTTGATGTACTAATTTTTTTTTTTTAAAATTCAATGACTTGTGGACTTTTGATTTATGGTTACATATCTACATTAGTTAGTGGTTTAATGGATGTAGTAATAGATATTCTGAAAGGGATCACAATCAAATATCTAGTGAGATGTAGCAGAGAAGATCACCACCTCTTGTTTCACTATAGAAATTCCCAATTTGCAGC
This sequence comes from Camellia japonica, assembly GCA_030407325.1. Classification (NCBI taxonomy): domain Eukaryota; kingdom Viridiplantae; phylum Streptophyta; class Magnoliopsida; order Ericales; family Theaceae; genus Camellia; species Camellia japonica. The sequence continues at coordinate 185,554,930 of JAPPVO010000031.1, read as the reverse complement.
TACATTCACACAACTAGTAGCAACTAGCAATTTGAAAAATGATATGCAAAAATTCAATCTTTCCAGTATAAAGCAACCTATTCCAGTCTATCAAAATCCAATGAAATGGCATAAAGAAACGTATTGCATTTAGAAATCTACAAAGGCAAAACCAACATCTAGGAACTATATTAAAAATTGAAACAATCAGAATTTCAGAACTGCAAAAGATTGTATTCAAGTAATTAACAAATCTAATTCCTATATTAACATATCAAACAAAAAAATGAGACGATCAATGAATGAAAATGATCACAGAAATGATTAATATAGCTAATCTAACAAAATAAAACCCTAATTCGGATAGATTTGGAGCTCAATCTGTGTTAAAACAACAAAATTGAGATCCAAAAATCCAAGAACGAATCAAACCCAGATCTGAAACAATTGATTAATCACCACAATTCAGAATTAAAGTAAACCCAGATCTAAAAGAGAGAAGAAGATATCAAACTTAATTGAATTGGAGCCAAGAAGGTACCCAAGTCCAGATCTGTTGATGTCTTCGGGTAGAGAGAGATGAGCGAAAATTGCGAAGAGCTCCTAAAATCGAATCAAACTGTATTTGTATTGTTCAAATAATGGCAATGTGAGAGAGAAGATGCATTTGTGAGGGCTTGGAATAACCAGTCCAAGTCCAAATCCAACCAAGTATCTTAATGTAAAAGAGAACCTGTTTTTAATATAGAGAAAGAGAGAGAGAGAGAGAGAGACCGAGATCGACAGAGATAGAGAGACTGCGATAGACAGAGATCGACAAAGAGAGAGAGAGAGACCGAGATCGACAAAAATCAACAGAGAGGGACCGAGATCGATAAAGATCAACAGAGAGAGAGACCGAGATTGACAGAGAGAAAGAGACTAAGATCGACAAAGAAGAGACCAAGATCGACAAAGAAAAGACCAAGATCGACACAAAGAGAGAAAGAGAGAGAGAAAAAAACCTGTGATTTGCAGCAGTGGCAGTGGCGATGTGCGACAGTGGCGAGCGACAGCGGTGAGCAACGGTGGCCAGGGACGGTTGGGTGGTGAGCGAGGGTAAGGTTTGGTGGTGACTGCTCTCTGTGTGTGTGAGAGAGAACAGAGAAAGTGTTGGTGTGAAATAGAGAAGAGGAGCGCCGGTGGTAATAAAATTTTCAACCTTTAGTGACTAAACTATTATTTTTCGGTAAATATTAATCAATAATAACTAATCTTTTGTAGCTAAAAGTATAATTTGGCTATTAATTTTTTTTGTCGTCGGCAAAAATTGAACATACAACAACTAAATTTTTTAAGTCACCAAAAGTTTATATTTGCTGACAAAATTATTTGGTTAGCAAAGAGTAACCGAAAAATAAGCCTGTTATTTGGCGACTTAACTTCCTTTTGTTGGCAAATAATTGTATACAACGACTAAAATAAGAATTAGTAGCCTAAAATTTAGACTTACGCTAACTAAATTTTTTTTAGTTGCTTATTTACATAATATGTAGCGACTCAATTCATTTTGTAGTCGCCAATAAATAATATATATTGACTAAAATAAAATAGTAGCTAAACATTGAACCAACGCTGAGTAATAAATTTTTTAGTCACCAAAAATGTAACTTCTGGTGACTAAATACCTTTTGGTTGCCAAAAGTGTAATTTGTGAAATTATTAACACCTTTTGTGAAAAAACTTACACCTACTTACACATTTTGTGAAAAAACTTACACATTTTCTGTAAAATTACACCTTTTGTTAAAACTTGCACATTTTCATGAAAATACTTACACCTTTTGTGAAATAATTTTTTTCATAAAATTTACACCCTTTGTGAAATTACTTACACTTTTTGTGAAAAAAGTTACACCTTTTTCTAAAATGTTACACCTTTTGTGAAAAATTTTCTTTCATAAAATTTACACATTTTGTTAAAACTTACACCTTTTGTGAAAACTTACACCTTTCCATGAAAATACTTACACCTCTTGTCAAATAATTTCTGTCATAAAATTTACACCTTTTGTTGGAACTTACACAATTTGTGAAAACAAAACTTACAACTTTTGTGAAATTACTTATACCTTCTGTGAAAAAAGTTATACCTTTTGTGAAAAATTTTCTTTCATAAAATTTACACATTTTGTTAAAACTTACACCTTTCTGTGAAAATCTTACACCTTTTGTAAAATAATTTCTTTCAAAAAATTTACACATTTTGTTGGAACTTATACCTTTTGTGAAAACCAAACTTATACTTTTTGTGAAATTACTTACAACTTTTGTGAAAAAAGTTGCACATTTTCTGAAACGTTACACATTTTGTGAAAAATTTTCTTTCATAAAATTTACACCTTTTGTAAAATTACTTACACCTTTTTTGAAACGTTACACCTTTTGTGAAAACTTACACATTTTGTGAAAACTTACACCGTTTCGTGAAAATACTTACACCTTTTGTGAAATAATTTCTTTCATAAAATTTACACTTTTTGTTGGAACTTACACCTTTTATGAAAACAAAACTTACACCTTTTGTGAAATTACTTAAACCTTTTGTGAAAAAACTTATACCTTTTCTGAAACGTTACACCTTTTGTGAAAAATTTTCTTTCATAAAATTTACACATTTTGTTAAAACTTACACATTTTGTGAAAACTTACACCTTTATGTGAAAAATACTTACACCTTTTGTGAAATAATTTTTTTCATAAAATTTAGACCTTTTGTGGAAACTTACACCTTTTGTGAAAACAAAACTTATACCTTTTTTGAAATTACTTCCACCTTTTGTGAAAAAACATAAACCTTTTCTGAAAAGTTACACCTTTTGTGAAAAAAAAAATTTCATAAAATTTACACCTTTTGTTAAAACTTACACCTTTTCGTGAAAATACTTACATCTTTTGTCAAAAGTTACAGCTTTTGTGAAATAATTTCTTTCATAAAATTTACACCTTTTGTTGGAACTTACACCTTTTGTGAAAACAAAACTTACACCTTTTGTGAAATTACTTAACGCCTTTTGTGAAAAATATAGTGATCCCGGTTTTGCCCTGACCTTCTTTGTGTCTCGGACTTGGGTTCTGTGGTTGAATATCGTATCCTTGTCTTGTTATTCTCTTTTGACTCTTGGTATTTGAGTTTTGGATTATGTTGGGCATGTTTAGAATAGGTTAGCTGTTAGTTGGTCTAGAATGTTGTTGCCCAGATTTTGGCTTCTTGCACTCGAGCGAGGCTTGTGTAATCTGCTTCGTCGCTCCAGCGAGGGTTCTTACGCTCGAGCAAGGATTGAGAGTCCTCACGTCTTTTCCCAGATGCAGCTTTCCTGGAAGGTGGAGTGCTTTGCTCGAGCGAGGGTTCTTGCACTCGAGTGAGCCTTGTGAAATTGTTTCTTCACTCGAGTGAGACTTCTTGCACTCGAGCGTGCGTCTGCGTTGGTGGCAGACCTGAAGCTTTGCATTCTATGCTCGAGCGACTTTTCTTGCGCTCGAGCGAGGTCACTGTTGTGTCTAGTCGCTCGAGCGAAGACTCATTCGCTCGAGCGAGGACTGCGTATATTAGTTCGCAGCAGCGTGATTTTATATCACTTTTTGGTCTCTTTTTCACTCAAAACCCTAATCCGGCTGTCTCTCTCTCTAAAACACACCCTCTCTCTACAAATCTTCCATAATCTTAGGTCTCTCTACCCTACTCCCTTTGTTAAAAAGATAGAGTTTTGTGTGGGCTTCCTTTTGATCCGAAAAAGTTTGAGTTTTGGGCATCTTCAAGTTTCTCATTCGTCATTGTTGAGCTCTTCATTTGAGGTAGGGATATTCTACTCTTTAATATGAGCTTTAAGCTAGATATTTGTCATTTTGTATAAATGGTGGGATTTGGGAAGATTTGGGTGAAGTTAAGGTCAGGGTTTTGATATTTGAAAGAGGGGTTTTCCATATTTGGTACCATATGTGTATAAGAGGCCTTGAACATGTTGCTTGGATATAATTGGTGAAATTTGGTCTTGGGTGTAATATTTGTGAAAGAGGGAAGATTGCCCTAATTTGAATTAAATAATTATTTTGTTCGAATAATGAAATTGGTATGGGAAATATGAAATTGGGAGGATGTGTAAATAAAAGGTGTATTTGGATTTGATAAATCGTTCACCTATGGAATTTGATAAATTATCTGTTGATAGATTTATTTATCTGTTTTGGGCTACCGGTGGAGAATAGCTGTGATTGTTGTAGAAACTGCATGAGGACTAGGTAAATTGAAACTAGTCATATGAATATTGTCATTGGATATGATGGTTTGATTAAACCATTGAATATGTGATTCGATTAGTCATTGTATATGACAACGTGTTTAAATACATTGTATATGTATCATTGTTTGGGAGGAGATAGGGGATGTACTCCATTGTTTGGGAGGAGATAGGGGATGTACTCCATTGTTTGGGAGGAGATAGGGGATGAACTCCATTGATAATTAAGTTGGCCGGAGTGTCCAGGGTGAAAGTCCCGAAATCTTATGTATTTGGGTGCTGGTTTCCTCGGATGTGATTCCGTAAAATGGCAAGAAAATGGAGTGTTTGAACAATGCTTGTTATTGAAGTATTAATGAATGAGTTGTAGTCTCGTTTTGAATTGTTTAGATAACAATGAACTATGTTAATGAATCGATTCGGATAAATGAAATGGAAATGGACTGAAATATGGATGTCAATATTGATTGGTTATGAAAAGGATATAAGTTGGTTTACATGTATTAAACATTTATCTGATGTTGATATTTTAGTTGATTCTCATATATTGTTTAGCATATCTCTACTGGGTTTTGACTCACCCTACTTGGGAAACCATTTTCAGGAACAGGTGACATACCACCTCCAAGGACATAGCTTGGGAGGCTTAGGGGCTGAAGGCTCCACTTTTGTGATTTCGTCTGTGTGTTCAATGTTTATTCAAGCCGAGGGCTTTACTTGTATAGAGACTAGACTCTACTTTTGTTGTAACCAAGCGAAGTCTTGGAAAGATGTAAGCCCTTAGGGCATTTATTTTGTTGTTCTCAATTAGAATTACATGCTATAGTTTCAAGATAAACATTTATAAAAATGTAAGGCATGTGATATCTCTTGTAATATTAACTCTAATGAATGAAAATATAACATTTCTATTATATCTATGGATCTTGTGAATGATTGATTTATATACTATTTTGAGGGCGTTACAAAAAAAAACTTACACCTTTTCTAAAACGATACAACTTTTGTGAAAATTTTCTTTCATAAAATTTTCACCTTTTGTTAAAACTTACATCTTTTATGAAAACTTATACCTTTTCGTGAAAATACTTACACCTTTTGTCAAAAGTTACACCTTTTGTAAAATAATTTCTTTTATAAAATTTACACATTTTGTTGGAACTTACACCTTTTGTGAAAACAAAACTTACATCTTTTGTGAAAATTTTCTTTCATAAAATTTACACCTTTGTTAAAACTTACACCTTTTGTGAAAATTTACATCTTTTCGTGAAAATACTTACACCTTTTGTCAAAAGTTACACCTTCTAAGAAATAATTTTTGTCATAAAATTTACACCTTTTGTTGGAACTTACACCTCTTGTGAAAACAAACTTACACCTTTTGTGAAATTACTTACATCTTTTGTGAAAAAACTTACATCTTTTCTGAAATGTTACACATTTTGTGAAAAAAATTCTTTTGAAAAATTTATAGATTTTGTTAAAATTTACACATTTTGTGAAAACTTACACCTTTTGTGAAATAATTTCTTTCATAAAATTTACACATTTTGTTGGAACTTGCACCTTTTGTGAAAACAAAACTTACACCTTTTGTGAAATTACTTACACATTATGTGAAAAAAAATTATACCTTTTCTGAAATGTTATACCTTTTGTGTAAAATTTTCTTTTATAAAATTTACACATTTTAATTTTCTTTTATAAAATTTACACCTTTTGTTAAAACTTACATCTTTTGTGAAAACTTACACCTTTTCGTGAAAATACTTACACATTTTGTCAAAAGTTACACCGTTTATGAAATAATTTCTTTCATAAAATTTACACCTTTTGTGAAAAAACATACACCTTTTTCTGAAAAGTTACACCTCTTGTGAAAAATCTTCTTTCATAAAATTTACATATTTTGTTAAAACTTACACTTTTTGTGAAAACTTATACCTTTTCTTGAAAATACTTACACCATTTGTCAAAAGTTACACCTTTTGTGAAATAATTTTTTGGGCAAATTACAGCAATGGTCCCTATAGTTTACTCGTGATTTTATTTTGGTGCCCGCACTTCTAATTGCATCAAGTTTGCCCCTACAGTTTAGTTTTTGGCTCTATGTGGTCCAATAGTTAACCACCATTGACTTTTTGGACGGAAATCCATGCGTGCCTTGCACGCACTGGACGAAACCACTCAACTTGTAAATGAAACCACCAGGGGAAGGTCTTTTCTCTCTCTCTCTCTCTCTCTCTCTCTCTCTCTCTCTCGTTTTAGCAGTTTCGCTTGTTTGGAGTGTACTTAAAAAAAAAAGTTTACTTTTTATATTTTTTCGTCACATTATCTCTTTATTTTTTTGTACATTTTTTCGTAAAAATTCAAAAAATACACTTATTTAAATCATCCCAAACAACCTTAATTTATGTATATATATATATTAGTGAATATTTTTAAAATTTTAAATAATTTTTTTATTTTTTTAGATACACCTTACTTAGATGTATCTAGAAAGTAAAATATTTGTAAAAAAACATTTTAAAAAATTAATAAATACAAAAAAATATGAAAAATTTTATATATAAATACACAAAAAATTATTATATATATATATATATATTTATATTTATTTTTAGTGAATGTTTTTAGAATTTTAAATAATTTTTTTATTTTCTTAGATACACCTTACTTAGATGTATCTAAAAAGTAAAATATTTGTAAAAAAATATTTTAAAAAATTAATAAATAAACAAAATATGAAAATATACTAATTATATTATATATATATATATATTTGGTATTTAGTGAATTTTAAAAAAAAAAAAAATTCACAAAAATTGTACTTTTTAAGTGTATTTATATTAAGTGTGTCTAAAAATTAAAAAAAAATTACTTAAAATATTTATAAAAAAATCAATACAAAAAAATAAAATAAATGCAAAAAAACAAAAAAAAATAGAATTTTTAAAAAAATGAATTCTAGAAACAAAAACTGAACAGAGTGATTGGTTGCTCCTGCAGCACCATGCAACATGTTCTAACTTAATCATAATTTTTATATTCTCTTATATTTTTTAGTTATTTAATATAAAATTATAAATTCTACCTCCTTTACCAATTAAAACACACTTAAAATATTACGTGACTATGTTCCTTAGTCGGTTTTGGAACATAGTCACGTGATATTTTAAGTGTGTTTTAATTGGTAAATGAGGTAGAATTTATAATTTTATATTAAATAACTAAAAAATATAAGAGAATATAAAAATTTCTGATTAACTAAGAACATGTCACATGGTGCTGCAGGAGTAACCAATCACTCTATTTAGTTTTTGTTTCTAGAATTCATTTTTGAAAAAATTCTATTTTTTTGTTTTTTTGTATTTATTTTTATTTTTTTCACTGAATTTTTTTTAATATTTTAAGTAATTTTTTTTTTTAATTTTTAGACACACTTAACATAAATACACTTAAAAAGTATAGTTTTTGTGAATTTTTTTTTAAAAATTCACTAAATACCAAAAATATAAAAAATGAAAATTTTAGTATATTTTTCATATTTTGTGTATTTATTAATTTTTTAAAATATTTTTTAACAAATATTTTACTTTTTAGATACATCTAAGTAAGGTGTATCTAAAAAAATAAAATAATAATAATAAGGTTGTTTGGAATATTTTAAATAAGTATTTTTTTTATTTTTTACGAAAAAATATACAAAAAAAAAATAGAGAGATACACTCCAAACAAGCGAAATAGCTAAAATGAGAGAGAGAGAGAGAGAGAGAGAGAGAGAGAGAGGGAGAAGACCTTTCTCTGGTGGTTTCATTTACAAATTGAGTGTTTTCATCATGTTAGGTCCCTGAGTCTTGTCAATCCCGCGAACAAACTTGTGTGATTGAGTTGTAAATTTCCATGTTTTTTTGTCTTGCTCGCTCGAGCGGAGGAGTCCTCGCTCGAGCGAAGACTACGTCTGGCAAAAACCTGAAAGAGATGAATGTGCGCTCGAGCGAAGAAGTGCGTCTGCATAAAAACCTGAAAGAGTTAATTGTACGCTCGAGCGCAGGATGCGTGGCTTGAGCGAAGCCACTTATGGAAATCACGCGAGTTAAGTTCCTCGCTCGAGCGAAAGAAGCTTCGCTCGAGCGAGCTTCACAGTCTAGGATTTCTATAAGTATTTGTTTTACTCCCAAACTAGGATTAGGTTTTTTAGATCTACCTTGAGGTTTTCTAAGGTTTTCTTCTAGAGTATTTTTTGTGAGTTTTTCCTTGATAAATTGAGTGAGTATTAAACTCATGAATTGACAAGCACATATCAAGGAGGTTGATTGATTACATACAAGAGTAGTCTTCTTCGGTGGATTCCGAAGATTCAAACATGGAGTTTCAAAGGAGTTTGATTCTATACGTAGTCGTTGATTCGACAAGTGAAGTTGTGGATTCAACTTCAGATTAATCAGTTCTGAGACGAAGGCTTGGTGAAAGAGTTACAGAAGGTTTGAAGACAAATTGAGTGAGTTGGGTAATTTGTTTGTTATCTTTGTAATCTTTCTTTCTTTAGTAGTGGATTGATTAGTGGTGTTTCGCCCGTGGTTTTTTATTACAATTGAAGGTTCTTCAATTGTGGTTTTTCCACGTAAAAATCATTTGTGTCGATTTATTGTTTATTTCGAAAACAACAATCTAAATCACTTTCGTAAGTGCTTGATGATTTAGATTATGTGTTTTGAATGATTGGGAATTGAAATATTTTAATCTTGATCTAATCACGAATCACTTAGGATTTTCAATTGGTATCAGAGCAGGTCACTCTTTGTTTTTTATCAAAACTATAGGAGTGTGATTTTGTGTGATTGGTGATATGGATTCAATTCGTGAAGGTAACTAGACCCATAGACCTCCGTTACTTGATAGTACAAACTATTCTTATTGGAAAGCTCGTATGAGAGCGTTTTTAAAATCCATCGATGAGAAAGTTTGGCACTGTGTGCTCTATGGGTGGAGTGAACCTACTGTCACCATTGATGGTGTTAAGATTCCCAAACCCCTTGATAAATGGGACACAACTGATTATCAAAACTCAAGTTGGAACAGCAAGGCTCTCAATTCCCTTTTTTGCTCCGTCACACCTGAAGAGTTTCGTCGTATCTGCACGTGTGAGGTAGCAAAAGAGGCTTGGGACATTCTTGAAACAATTCACGAAGGTACTACTTCTGTCAAACGGTCAAAACTTCAACGTCTCACCTCTGGCTTTGAAACCCTTTTTATGCGTGATGATGAGAAGTTTGATGATTTCTATGCAAAACTTAGTGACATTGTGAATTCCTGTTTCACACTCGGTGAAAAAATCCCTGAAGCTAAAGTTGTTGGAAAAATTTTGAGGTCTTTACCGGAGAGGTTCCAATCAAAAGTGACAGCCATTGAGGAGGCTCAGAATGTTGATACCCTCAAGCTTGATCAGTTGGTTGGAAACTTGCAGACTTATGAAGCCCACCAGATTTCTAAGAAAAAACAAAAAGATAGTGTGGCTTTCACCAACGCTCATGAGATTGCAAAAACTCCGGAGACTGAGTTTGATTTAGAGTCTGAGATGACGACTATGTTTACTAAACAGTTTAAAAAAATTTTGAAGAAAAAGAAGACTAATTTCAGAGACCCTATTTCAAAAGACAAGAGTAATGAAAAACTCGAAACTTGTCCACCAAAACTTGCTCCAAAAACTGAAAAGAAAATTGTAAAGGGGCAAGGGATCAAGTGCTATGAATGTCAAGGGTTTGGCCATATTGCCCTCGAATGTCCTTCGAAAAAGAATCGAAAAAAGGTCTACACAGTGACTTGGGATGATGAAAGCGGGTCGGAGCAAGAACCCGAAGAACCTGAATCCGGTGAAGACGGGGATAGTGCTTTCATGGCATTTTGGTCCACTTACACTCAACCTCTTCCAAAGCCAGCGGATTTTTACCTCGTGGTCAGAACCTGCATCATGCTCCCACCTTTGATGGGAGTAACTACTTGTATTGGAAGATCAGAATGAAGGCATTTCTGAGAGCTTTTGACCCAGAAGGCTGGCAAGCCATTGAAGAAAATACAGAAAGTGCTGACAATCCGAGCAATTAGAGAGCCCTGATTACTATTCGTGGAGCCATTTTTGATGAAGAACAGCAACGGGTTGCTCACTGCACAAAGGCTAAAGATGCATGAAAAATTCTGAGCCCATTTCATGAAAGAAGAGATTCACCTTCACCACCATCCAGCAACTTTCCTGCCTTAGTTGCTAGATTGGATGAGGTCAAGGAGAATAAAGAGCAAAAAGAGGATGATGAAACATCAGAAGACAATGATGAGATTAATGGTGATGAACTGCAACAAGCTTACGAAAAGCTTTACGAGGAATCTCTGAATTTGTCCAAAATCAATGACAAACTCTCTCTCAAGCTCAAAGCATGTGAAAGCGAGAATGTCAAGCTAAAAGGAGAACTTGTAGCAGCAAAGCAAAATGTCATCAAGATCTCAAGTGACAGGCAAGACCTATGTGGAAAACTTCTATCCTGTGAAACAGAAAGGAATGAATTTCTGAAAGTGTATTCCACATATGAAGAGAAGCTTGAAAGCCTTGAGATGTCATAAGCTACATTGGAAAAGATAGTCTGCCAGAAAGATGAAGAACTCTGTATTGCTGGAGCCACAATTGCAATGTGGAACAAAGGTTCAAAATCATTAGAAGACATCCTTAGGTCTCAACAAATGGGTTGTGACAAAAGTGGGCTAGGCTATGGTGCGACAGCTCACAAGGGACAGACCTCTACTTTACATGACCTGAAGACTCAAGTAAAGGGAAAGTTGAAGGTAGACCAGGATGATCCCTCTCTTCATCTACCTAAAGGCGGTAAGATCAACAAAAAGGAGGTAAAACCTGTTTTTATTTGTCATCACTGTGGTAGGTATGGCCACATTCGCCCTTATTGCTTTGAATTGTTTGGTAAGGTGTCTCAAAAGGGTAGAAATTCGAATACTTTTTGGGTTAGGAGATAGCCTTACATGTCTAGGCGGAATACCAAGATTCATGAGGGTGTTCACAACGCCAAGACATTTACCAAGACCAAAAAGATTTGGGTGAGAAAAGATGACTTGACTTGTTTAGTTGTTCACACTGCTCTAAAAGCATGTGACTCACACATGTGGTATCTTGATAGTGGGTGCTCTCGTCACATGTCTGGTAACAAATCCTACTTTACCTCCCTTAAAAAATATGAAGGAGGAATTGTTACCTTTGGAGATGGCGGCACTTCTAGAGTCATTGGTAAGGGCTCTATAAGTGTTGCTGGTCTTCCCAAGCTGGAAAATGCTCTTCTTGTTGATGGTCTTAAAGCAAATCTTTTGAGCATTAGTCAAATGTGTGATTCCCACCATGAAGTATTGTTTTCAAAAAATAAATGTGAAATTTTGGATAAAAAGGGAAATACTGTCTTGCATGGGGTTCGCACATCTGATAGTTGTTATGGATTGTTACTACTAATGATCTCACTTGTCACTCTGCCATCATAAGTAACATTGATTTGTGGCATCAAAGATTAGGTCACATGAATTTCAAAGACCTAACTAAGATAGCCAACAAAGAGCTTGTGAGAGGAGTACCTAAACTGGGTAAGAATCCGAACCATGTGTGTGGACCATGTCAACTTGGAAAGCAGACCCGTGCCTGGAGACGTCCCCGAACGTCCCGGGAGGGAATCCCGTTTTGTTCATTGGGCTCACTACAGTTCAGGACTCAATGTCACGGTCCTGTATCTAATCTCGCAGAGTGCAATACAAGACCGATGAATAATCAAAGAGTCCAAATCCGGCAAATCGTTTTTGAAAATAAATTTTTTTGAAAGAAGTGCCAAACATGGACTGCTTTGCCAGATATAGAGTCGCCACCTAAATATTTTGTTTTGGGGGAATTTAGGAAACCCTGACTCGTTGCCTAAGGCCACGTGTTCGTCATCACCAAAGTTGCCTCGGCTCGGGAACTTGGGTACGATTGGGGAAGGTCACTTCGTGAGCACCTCCGCTCGCCCGATCAAAGATCGGTCTCTACTAACCATGATATCAAGTTTTGAAAACATTATGTGTTCTTAATCCGATTTATTAGCCTAGAATTACTATGTGATGCGCACAGCATACAAGTATAGACTGGATCACCTGAATTGGAACGAAACATCTCATGTTTGTTTTGAAAGCGGTTTGCTACTCGCAAGTAGGCTAAAATGTGGATTTGCCACCCTCAGGTGGGCTTAGAAAATATGGTGATTTGCCACTCTCAAGTGGGCATAAAACTCGCAGTCGATGAATTGTTCCAATCCAAATAACCCAACCTTCACCCACAGGCATTCAGGCAGTTATATCATATAAATACATAGCCTCATGGTAAGCATGCTATCATGGCAGTCACTCACACACATGCAAGGATGCTAAAGCATAAGCACTTACCGAGTACTCCAAGCCAAAACAGAAGCTATGTTAGAAATCCATGCATGATCCTAACTATGCTGAAATGCCTAATGCAACACAGGCAGGAATGCAACTAAGATAGGCTCGGCTATTCTAAAGATGGCATGTGAAATGCTACAACTAACAAGTATTCAACTCGAAATTGAAATACAATGCAGTTAGTATGATGCGCCGAGCTCGGTGCATGCAAGACAGATGAATGAATGCAAAACATGCGAGCATAAGTATGCTAATTGAAACATGCCCTAAACTAACCATCATAAGCTGGTAAATAAAAGAGAGAAAGACGTGGGGTTGGAAGACATACATCACACGCACGCACACTTATTACAATTGCGCCCTCGCTCGGAGGGTCTGAATAAATAATACAGTCCGAATAAATAATTACAATCCAAATAAATAATTAAATATTACAAAACCCTAATTAATTAACAAATTAACTAGGAAAGCAAAAATAAACTAATATGCAAATCCATGGACCGCCTCAGCTCTGTTCCGAATGATGAAAGATGCATGCTCGAGTCACCTCATCGGAAAATTCCTCGCAATGCCTTGATTTGTCTCTGTTTGCAATTAATCCCGGAATGCTGTGCAAAGCTCTAGAAGGCTGCTAATTTCTGATTTGCTGCAACAGAGAGCAAGAAAGGGGCATGGCAAAGTATTTTCACATATGTATGCACACCTCGATCCTCGTGCCACCAATCACGCATCTCGATGCATGATGGCCGAGGAGTCGAATTGCACGACTCGATGTGAAATGAATGCACATATAAACACAACAAGGCCTAGACTCCATCATGGGTAATCCGGAGTGTCGGCGACTGGGAATTGAGATACGTTTCGTCACTTGGAGTACGAAACGTCCCTTGTTTCCCGCGTTTGGGCTAACTCCTATCCCAAACATAATGCAAATGAGATGGCATACACAATGCGACTAACATGCAACCTAGCATACGCAATGCTATGGACTAAAATGGCATACACAATGCACGTGATGTAACATGGCATACGTAATGCTCTAACATGCAACCTAGCATACGCAATGCTATGGACTGAAATGGCATACGCAATGCTATGGTGCAAGATGGACTTACACCAACATGAGTGGACCTCAGCCACACTCACATCAGTGGCCATATGATGAAAATGAGACAACCGAAATACATGCAAACATGCACGAATACAATGGACCGATCCTAAGGCACAACATGCAACTCTAACAAGGCATGGCAAGGAATGAAATATGACATAGGATGGCGCATGATATAGCTCTGAAATGGCATAAAATATGGTCCTGAAACATGCAAATATGGCACACAATGCAAGCTAGGGGGCCCGGGTACCGAAACAGTGGGAAAATGGCCTAAAATGATGGCTCGGAATGCAACGAAATGGAGCTCATTCAATGGTCCGAAAACAAGGCATACAAGTCCAACTCTCAAACACATTTAAAGAGTACAAAACATGGCAATATGGCATTCAAACAAGATCTGAAATATGATGTATAATGAGCCCAAAACATGAACACACCTCAGTATATGCATGGAATGAACCTCAAAACTCAAAGTTAAGCATGGGTATTGAACTACAAGCATGCAAAACCAACATCATTCAACCATGAGACCCAAAAACAGAGCTAGGGCAGTCCAAAATAAGCACAATATCAGTTTAAGGCATGGCCAAAAAGTGTTAAAATCAAGGGTCAACAAAGCATGCAAAGAAAGCTAGTGAACCATGAGTTACACTACAACTATATGGAGCATATGAAGGCTCACCAAAACAGCCAAAAACAAAAGTATTCCATGCCAAAATATGCCCAAATAACCACTGAAACTCAGTTAATGCATGCAAGAATGATGGGCTCATTTGAAAGGCCAATAAGGGGGTTGTTCTACACATGCATGATGGACAAACACAAAGGAAAACCACCTCTGGACAGAGGTTTTGAGGGTCCTAAAACCCACTAAAAAGAGCCTGAAATGGGTCTAGGAAACATGCAAATAAAGGCCCCTTTGAAAGGTCTTGAATGAGATTGTTCTACACATGCATCAAAGACACAAAATATGGCCAAAAGGGCTCTGGACAGAGTCAAGGTAGACCTTGAAACTCACAAATAATGGCTTGAAATAAGACTTCTCAACATGCAAAATGGAGCTCCTTTGGAAGGCCAACAAAGCTAGTAAAGAGAACAAGGGGTGAGAGGGTCACCCCTCTCTGATTTTAGGGCTCAAAAACACATCTAAGCCACTGAAAATCCACTGGATTTCAGTGGCTAAAAGGCCAAACCAAGGCCAATGCAAATGCTCAAATGCATGGCTCAAAGCATGAGGAAATGAAGCATGAAAGGGGGTAGATGACCCTAAACAGAAAAGAGTCCTTAAACAAACATGTTTAGAAGATCAAAACAAGACTCTTTCTAGTTTATGTCGAAACCCAAAAATGCTTGCAAATAGGGCTAAGTTATGAAGCAAAATAATGCAAAAATGGGGGAAATGATGACTTACCCTTGTAGCAAAGCAATGCAGCAAGTTCTGGACCAAGAAGGTGAGCCTTCAACCTCTGAAAAACAGCTCCAAGGTGATTGAATAGATGGTGGAGGTGGTAGGCTATGAGGTGTAGTGTAAATGGCCAAGAATATTAGGGTTTGGAGCTTGAAGAAGAGAGCTATGGAGGGTGGGGTGTATCTATCTCAGCCAAATGTTTCTAACCCTTGCAAATGGAGAGGGAAGGTTTGTTTTATAGAGGAAGAGAGCCAAGGCTTCTTGGAGAAGCCTTAAGGAAGAGTCAAAGCTTCTCAAAGAAGCTTAACCAAAAGGGTCAAGCTTCTTAAGGAAGCTAGACCAAAGGGGTCAAGCTTCTTCAAGAAGCTTGACAAAAGGGTCAAGCTTCTCCTTGAAGCTAAGCAAAAGGATCAAAACATGCGGTTTACGCAAGTAATGAATTTGAACACGAGAATGCGATCCACGCAAGCAAAACATGCGGTCTACGCAAGTAACGGAATCGTTCATAAACATGTGGTCTATGCAAGCAAAACATGCGGTCTACGCAAGTAAAACATGCGGTCTACGCAAACAAGACATGCGGTCTACGCAAGTAAAACATGCGGTCTACGCAAGTAAAACATGCGGTCTACGCAAACAAGATATGCGGTCTACGCAAGTAAAACATGCGGTCTACGCAAACAAGACATGCGGTCTACACAAGCAAAACATGCGGTCTACGCAAGCAAAACATGCGGTCTACGCAAACAAGACATGCGGTCTACGCAAGTAAGACATGCGGTCTACGCAAGTAAAACATGCGGTCTACGCAGACAAGACATGCGGTCTACGCAAGTAAAACATGCGGTCTACGCAAGTAAAACATGCGGTCTACGCAGGTAAAACATGCGGTCTACGCAGGTAAGATATGCGGTCTACGCGGGTAAAACATGCGGTCTACACGGGTAAAACGTGCGGTCTACGCGGGTAAAACATGCGGTCTACGCAAGCAAAATATGCGGTCTACGCAGGTAAAACATGCGGTCTACGCAAACAATGTGTATAAAAAGAACTTGAAGCATGTAGGTAAAGCATTGCAACACAGTATAATCGAAGCGTGTTGTGGAGCTCACAAGATGCAAAAGGATACGGGAAGGGATTAACAACTTGGATGGCTCGGAAAAGCTGAGTTTCCGAGGCTTTGATATAAATGCACTATTCACTCTGCGTCGTACCCCGCTGCATTTTCCATTTCTTCGCGCCGCGGCGAGGTTTTGGAATCCGGTGACACATGTTTTTAGCTTCGGCGGGCAAGAGGTATGTCCCACCTTTGAAGATTTTCAAGCTTTAATGGAGTCTGAGCGCAATGAAGAGATCCTGCCCCAACTCCGCTTTGGCCATGCCCAAGCCTTAGGGCAAATGTGCGGGTTCTCCATACCTGATGCTCGATCTCTGATTTGTGATGGGATGCTGGATATTCCGAGTTTGGTTTGCCGTTTTTCTGACACCGGTGACCGCGGTGACCGCTATTGGCAAGGTTTTCGGCAACACGCACTTTGTTTGTGTATGCTATCTCATTTCTTACTCGCCTCGGGTTCTGGAGGATCTAGCGTCCGATTGATTGAAGTTACCCAAGGTTTGAGGGAGGGTAAGAGTTGCATTGTCATGACTTTGGCTGAGACATTGACGGGCTTGGATGCCTTCTATCATCGCGAAGCAACCAAATTTGCCGGGAGTCCACTACTACTGCAGGTAAAGTTTCCCACCCAATCTCTCACATGTATTGCTCACGTCACTCGGCTCTCAAGCTCGGTTTTCTCACAAAACCCTTTTCTTACTTTTCTCTCATCGTACAGCTCTCTATTCTTTATTCTCTCATTTTTCATCTCTTCCCAGGTGTGGTTGATGGACAAATTGCAGGTTGTGGATTCTTGCCCAACATACTCAGCCCGTGGTTACTTCTTCAGGCAACACCTAGTTGACGCCCTCGATAAGGGTTGGTGGTTTGACTGGATGTGTAGCTTGTCCGTGGATCGCATTGCTTGGCGATGTCCTTGGCTCAACCTACCGGCAATGAGCTACAGTATGACTCGCCAACCGGGGATTCAGCTGATTGGCTTGACTCACTACGTTTTCTACTTTCCATTCCGGATCCGACGTCAATTCGGTCATGACCAGACTTGTCCACCAGAAGAGATAGAATACCCAGCCGTATTCCCGATCCGAGGCGCACAGCTTGCCCGGTATGCGACAGCATGGAGAACTAGAGAGCTCCTGGCCCCCGCTCCTATTTTCAACTGCACTTTGTCTGATGAGTGCTGGGATTGGCTCAATGAAGAGGCACAGAATGGGCCTAGATTGGCATCAGAGACTTCGACCAGCTCTGGGAGGGGGCGCAGGGGCACCTGACTTGACCATGCCCCGGGTTTATTGCTTTATTAGAACTTTCAAGTTTTCTTTATGAATGTAATAAAAAGCAACTTCAATTGTATGCAAGAGCAGGAGAACTCTGTATTGAAATCAATGAAATTGAAGGTTGTGGGTACTGAAAATTTTCCGCTTTGGTCCAAAAATGGTCTTAGTTGTAAAAAGATTAATTTGAACATAGTCAACCTTTACTAAAACTTTTCAAAACCATTTTCGATATGAATCAGAACAGGACACGCCTGAGATCTGTCACTGAGATGCACAACCCCGGATCCCTGCAACTAGAAAGTTGCCCCTAGTCCGCATAGCACCGCGGCACTGCACAGCAACGGAAAGTTGCCCCTAGTCTGAAAAGCACTACACCGGAGATCACGATGAATGCTGATGGACGAAGATGGCCGAGATGATCAAATGGACAAAGTTGATAGGGGAAAATGTTTATGGCTGAACTTCAGGATGAAGTTGCCTACGTATCCCAAAGATGGGAATCAAGCCTTACGTAGTTTAGGCTTGGGTTCACTCGGGTATTTTCACTCTCCTTTTACGCTCTAACTTTTGCCAAGGTCGCCCTTTGCGGGTTTTCAACCTTGCCAGCTCAGTTTTTCTATTTTCTAATTTTCTGTGCTCTAACTTTTGCCTAGGTCGCCCTTTCGAGTTTTCGGCCTAGAGAGCCTCTCAAGGGTAATATTTCTTCAACTTGTCCATGTTGATCGGTTGTGAGAACTCCAGGCCATCTAGGTCTATCAGAACCACAGCTCCACCCGACCAGATAGCTTTGATGATGTAGGGACCAGTCCAATTGGGTTTGAACTTGCCCCTTGGATCATGGATGGGAGCTCGGTTGTCTTTGAGCACCAAATCTCCTTCCTTCAAATTCCTGGACTTAACTCTCTTGTTGAAAGCCCGGGCAATTCTGCGCTGATAACCCTGAACATGGTACAGTGCTTTCAGTCTTCTCTCATCGAAGAGCATGAGTTCCTCAAACCTGCTCTGCTGCCAATCTGCTTCGGCTATTTGGCACTCAGCCAATACTCGTAATGATGGAACCTCGATCTCGATAGGTAGGACGACCTCCATCCCATAGACTAATGAATACGGAGTCGCCCCAGTAGAAGTTCTAATCAAAGTCCGGTAGCCCCACAGAGCA
Source organism: Camellia japonica (assembly GCA_030407325.1). Lineage (NCBI taxonomy): Eukaryota > Viridiplantae > Streptophyta > Magnoliopsida > Ericales > Theaceae > Camellia > Camellia japonica. The sequence goes on along the minus strand of JAPPVO010000031.1, from coordinate 185,536,136 downwards.
AATGGCAACTTATCTGGCCAATCCCGATAGGTTTCCATCATCTTTTGCAGTATGTGTTTGATATTTTTGTTGGCGGCCTCAACCGCTCCATTGGTCTGCGGCCGGTATGTGGATGACTTATGAAAAGCCACATTGTATTTCTCCAACAAATCAATCACCTCTTTCTTGAAGTGGGAACCATTGTCTGAAATAATCTCGTTTGGGACTCCGTAGCGACAGATGATGTTGTTTCTGATGAACTTTGCGACATGCGAAGCCTTCAACACTGCATAAGATTGGGCCTCGACCCACTTCGTAAAGTAATCTATCGCGACCAGGATGAACTCATGCCCATTCGATCCCTTTGGAGTAACAGCCCCGATCACATCGATTCTCCATACTGAAAATGGCCATGGCGAAGTCATGTTGTATAGCTTCGACGGCGGGATGTTCATGCGGTTTGCATGGATCTGGCATTTGTGGCATCGTCGAACAAAGCCAATACAATCCTCCTCCATGGTGGACCAATAGTAACCCTGTCTGAGGATCTTCCGTGCTAGCATGACTCCATTCATATGTGCGCCACATTCTCCTCCATGGATGGCCTCCATCAGGCGCTTCGACTCCTCAGCTTCTACACACAGCTTATGCATTCCCACATGACCTCTCTTGTACAGCTTACCCCCGCAGATGATGAACTGAACAGCCATTCTTCTGATGGCCCTTTTATCTTTGGCATTTGCCCCTAGTGGATATGTCTCTTTCTCCAAGAAATTCCAAATATCGTAATACCAGGGGTTCTCATCCTGAACCTCATCTATGGCAGAAATTGACTCATATGCTGGCACAAACTTCTGGTCAATGATGACTGGACGCATCCGGACTCCGGACGGGATGTCTATCATGGAAGATAGAGTTGCTAGTGAATCTGCGAACCTGTTGTTCTCTCTTACTAGATGAGTGAAGTTTAGCTTTTCAAACCGAGGAATTAACAAATCCAAGGTCTGGTGGTAAATTATCATCTTTTCTTCTTTGACCTTCCAATCTCCTTTTGCTTGGGACACAACAAGGTTCGAGTCCCCAATGATGTCCAACCGTTTTGCCCCTAGTTCTAGAGCCGCTTCTAAGACGGCAATACATGCCTCGTATTCCGCTTTGTTGTTCGAGACTTTGAACTGGAGCTTGAATGCTAACGGGATACGGGAATTGTCGGGCGCTATCAGCAACACCCCTATCCCATACCCGTATTGGTTTGACGCTCTGTCAAAGTACATCGTCCAAGTTTCATCTTTGACGTGTAAAATGGCTTCATCTGGGAATAGGTACTCAACTGCTTCATCTCCTTCAACCGGGTGGTCGGCAAGGAACTCCGCTACTGATCTCCCTTTTACGGACTTGCGCGTCACATACTTTAGATCAAATTCGGAAAGCAATAGTAGCCAACTAGCTAGCCTACCCGTAAGTGCCGGTTTCTCGAAAAGATATTTGATAGGATTGAGTCGTGAAACCAACATTACAGAATGAGCTAACAGGTAGTGCCGCAGCTTCCTGGTAACCCATACCAAGGCCAAACAAGCCTTCTCCAGCGGTGTATAGCGGGTCTCGTAATCCAACATCTTCTTGCTCAGATAGTAGATGGCCCTTTCCACTTTGCCTTCTGACTCTTGTGCGAGCATACAGCCCATTGTAGTTTCGGTTACTGACAGGTACAATATCAACGGTTTCCCCGTCTCTGGCGGTGACAACACAGGCGGGTTCTGTAAATATTCTTTGATCTGTTCAAAAGCTGCTTGGCATCGGCCGTCCCATTGGAATTTCTTTCCTTTCTTCAGGAGACCAAAAAGTGGTTCACAAGTCAAGGTTAGTTTTGAGATAAACTGCCTTATGAATTGCACTTTACCCAGAAAGCCTCGCACCTCCTTTTCAGTCATCGGTGGTGACATTTCTAAGATGGCCTTGATTTTGAAGGGTCGACTTCGATGCCCCTTTGCGTAATCAGAAACCCTAGCATTTTTCCTGCTGTAACACCGAATGTACACTTCTGAGGATTCAACCGCAGCCGAAATTCTCTGATCCTTTGGAAAAACTTTTGCAAGGCGGTGTGTAGTGACCCTCTCTTTCTTTGGATTTGACAATCATGTCGTCCACGTACACCTCAACCTCTTTGTGGATCATATCGTGCAATGTTGTGGTCGCTGCCCGTTGATAAGTAGCTCCAACATTCTTCAACCCAAATGGCATTACTCTGTAGCAGTATGTACCCCACGGGGTGGTGAATGCAGTCTTCTCCCGGTCTTCGAGTTCTCCCGGTCTTCGGGTGCCATTACTATCTGATTATAGCTTGAGAAGCCATCCATAAACGAAAGCAAAGCATGCCCCGCTGTAAAATCTACTAACTCATCAATGTGTGGCAAGGGAAAGTCGTCCTTCGGACTAGCCCTGTTCAAATCCCTAAAGTCTACACATACCCGAATTCTGCCATCCTTCTTCGGCATTGGAACAATGTTGGCCAACCAAGTCAGGTATTCGAATACCAGCAGGAAGCCTGCGTCGATTTGCTTGGTGACCTCTTCCTTGATCTTAATGGCCCAATCAGGGCGGATCCTCCTGAGTTTCTGTTTGACAGGTCGGGCCTCGGGGTCAAGAGGGATCTGGTGCTGTACGATCTCAGGATCGATTCCAGGCATGTCTTCGTAGGACACGCGAAAACATCTTTGAAATCTTTTAATAAAGCGACTAAGCGCTCGCGTTCCTCTAAAGACAACGTGGACCCGATCTAGACCAGCCACGGGTCCTTCTTAGTACCGACATTCACAGTAATGATTTCATCAACTAAAGGTTTGACAAACCTTTCCTACTCTTGTTCAATTAAACGTTGTAAAACCGAAGGAATTTCGTCCTCGTCGTTTTCATCAAAATTTTGAAAGTCCTGATTTAAGCAATAAATCAAAGGCACAGAAAAGTATTCGGAAACCACATTCATATCATTCTCATTATGTACTTCCAAACTGCTCGATTCTTCTGTTACAACAGACTCAAAAGAGAAAGAAAAAGACGACCTGGACAGGACTGTGGCATCCGGGTTATCACTCCCAAGAATACCAGACTCAGACTCAGTCGAGCTGGAACCTGATTCCGACTCAACAGATTCGGAGGAATCAGATTCCGGCTCACTACCTGACCCGGTGCTACTGGACAAAAATCCCTCCTCGTACTTCCAGGTGAGGGAGGGTGCGATGGATGCATCCAAAATAGTTGACGGTAGGCCCGCAACCGTTTCATTCCCGATCATGGACACCGAGAAGTTATCCCCCAAGCACAGCTGGTCGATCGAAGGATCTGAAAGTAGACATGCCAGTGCTACCCCCATTTCAAGTTCGGTGTCCTCAGACTCCACTTTCCTGTTCTGTTCAATCTCAACTGTTGGGTCTGTCTGCTCTTCAGCAACATCATCCCCAGGTAACTGTAGGTCAAAGAAAATCTCGAACCCTAGTACGCGCTTCCTCTCTGCATTCAGCCACGGCTCCGGAAAACCACAAAATGGGAAGTCTTCCCCCTCCCGGACAAAGCATCCGTTTAGGGTACCCTGAATGGGCCGGTGCATTAAGTCGAAAGGTCTCCCCATTTGTTTCGCTCTGGCTCTCCCAGCCATCTCCTTTCCTTTCCTTGCCCAATCCTCCTTGGTGGGCAGATAACCCAAGCCAAAGGTATGGGGGTTGTGTGGCACTTCGGCCAATGCTGCGACGCCCTTGCGGCCGCTCTTTCCTAATCCCATCCCGGGGATATGTTGGAGCTTGTTCATGAGATACACTGCTTGGGCACTGACATATATCCCCTCGTTAGCAGCCATGATGTTCTGTACAACCTGAGCCTCAGCTAGGGTAAAACCTGATATGAACACATCTTCCATGCCATGCTCGATTTCTAGAATAGGCGTGGATACCTCCGGTGGCGGATGGATTGATGAATTTCCGAAAACAATGGCTACTCCCTTCCCATAGGGGTATTTCACCATTTGATGCAAAATGGATGACACCGCCTTCACCTGATGCAGCCACGACCGTCCCAAAAGCATATTAAAAGTTGCGGGGACTTCTAGGACATGGAAATCTATCTCGTGCTGTCCTGGCCCAACTTTAGTCTGAACTTTAACTGTTCCCATCACTTTTCGGCTTGTGTTGTCATACGCCCGGATGACCTAGGCTGTTGGTACAAAATCCGCGGTTTTCAAGCCGACCGCATACGCTGTTGTAACAAGCCCGCGGGGGACCTCGGCTACAGCTCGGACTCGATTTTGTGTTGCGGTTCTTAATCTGAACCAAAGAGTCCAACTCTGGCAAATCGTTTTGAAGAAAAACAGATTTTTTGAAAAGTAGTGCCAAACATGGACTGCTTTGCCAGATTACAGAGTCGCCACCTAAATATTTTTTTAATGGGGGAATTTAGGAAACCCTGACTCGGTGCCGAAGGCCACATGTCCGTCATCACCAAATGTCTCGGCTCGGGAGCTTGGGTACGATCGGGGAAGGTCAGCTATGAGCACCCCCTTTCGCCCGGTCCGAAGACCGGCCTCTACTAACCGTGATATCCGATTTTGAAAACGTTACGTGTTCTTATTCCGGTTATTAGCCTAGAATTTACTATGTTATGCGCGCAGCAAATAAGTATAGACCAGATTGTCTAATTTGGAAACAAACATTGCATATCCGTTTGTTTTGAAAAGTGTTTTGAAATTCGCTACCCGCAAGTAGGCTAAAGCACGGATTTCAATGAGTTTTCCCAACTCAGACAATCCAACCTCCACCCACAGGCATTCAAACAGTTTATCTCACATAAGCACTTAGCCGCATGGTAGCGTACTGTCATGGCAACATTCACACGCATGTGGTATGTTAAAGCATAAAATACTTACATCGTACTCCGTGCCAAAACAGTAAACTAGTTAGCAAACATGCATGCTCTAGTTCATGTTAGAGTGACTAATGCAACACATACAGCATGTGATTAGGATAGGCTCGGCTAACCCTAAAATGGCATGTGAGATGCACTTTATTTTGATGCACGTATTCAAGTTGGAATTGAAAATACGATGCAGTTTGTATGATGTACCGAGCCCGATGCATGTAAACAAATACATGGATGCACGCATGCATTGCATAAGGTATGCTAAAATAAACGTGCCCTAATCTACCATCATAAGCGGGTAAATAAAAGGGAAGAAAGAAGTGGGGGTTGGAAGACATACACACACCCACGCACACTTATTACAGATTTGCCCTCGCTCGGAGGGACCGAAAGAATAATACAAATAATTAACTACGCAAGCTAATTAAATTACAAACCCATTAAATTAATTAAGCAGATTAATTAATCTAATTAAAGCAGTAAACCCCTCGGGGAGAGGGCCGGATGCGGCGCGTTGTTCGGGACTTGCTCGAATCGCGTTACCATGCAAAGTCTGCCTCTGTTTTCCCTGCTTTCCTCCTCTGAAGACTGCCAAAGTCTCAGGACTGCTCCCTTGAATCATGGGGATCACCACCGGCTGAGAGGAAACACCACCGGCTGAAGTATGTGGCCACCGGCACTGAATTCATCCATCGGCCATCAATATACTGCCAGTCGGCACTAAATACTGCCGGCCGGCACTGAATGTCTGCAGAACCTGCAACTCACAGCAGCAGAGGGCAACAACTTGCTTGGCAATGCAATTCAAGCAATTTATGCACCAAACACACTCCTTATCATGTTAATGACTCAAAGGAGCATGTGCCTCGATTCTCGGGCCACCAATCACGCATTTCCATGCATGATGGCCCAAGGAACCAAGTATGCAACTTTAATTTCAAATGCATGCAAAACAAACAAACATAAAAGGGGGCCAAACTTCTATCATGCTCATCTCAAGAGGCCAAGCATGTGCATTGATGTAATGCAATCCTAAACATGTTAGCTAGCATGCAATATGGACAATGTAATGTAAGGATGTTAATATGCAAACACACATACAAGACAAGCATGCAAACCCAAACAATGGGGTGGACTTAAACACGACTTAGGCAACTCTAAATAGGCCTAAAATCAGTGGCCAATAATGCCCAAAAAGAAAGTCTACACACACACACACATGCATATGTTAAGACTTAACACTTAGGCACTAAGCAAGCAACCTTCAAGCACACTTGGAAGGGGATATCATGGACACTTAGCATACATCATAAACTCTGAAAATCATGTAAAACATGGTGCCAAACAAGCAACAAAGCGAACTAATCATGATATAATGGCCCAAGCATTCAAGGCTCGCCAAAGAGGTAATGGACTACACTTAACACAACCATTCATGGCATGCACTAGGCGACCAAAACAGAGTTTTAACACATAAAACTAAGTCCAAAAGACCACATAGATGGCATCTAAGTGGCTTAAATTTAAAGGCACGCATAATGGTCAAAACATGGAGCATACAACACATGCTTTCAAGGCTTCAAAGAAGCATGCAAGGCAATCAAACAAGCATGTCTAAGGGACTGAAATAGCATGTAGGGTGGTCCCAAACCATCAAAATAATGCAAGCAACGCATGCTACACATTCACATACTTGAGGCCAACAAGCCAAAATACAAAGGAGCTATACTAAGCAAGTGATGGTCGACCAAAACAACCAAAAACAGAGCTTAATCATGGCAAAACAAACACAAAAGCTTCACAAAACTAGGCCTAAATCATGCTTGAACAAGGGCTTACATCCTAAAGCATATTAAGGCATCAAAGTGGCATTACATGGCATGTATGCAAAACATGCAAGGAGTACTAAAACCAACTTAACACAAAGTTATAACATGGCAATATAAGCATAAAATACAGCCATGGCATGCTCAACACACACTTGAACATAAGGCTCCCTAAGAGGCCAAAACTTGCCCTTTTCAAGGACATCAAGGAGAGGGGGTGGCCCTCTCCTTCTTGGGACTTCAAAGCATCATCTTCACCACTGAAATCCCTCAAGATTTCAGTGGTGAAGAGACCTCAACACCAAAATCCCGGAGCTCTCACAAAATAGCACAAAATGAGGCCTTTTCAAGGCCTAAGGGTGGTCAAACCCTCCCAAAGCACAAAACACTCTTAACCAACAATAAAGAGGACCAAAAAAACAGAACTTTTATGTGTTGATCACCAAGCACAAAAACAATTCTAAGCTATGTAAAAATGGAGTGCAAAAATGGGGTAAAAAGGGGTAGTTTCTTACCCTTGAAGACCACCTTCACAAAGGTTGATGTTGTTGCTTCCTTGAGCTCAAATCCAACCAAAAACTTCAAGAACCAGCCCTTAAACCTCAGTAACCAAAGGAAGGTGAAACACTAGGTGTTGATGAGCAATAGTAAGTCACAAACACCTAGTGTACAAATAAGAGGGAAGAAGAGAGATGGGATAGATACAAAACTTCTAACCTAAAACCAGAGCTTCTTCTCTGTCTAAAATGTCTAAAAATCCAAACTTCTTCCAACCTTGAGCCAAGAGGAGGAAGGGTTCTCTTATAGGCAACTAAACTTACAAGTTAAGCTAACCAAGAGGCTCATCCCTCCATACACAACAAATGCTATAAAGCTGTCTGAAAATATCTCCAAAAACAGCTGTAAAGTAGTCGGCAGGGCAAAATGGTCATTTTGCCAAAATTGACTGCCGATCGGCACAAAAGAGTGCCGACCGGCACAATATAGTGCCGATGGCAACACCAACCAGCCGGTGGCCTCTAGCCACTGCCGGTGGTGTGTGGGGATGCCTCACAAGGCATTCCCTGCCCCTCCAAGGCAAAACACAAGTGTTTGGTGCAAAACCAGACACAAAACAGTCGAGTTCGGGGATCCTGAGGCAAGGCGCGTAGCCGAGAACCCCGGGAACTCCAAACGAACACGAACATGGATAATCACCGAGTGTTCAAGCGGTGACGTCCAGGTCTTGAGGACGGTCAAAAATGGGGTGTCTACAGCTGTCCTTGCTGGGCAGACGTTAATGGCAGATCCGGTATCAACAAGAACCACCGGTATCCATTTATTTCTACACTCCACGGAAATGTAGAGAGGCTTGTTATGGTCTGCCCCCTCGGGTGGCAATTCCTTGTCGGAAAAAGTCAGCGTCGGGGTAGCTCCTCCCGGAAAGACTAATCCCATTAGCTGCTCTGGCGTGGTGTCTATCGAAAGCTTGGCCTTGTCCATGGCTGACAGGACAGCCTGTCTGTGTACTCGTGATGCCATAAGCAGTCCCCAGATGGAGATGTCTGCTTGTATCTTTTTTAGCTGTTTGAGTACAGCTTCCTCCTCAAGTTGCTTCTCCTTTTGCTTTTCAGCCTCTCTATCTTTCCCAGAAGCCTCTGGTTGATCTAGGTGCGGGGGTTTGAAATATCGCCTACTCCGTGTCATATGGTCGACTTCTCCAAGGTACCAGGTATCATCGGGTTGGTCGTTCCCCCAATCTTCGTCTGTGTGGGCAAGACATAAATCCTCATCCTCCCACCACATTCCATCAGCAGCTGACAAACATCTGTCTGGCTCTGGTATGACTGTTCTTGTACTCGCGGCACCTTCCATCCATATGTTCGCAGCATTCCGAATTCCTGTGCACACAGCAGTTTCGGTCTCCACATGGGCCTTTGCCTTCTTGATTCTCTCGGGATCTTCGAATCTTTCCTGTTCTGGGTATACAACCGACTGTTCAGTAATTCCCATACTCGAAATGCTCCAATCCCGAGCGAAATTCTTGACACCGGCGCTCTCCGGTGATACACTCTGTTCTTCGACCCTTCCGGCTGTCACTGACATTCTTGCCCCTGCCGGGCCTTGTTCTAGCTGGAATCCTTCTACCATATCTGGTTTATCGTCTAACCATCCCGTAGCCTCTGTCGACTCCTCATAATCATACCAGCTGACTGCCACGTCCCCTGGGTCTTGGTCACTGTAAAACTGGAGATTGGCAAGGTCCTCTTCCACAGCCGTTGAATTGTCTGTTCCTTATCCCAGACTGTCCCCTTGGATCACACACAGCTCTCCCTCTATTGGTAGTTTCATATATGGCCTATCCTGGCCTATTGATGAAATGTAGTCACCCACGGACTATATGTCTTCTCAACACAACTTCCAGATTCCGCAGACTCTGGCTCAACAATCCTCTTCTCCTTTGGGACCTCCTCTCTCCTGTCTTCGACAGTCACCACCGCTGGCTTGGGTTGAGTTACGGAGATGTCCATCATGCACAAGTCGGTGCAATCGGGAAGGAGAATCTCCCGGCTTAGGCAGGTGGGAAGGTGTGATATAGATACTAGGATCGTAGGACACGACCCCAGTATGGATGAAATTGAGTCTTTTGGGTGGTGGAGCTTGGTTATGTGCGGGGAGAGGATTTGTAGTAACATTGGGCTTCTCAGGTGGCAGAATCACCCCGTTATCGATGAGATCTTGAATCTCATGACGTAATCGGAAGCACAAATCGGTGTCATGACCGTGCTGTTGGTGAAATGCGCAATACTTGGCTGGGTTGTGGGTAGAGGGAAGTCTTTCTGGTAAGGGCCGCGGCTCTAGGGGCTTCAAGTGCCCTTTTCTGATTAAAACCCCCAGAGCTTTGGACAGGGGCATATAAAGTGGAGCAAAGGTTCTGGTGTTTTTGGGTGGGTATTTGGCTGTTGGTGGGTTACTTCCGGACGCACCGGAGAATGGTGCAGCTGTCGTGGTTCTTAGAGGGGGGTTGGTGGTGACCATGCTCACTTCGGAGGCTCTTGTAGTTGTAGTGCCGCTCGGGCCCGCATTAGTGTTGCGGTTGAAAGTTCTTCGGGGTTGCTCCCGGTCATTATCAATTAAGCCTTACTTCAAGGCATCCTCAATCTGCACCCCCATTTCATGCAGGTCAGAAAAAGTAGGAAAGGGGAGTACAATCATCTTTTGCATCAACTTCGGCTGAAGATTGCACACAATCATCCGAATCTGGTCTTTGTCTGTAGGTCTTAAGGTCATCATCGAAGCTTTGGCCCTCCATCTGGTTACGAATTCTGAGAAACCCTCCTTAGGCTCTTGCCTTGTTGTCTCGAGATCACGGGTTGTAATCTCAATTTGTGTATTGTATGAGTACTGCGCAATGAAGGCCTCAGCCATCTCGTCCTAGTTTCTCTTGACATCATCTTCTAATTTGGCATACCATATGGCCGCCACACCCGACAGGGTCCGGCCGAATAAAGACAGCTTCTGAAGTCTACTGAGGCCCATTGGCCTTAAGATATCTGAAAACAGTCTCAGGTGCACCATGGGGTCCCCGACCCATCAAACCGATCAATATGAGGCATTTGAATCTGTCAGGCAACGTCACAGCTGTGTCGGTATACCCGTCTTCAATATCGGGATGGTCTTGACTCCCTGGGATCTCTTGAACAACTTTTCAAGCTTGTTCAACTTTAGAGTGTGGGATCAGTCTTGAACTCAAAGGGAGAGTCTGGTAGGTTGGTGGGTGTCTTTGATAGTTGAGGTTGGATTTGGGGTAGGATCGGGGGTGGAGGTGGTCCTATGGGAAGTTCTATATCATTCTGAGTATTGGCTGTCTCCCTGAGGTTTGGAACTCCTGGTGGGGGAGGAACTTGTTGCGAAGTAGAGGCTCCGACTTGTTGCTGTAACCTTACAATTAACTCTGCTTGTTCATTCATAATCGTGGCCTGCTGCTTGGCGAACTCTGCTTGTCGGACAGCATCTTGCTGCATCATTTTCATGCTCTCTTGGAGCTGGCGCACCATCTCCTCTAAGCTAGCCATACTATTCTGCTCGGGTTGAATTACCGGTATATATTCCCTCTCTGTAGGCGGAACAGGACCCTGATCTCTACTGAACTCGGGTGGGGTAGATAAGGCCCTCTGAACTGACTGCTGTACTGATGCCCTCTACCTAACGATCCTCCGTCTAGTAACCGGGGATAGAGAGTGGTACACTGGTTGTCCGTCTACCAGATCCTCAGATCGATGGAGTCGACGACCTCTAGTCTAGAGTGCTTGGGGAATATCTACTGGGTCAGAAGCAATTGTGCTCAACTACCTAGCAAAAAGATAAATAAAGCGTATAAATAAACAGACAATCGGACAGCGTAACAACGTAAAATAAACATACAACACATGGTTGGGTATCATAATATGCCGCCAATAAGATGAATACACTGTTCCTCAAACACTGATCACTGTTTCTGAATCGTTGCCCCTAAGTCTGAATCTGATATCCACAGATAACTGATTCCCAAAAAAAACACTGATGCCCGCGGGCCTGATACTCAAACTCACAGGCCAGTACGCGTGTCCCTGTAGAGATACATTCTAAAAACACATAGCAAGTAAATGAGAGCCAATACACCCCTATGTTGGGGTAGGGCTTCCCTGTCCTATTTTGTCAGGAGCTAGGGTTTCACTACGCACGCAGCGGTTTCAAACAACCTATATCGGGTAAGCAACCTGTCCTAGCTTGGAATGGTCACTATGGATTCTGAATATGCACTAGGTCGAATGGTCGAAAAGGGTGCCCCGGTAAAAATCGGGGTTTGTGTTCCCATACTGGCAGAGCCCGCAACCGGTCAGCCTTATGGTCATGCCTTGACAAGACAAGCCTCTGGCAAACTGCTCAGGAATAGCAGATGGCCAACACGGTGTCCTAGGCGCACCAATGCACATGCAATGCAAAGAGACACATAAATGAAATCAAAACATGATATCACGAATTTGAGTCAAGCTCTCTAATTCCCCAGCAGAGTCGCCAGAAACTGTAACAAGCCCGCGGGGGACCTCGCTACAGTTCGGACTCGATTTGTGTCACGGTTCTTAATCTGAACCAAAGAGTCCAAATCCGACAAATCGTTTTGAGAAAACAGATTTTGAAAGAAGTGCCAAACATGGACTGCTTTGCCAGATACAGAGTCGCCACCTAAATATTTTATAATGGGGGAATTTAGGAAACCCTGACTCGGTGCCAAAGGCCACGTGTCCGTCATCACCAAAGTTGCCTCGGCTCGGGAACTTGGGTACGATTGGGGAAGGTCAGCTATGAGCACCCCCTCTCGCCCGGTCCGAAGACCGGCCTCTACTAACCGTGATATCCAATTTTGAAAACGTTTATGTGTTCTCATTCTAGTTATTAGCCTAGAATTACTATGTTATGCGCACAGCAAACAAGTATAGACCAAATCGCCTCAATTGGAACAAAAACATTTCATGTTTGTTTTGAAAATGGTTTGCTACTCGTGTAGGCAGGCTAAAATGCAGGTTTTGCCACCCTCAAGTGGGCTTTAAACTCGCGGTTTTTAATGTATTATCCCAATTCAAGTAATTCGAACCTTCATCCACAGGCATTCGAGCAGTTATATCACATAAGCAGCTAGCCTCATAGTAATCATGCAATTATGGCAACACTCATACGCATGCGGTATGCTAAAGCATGAAAGCTCACCTAGTACTCCAAGCCAAAACAGGAACTAGTTAGTAATCATATGCATGATCCTAGTTCATGTTTAAAATGGCTAATGCAACACATGCAAAGATGCAATCTAGACAGGCTCGGTTATCCTAAACATGGCATGTGAAATGCTATAACTAACACGTATTCAATTTGGAATTGAAATACAGATGCAGTTAGAATGATGCGCCGAGCCCGGTGCATGCAAAACAGATGAATGAAGGCAAACATGCTATCATAATGTATGCTAATTTGACTATGCCCTAAACTAACCATCGAAAGCTAGTAAATAAAAGGGAAGAAAGACGTGGGGTTGGAAGACATACACACACACGCACGCACGCTTATTACACATTTGCCCTCGCTCGGAGGGTCCAAATAAATATTACAGTCCGAACAAATAATACTGAATTAATTATTACAAATTAATTATTATAAAACTTCTAATTACTTAACAAAATAAATGCAGAAGGGAAAAGGCCACAGCCCCGCCTTGGAATGCGCGAATGATGCATGCTTGAATCCGTTTCGCCCGAAAAACCCGTACCATGCCACCGCTGCCTCTGTTTACACTGCCCTGTTCTTCTGAAAACTGCCAAAGCCTTGGGACATGATCTATGGGTGCTGAGGAATGCCACCGGCCAGACACAAAGGCCACCGGCCAAAGGGGAAGACCACCGGCCACCTTTTCATATTATCGGCCAAAGTAAATGGCCGGCCGGCACTGCATTCAGCCGACCGGCCAAAACTCCCTGCAGAATCTGGTTTTTGACAGCAACAAAGGACAGACAGTGCATGGCATGGAATTTCAAGCAAATATAAGCATGGTCACACTCCCTATCACGCAGTGGACTCAAGGGAGCGTGGCCCTCGATCCTCGGGCCATCAATTGTGCATTTTGATGCATGATGGCCTAAGAGGCCAAGGTTGCAATTCAATGAGAATGCATGCAACACACAAATGAATACCAAGACCCTATCATACCAAAGTCAAGGGCCTCGGTGACTGAGGGTTGAAACGTGTTTTGTCACTTGAAGTACAAACACCTTTCAATCCTCACACTTGGTTTGACACCCCAAACCAAGCAATGTAATGGAAACCAAACATGCAAAGGTGATGTATTAAGCATGCAAAATGCAACACAATGCAACCTAAAACGAGATGCAAACATGGCACAATGCAAGCATATAACTAGATGTAACAAGTCAAGCATGTAACCATGAACAAGAGTGGACTTAGGCTGAAATGAGAGGCCTCGGCCACACCCTAAAACAGTGGCTGAAGATGCCAAAATAATGAACAATCAAGCATGGAAGCATACACACTAATAGGCCCATAGTTAAGGCATAGCAAAAGAGCATCCTACTACCACTACCCCAAGCCAACATGGTATGAGCTATACAACCAAAACAGAGTTTGAATGCACTGAAATCAGCCCTAAAACCCAATGATATGGCAGCCTTGAAGGCTCAAATACTTAGGCCTACACAATGTTCATTTCAAGGCATAAAAGGGCACACCTTCAAAGTATGAAAAGAGTAATGGATGCAAGCATACTAGCATGATTTGGGGACTGAAATGACATGGCAAATAGCTTCAACTCTTTAAAGTAGGCCAACTAAAGCATGTTTATGACTCATATCCTTAGGGCTCACAAGCCAAAATACAAAGCAACTATGTCAAACATGCTAAATAAGATCAAATCAGTGGCCAACAGACCTTAAGCATGATAAAACATGACCAAGTACTTCACAAAGCAAGGCCAAGATATGATAGCATTGTGGGCTACATGCATGATGCATTTTAGGCATAAACAAGGGAATACAAAGCAAGTATGCTAAGCATGCAAAGGGCCACAAATCCGACCAAAAACAAAGGCAACATAGGACCTAAATAGCACCAAAAACATCTGATATGGAGCCAAAAACAAACCAAGCATGCATGTTGCCTTTTAAGCCAAAACAAGGATCAAAGAGGGACAGGGGGGAGAGGGGTGTCCCTCCCCTATACAAGACTTCAAACCCTCTTCTTTACCACTGAAAATCCACTGGATTTCAGTGGTGAAAAGAACAAAACACTCAAGCAAATAAAGCCTAACAATGGAAGCACCAAAAGGGCCAAAAAGGCCTAAGAGGGTGAGTTCGACCCCAAACCACAAAATGACCTTAATGAAGTATTTAAAGCATGCAAAAATAAGACTTTTTCTAGTTATACACGAAGCTCAAATCATCATGCAAGACAGGTAAAAAGTTGTTGCAAAAATGGGGAATCTAAAGCAAAGTGATTACCCTTGAAGAACACCTCAAGAACAGCAGGTCCAGCCACTCTCTTCTAATCAAAACAAGTCCAAAAACTCAAAAAAAGACCCTCCAAGTCCCTCAAAGTCGAAGTAAGGTGTGGTAGTGTGTGTGTTAGTGCAAAACTAAGGTAAAACTACACTTTTAGGCCACAAAACACACACAAAAAGAGGAGAGAGAGGGGGATATAGAGAGAGAGAGTATATGACAGATGTGTATCTATATATCTCTGGTTTTTTTGATCAAAATTTCTAACCCTAGACAAAGGAGGAAGAAGGGCCTTATATAGGCAAAGAAAATGGCTCCAAAGCTTCTCCAAGAAGCTATATTAAAAGGGTCAAAAGGGGCAAATGGTTCATGGCTTCTTGAAGAAGCTGGGACAGCTAGCCAAGCTTCCCCAAGAAGCTTGGCCAAAGGGGTCATCCTTCTAGAAGGAAAAAGGGGTTAAGGGCTCAAAACAGCCATCCCCGTGCATGGGGAGTGGTGTTGGTGCATTCCAGCTGGCACAGCTGGCATGCACCAATCCTGAAGGGGTGCAGAAGGGTCACCGGCCGGCCAAATAGATCACCGGCCAAAGAATGTGCCGGCCGGCCACAGAGAGTGTCGACCGGCCATTGATACCAAGAAACCACGGCCGGTAACAATAAGGAATGGCCGGTGATGTAAAGAGAGGGCCGGTGGAGTGTGGAGATGACCAACAAGCCATGTCCTGCCTTCCAAGGCAAAAACACAAGTGTTTGGTGTAAAACCAAACACTAAACGAACGAGTTAAGAGATCCTGAGGCAAGGCGCAGCCGAGGCCTCCGGGAACTCAAAACGAACACGAACAAGGGTGATCACTGAGTGTTCAATCAGTGATGTCCAAGTCTTGAGGACGGTCAAAAATGGGGTGTCTACAGCCATTCATTCCCGAGAGGTATGACCCTCCGACGCAGATTCTCCCTCGGGCAGTTTTCTATCATTTTACCGATTTTGATGATCAAGCACCTGTGGATTTGCTATTGCGGGAGCTAGAGTCCCACCTCTCTCATCAGGCACGAGAGGTATGTACTTCACTTTTTACATTTTCTGCCATATATTCTGCATTTCACGTACATTTCATGCTATGTATGCTTATCTGCTCGTTCTGAACACATTTGCATGCCATACTTCTGCTCTCATTCTAGAACACAGCTTGTTCTGAATACTTAGTTTAAAACACAGTATTCCGTTCGCATCTTGAACACACAGCTTAATCACTTTGAATTTCTGAACCCGCAACCCATATATTGATTGTGAACACACAGCACACACTTGTTTAGAGTTGAACACGCAGCTGAACTTTGAATTTCTGAACACGCAGCCCATTATTTCTGAAGTCTGAACACGCAGCCCAAACACTTGATGTTGAACACACAGCTCAAACTTTTGAGATGAACACATAGCCCACTGATTTTGAAATCTGAACACACAGCTCAAACACTTGACGTTGAACACACAGCTCGAACTTGGAGATGAACACACAGCCCACTGATTTTGAAATCTGAACACACAGCTCAAACACTTGACATTGAACACACAGCTCGAACTTTGAGATGAACACACAGCCCACTAATTTTGAAATCTGAACACACAGCTCAAACACTTGACGTTGAACACACAACTCGAACTTTGAGATGAACACAGAGCCCACTGATTTTGAAATCTGAACACACAACTCAAACACTTGACGTTGAACACACAGCTCGAACTTTGAGATGAACACACAGCCCACTGATTTTGAAATGTGAACACACAGCTCAAATACTTGACGTTGAACACACAGCTCAAACTTTGAGATAAACACACAGCCCACTGATTTTGAAATCTGAACACATAGCTCAAATACTTGACTTGAACACACAGCTTGAACTTTGAGATGAACACACAGCCCACTGATTTTGAAATCTGAACACACAGCTCAAACACTTGACGTTGAACATACAGCTTGAACTTTGAGATGAACACACAGCCCACTGATTTTGAAATCTGAACGCACAGCTCAAACACTTGACGTTGAACACACAGCTCACACTTTTGAAAGTTGAACACGCAGCCCAAACTCTGAGTTTCTGAACACGCAGCCCAAATTTGAGGTGAACACACAGCACACACTTGTATTTGCACGCAGCTCATACACTCCCATTCTGAACACACAGCTCATATACTTTATGTTGACCACACAGCTCACAGCATTGTATCTGATTTGGTTTGCACACAACTCATACATTTCATTTGCACGCAGCTTATTCATTTCATTCTGAAACTGAATACATGTGCTCATTATGAATGCAGGTGTCTTCCCGTGTTACACAAGGATATGGCTCCATCGTTGCGAGGGAGTGGTACACGGAGCTCCCGGAGGCCGTTCGTGATTGGGTTGACCAGGCGGGGTTCGGACCCTTCTGCACTGGGATATCTCGCTATCCTGCTAGCAGGACGTTGATGGGCGCCCTTGTAGAGAGATGGTGGGACACCACTAACTCCTTCAATTTCTCAGCTACTGGGGACATGACTATGACCCCGTTCGACTTTGCTGTGCTGACAGGCCTTGACGTGGGAGTTGGGCGATCCCTTATGATGAGGATATGGGCGAATGGGAGGCCGCCTGGATTTATCTGTTGGGAGCTTGCCCACCGGTTGACAGATCCTCAGCAGAGTCGGTATACCTGGTTTTCCTCACATTTCAGAGAGAGGGTGCCCGAGACTCCTGAGGAGATAGCGCAGTACACCCGAGGGTTTTTTGATGTTCCTCTTCGGACCACTCTGTTCTCCGATAGGGGAACACCGTTGGGCTATATCTGCTGAGTGCCCTGGTAGACCTCTTGCAGGTCAGTCAGTATGACTAGGGGGCGCCGGCTTAGCTACCCTCTACTGCTACATGAGTGCGACCTCCCGCGGACGGGGGAACATAGTTGGTGGCTATTAGAGAGCCTAGGAGGTACTTTCTGCCCTCTTGATTTACATTTTTGCTTTTCATTATCTGTACATTGCACACGCGGCGCACTTTTATATTCTGTACTTTGCATTCTGCTCTCACATTCTGCATTCTCTGTACATTCTGTATTCGCATTCTGCACTTAGCATTCTGTATTTTCTGTACATTCTGTATTCACATTTTGCACTCAGCATTCTGTATTTTGATGGCTTTTGCCCTGTTTTCCACAGCTATGGGTTTTCGCGTACTTCCCAACGCTAGCCCCGGAGCTTAAGGTGGAGGTGTCTCTCATGATTCCGTACTCGCTCGTATTTGAGGGCCAGTACCGGCCGAGAGCTCGGGAGACCCTTCCCTACCTGCGGCAGTTTTTTGACACAGTGCGCCCGACAGAGGTAATTTAGAACTCTCAGTTCTTCATGTTTTTATCTTTGATTTATCTTGCACATTTGCGATTTCTAATCGGCTTATACATTGGTTATCCGCAGATCACATGCAGCCTTGGGTGCCTTTGGGTGGAGACATCCGATTTCAGTTTGCTGGAGGATGGGCTGCTTCTCGATATAGGATCCTATTTGAGGGGCCAGCTGGTAGGGCCTGGTTCCTAGGGGACCGCTTCCTGCGCTAGACCATGGGCTTCCCCAAGCAGAGTGTTCCCTCAGCACCTCCGGATGATATGCATCCACTGAGAGGCTCATTCCTCAGGATGTCGACAGCACCATGTTGGGTACCGACGTATTGCTACATTTGGAGGACGGAGAGTACGCGACCTACCGTCATACATACCTGATGCCTCCATTGACAGGTGTCCGTACTCCCACGAGGAGGTCCGTTGGCATGCCATCCTCGAGTTGCGCCCGAGCTAGAGACATTCCTTCAACCATTAGAGCCGGCACATCGAGGGGTGGGGCTGGACTGGTCCCCCCAATTCCCCCGACTTATCATCACGCCGGATGGCCAGATATCCCTACTGAGTTGACGGGATGGCGATACGGGACTTCCTACCCGATTCCGATAGAGCCTCCTATGCCTGGTCACTCGTACGTCAATAATCCTGACTCACCACCGGTATGTTCCACTGTTTTTCATTTATCACTCAGATACTTAGGCACTCATTTATTCATTGATGATTTGAACTTGTATCTGCAGCCACCCAGAGAGTACATGGAGGGAATGCTCGGATTGGTGGCCTTACTTGAGAGCATGGTCTTGCGGAGAGAGGCGCAGTTGTCCATCATCGGTGTCCCGGTACTCTTTAGTTTTCTTGCATTTATCATACTTTTGATGACATGCTGAACTTGAACATTTCACTACATTGATTAACCGACTGTATGCGTAAAGCACATCTGACACACACCACATTCATGTACTATATCTGCATACATCCACTCCATGTAGCTTTTTTATCTGTGCATCTGATATACATATTTTGGCTGATGCATTCAAATTGCACTCTTTCTTTTCAGATGCCCCCGCTATATACTGAGCCACAGACTGGGCCATATAGGCCTTCCCGAGGAGCTAGGCCATCTAGGCCTTCTCAAGGAGCTGGGAGAGGGGAGTTGTCTCGCAGACGAGGCGGGCGCAGAGCGCATGTCATAGAGGAGGAGTCCAGCGAGGAGGAGGAGTCTGCGCATCCTCAGTCGAAGACATCTGCAGGCAGAGAGGATGACTCTGAGGGTGGAGGTGATGCCGAGGAGGATTCTGAGGACAGCAGCTCCGATTCAGATGGTGGTGCTGGTGGATGGTAGGGACTTCTCAGCCGAAGAGGACGAAGAGGGCCTCTTATTCTTGCACTTGAGAGCACTATGCAGATGTTCCTGCTTTATTTGCCTTTTTTACTAGTAGTTGTAGCACATTGTACATTATTAGGCAGTTTTATTTTCTGTAAAACTTGTACCCTTGTTGTAAAATGTTGTAACAAAGGAAGCATGATGGAATGAAACAACTTTTGTTCAAAAAGTGTTGTATTTTATGTTCTTAGCATCGCATCGCATCATTTTGCACAAAAATGAGATTGAATGGAATTGTGCATTGAAAATTGCCAAGTCAGGTAGTGAACCGACACAACAAACTAAACAACTTAACTTACTAAGAATCAACAAAACCTTAGCAAGTTTACAACTCGATAAGCAAGACACAACAACGTTGAGTAAACAAACAGTAACAACTCGATATACAAAGCTCGACAACTCGACAAAACCTAACGACTCGATAAGCAAACACAACTCGGTAAGCAAAGCAACAACTCGATAAGCAAAAACAACAACTCGATAAGCAGGACTTAACAACAACTCGATAAACAAATGCATTTCGGACGATCTGGGTGACGGAACGCATCCGAAACAGAGGAAAACTCGCACCTTCAACACTCCCAATGCATGGAAATGCTAGGAACTTTCTTCCAGAGGCTAGGACAAGACCAAAGCCATACTCCTCTCCATGGCCGACCACCTAGGGAAGCTGGCCGACCAGCTTTTTTTTCATTGGAGGGGAGAGGGGTGGTCGGCCTACCAGAAAAGGTGGTCGGCCGACCACCTGGCTTAGCAACCATCAATTTTTTGACACGTGTCCCCTGAACAGTGCCTTATCCTCTTTAAAAGTTCTAGCCTCATGGTTCATTCATTTCATCTTAATTTTGCATCAAAATGGAGGCGTTCCTTATCCAAAATCTCACAGCTTGGATTGCTTCTCTAGATGGCTCTGAAAAGTTGAACTTCCAGGGCTTCGGCTTGAATGCACTATTCACGCTGGGCCGTACTCCGCTGCATCTTCCTTTCCTCCATGCCGCGCAAGGTTTTGGAATCCGGTAACACACGTCTTTAGCTTTAGCGGGCAAGAGATGTGTCCTACTTTCGAGGATTTCCAAGCTTTGATGGAGTCCGAGCGCAACGAGGAAATCTTGCCTCAACTCCGATTTGGCCACGTCCAAGCCTTAGGACAAATGTGCCTCACTTTGCATGACGCTCGATCATTGATTCACGACGGGGAGCTGGACATCCCAAGCTTGGTTTGCCGGTTTTCTGATGCTGGTGACCGCGGCGACCATCATTGGCAGGGCTATCGGCGACACGCCTTTGCTTATGCTTGCTATCTCATTTCTTGCTTGCCTGGGCTCCGGCGGATTCAGTGTCCGGTTGATCGAGGTTGCCCAAGGTTTGAAGGAGGGCAAGAGCTGCATTGCCATGACATTGGCTGAGACATTGATGGCTTAGACGCTTTTCATCGCCGGGAGACGGCTAGGCTTGCGGGGAGCCCACTACTATTGCAGGTAATGTTTCCCACCCAATCTCACATATGTATTGCTCACATCACTCGGCCCTCAGGCTCGTTTTTTCACAAAACCCTTTTCTTACTTTTCTCTCATCGTACATCTCTCTATTCTTTATTCTCTCATTTTTCATCCCTCCCCAGGTGTGGTTGATGGACAAGTTACAGATTGTGGAGTCTTGCCCAGCATACTCAGCTCGCGGCTACTTTTTCCGACAACGCCTGGTCGATGCCCTGGATGAGGGGTGGTGGTACAACTGGATGTGCAGTTTGTCTGCAAACCGCATCGCTTGGCGCTGCCCTTGGCTCAATCTGCCGGCAATGAGTTACAACATGACCCGTCAACCTGGGATTCAATTGATTGGCATGACACACTGTGTCTTCTATTTTCCGTTCCGGTTCCAGCGCCAGTTCGGACATGATCAGACTTGCCCGCCAGAGGGGATAGAGTACCCTGCTGCATTCCCAGCCCGAGGCGCACAACTTGCCCGGTATGCCACAGCATGGAGGACTAGAGAGCTCCTGGCCCCTGCTCCCACTTTCAGTTGCACTTTGTCTGATGAGTGCTTGGATTGGCTCAATGAAGAGGCACAGGAAGGGCCCACTTTGGCATCAGAGGCTTCAACCAGCTCTGGGAGGGGGGCAGGAACACCTGACTTATCTATGCCCCGGATTTATTGCTTTATTAGTACTTTCAAGTTTTCTTTATGAATGTAATAAAAAGCAACTTCAATTTGTATGCAAGAGCAGGAGAACTCTGTATTGAAATCAATGAAATTGAAGGTTGTGGGTACTGAAAATTTTCCGCTTTGGTCCAAAAATGGTCTAAGTTGTAAAAAGATTAATTTTGAACAAAGTCAACTTTTATTAAAACTTTTCAAAACCATTTTCGATATGGATCAGAACTGGACACGCCTGAAATCTGTCACTGAGATGCACAACCCCAGATCCCAAGCAACTGGAAAGTTGCCCCTAGTCTGAATGATACCGCGGCACTTCACAGCAACGGAAAGTTGCCCCTAGTCTGAATAGCACTGCACCGGAGATCATAACCGAACTCTTGAATGATGAATAGACAAAGATGACCGAGATGATCAAATGGACAAAGTTGATCGGGGAAAAGTTTATGGCTGAACTTCAGGATGAAGTTGCCTACGTATCCCAAAGATGGGAATCAAGCCTTACGTAGTTCAGGCTCAGGTTCACTCGAGTATTTTCACTCTCCTTTTACGCTCTAACTTTTGCCAAGGCCGCCCTTTGCGGGTTTTCAACCTTGCGAGCTCAGTTTTTATCATTTCAAATTTTTTGTGCTCTAACTTTTGCCTAGGTCGCCCTTTCGGGTTTTCGGCCTAGCGAGCCTCTCAGGGGTAATATTTTTTCAACTTGTCCATGTTGATCGGTTGGGAGAACTCTAGGCCATCTAGGTCCATCAGAACCACAGCTCCACCTGACCAGATAGACTTAATGATGTAGGGACCAGTCCAATTGGGTCTGAACTTGCCCCTTGGGTCGTGAATGGGAGCTCGGTTGTCCTTGAGCACCAAATCTCCTTCCTTTAAATTCCTGGACTTCACTTTCTTGTTGAAAGCCCGGGCAATTCTGCGCTGATAACCTTGAACATGGTACAGTGCTCTCAATCTTCTCTCATCAAAGAGCATGAGTTCCTCAAACCTGCTCTGCTGCCAATCTGCTTCGGCTATTTGACACTCAGCCAATACTCGCAAAGACGGAACCTCAATTTCAATAGGCAGAACGGCCTCCATCCCATAAACCAATGAATACGAAGTCGCCCCAGTAGAAGTTCTAATTGAAGTCCGATAGCCCCACAGAGCAAACGGCAGCTTATCTGGCCAATCCCGGTAGGTTTCCACCATCTTCTGTAGTATGTGTTTGATATTCTTGTTGGCGGCCTCAACCGCTCCATTGGTCTGCGGCTGATAGGTAGATGACTTATGAAAAGCCACATTGTATTTTTTCAACAAATCAATCACTTCCTTCTTGAAGTGGGAACCGTTATCTGAAATGACCTCGTTTGGGACCCCATAACGACAGATGATGTTGTTTCTGATAAACTTTCAACGTGACCTTCAACACCGCATAGGATTGGGCCTCAACCCACTTTGTGAAATAATCTATCGCGACCAGGATGAACTCATGCCCATTCGACCCCTTCGGAGTGACAGCCCCGATCACATCGATTCCCCAAACTGAAAATGGCCATGGCGAAGTCATATTGTACAGCTTCGACGGCGGAATGTTCATGCGGTTTGCATGGATCTGACATTGTGGCATCGCCGAACAAAGCCGATACAATCCTCCCCATGGTGGACCAGTAGTAACCCTGTCTGAGGATCTTCCGCTAGCATTACCTTCAGTTCATGCGCACCGCATTCCCCTCCATGGATGGCCTCCATCAGGCGTTTTGATTCTTCAGCTTCAACGCACAGCTTATGCATTCCCAGATGACCTCTCTTATACAATTTACCTCCGCAGATGATGAACTGAACGGCCATTCTTCTGATTGCCCTTTTATCCTTGGCATTTACCCCTGTGGATATGCTTCATTCTCCAAGAAATTCCAAATATCGTAATACCAGGGGTTCTCATCTTGACCCTCATCTATAGCGGCAATCGACTCGTAAGCCGGCACAAATTTTTGGTCGATAATAACTGGACGCATTCGGACTCCAAACGGGATGTCTATCATGGAAGATAGAGTTGCTAGTGAATCTGCGAACCTGTTGTTCTCTCTTAACAGATGAGCAAAGTTTAACTTCTCAAACCGAGGAATTAACAAGTCCAAGGTCTGGTGATACATAATCATCTTTTCTTCTTTGACTTTCCAATCTCCTTTCGCTTGAGATACAACAAGGTTCGAGTCCCCGATGACGTCCAACCGTTTTGCCCCTAATTCCAGGGCTGCTTCTAGACTGGCAATGCATGCCTCATATTCTGCTTCGTTGTTCGAGACTTTGAACCGGAGTTTGAATGCTAGAGGGATACGGGAGTTGTCGGGTGCTATCAGCAACACTCCTATCCCATACCCGTACTGGTTTGACGCTCCGTCAAAGTACATCGTCCAAAACTTCGTCGATATGCAAATGGCCTCATCTGGGAATAGTACTCAACTGCTTCACCTCCTTCCACTGGATGATCGGCTAAGAATCTGCTATCTACTACTCTTTTACTACACTCTACTACTTGCTTGCTCTTCCCTTGACTGACTTGCACACATATTTCAGATCGAATTCGGAAAGCAACAGCAACCAACGAGCTAGCCTACCCGTAAGCGCCGGTTTCTCGAATAGATATTTGATGGGATCTAATCTTGAAACCAACATTACAGAGTGAGCTAACAGGTAGTGCCGCAGCTTCCTGGTAGCCCATACCAAGGCTAAGCAAGCCTTTTCCAACGGTGTGTAGCGTCTCATACTCCCATCTTCTTGCTCAGGTAGTAGATGCTCTCTCCACTTTGTCCTCTGATTCTTGCGCAGCATGCAGCCCATTGTAGTCTCAGTTACTGAAAGATACAAAATCAACGGTCTCCCCGGCTCTGGTGACAACACGGGCGGGTTCTGTAAGTATTCCTTGATCTGTTCAAAAAGCTTGGCATCGGCCGTCCCATTGGAATTTTTCTTTCCTTTCTTCAAGGGCCAAAAAGTGGTTCACAAGTCAAGGTTAATTTTGAGATAAACCGTCTTATGAATTGCACTTTACCCAGAAAGCCTCGCACCTCCTTTTCAGTCCTTGGTGGTGGCATTTCTAAGATGGCCTTGATTTTGGAAGGGTCGACTTCGATACCTCTCTGTGTAATCAGAAACCCCAATTTTCCCGGCTGTAACACCGAACGTACACTTCTGAGGATTCAGCCGCAACCGAAATTCTCTGATCCTTTGGAAGAACTTTTGCAAGGCGGTGTAGTGGCCCTCTCTCTCTTTGGACTTGACAATCATGTCGTCCACGTACACCTCAACCTCTTTGTGGATCATGACCTGCAATATTGTGGTCGCGGCCCGTTGATATGTAGCCCCAGCATTCTTCAACCCAAATGGCATCACTCTGTAGCAGTAGGTCCCCCACGGGGTAGTGAAAGCAGTCTTCTCCCGGTCTTCAGGTGCCATCACTATCTGATTATAGCCTGAGAAGCCATCCATGAACGAAAGCAAAGCATGCCCTGCTGTGAAGTCCACTAACTCGTCAATATGCGGTAAGGGAAAGTCGTCATTCGGACTGGCTCTGTTCAAATCCCTGAAATCCACGCATACCCAGATCCTGCCATCCTTCTTCGGCACTGGAACAATGTTGGCCAACCAAGTCGGTATTCGGATACCAGCAGGAACCCTGCATCAATTTGCTTGGTGACCTCTTCTTTGATCTTGAGAGCCCAGTCCGGGCGGATCCTTCTGAGTTTTTGTTTAACGGGTCGGGCCTCGGGGTCAAGAGGGATCCGGTGCTGTACAATCTCAGGATCGATTCCAGGCATGTCTTCGTAGGACCACGCGAAAACATCTTTGAAATCTTTTAATAAAGCGACTAAGCGCGCTTCCTCCGAAGACAACGTGGACCCGATCTGGACCAGCCGCGGGTCCTCCTCAGTACCAATATTCACGGTAGTGATTTCATCCATTAAGGGTTTAACAAATCTTTCCTGCTCTTGTTCAATTAAGCGTTGCAAAACCGGAGGAATTTCTTCCTCGTCGTTTTCATCAAAATTTTGAAAGTCTGAGTTAATGCAATAAATCAAGGGCACAGAAAAGTACTCAGAAACCACAGCCACATCATTCTCATTAAGCACATCCAAATCGTCCGATTCTTCGGTTACAACAGACTCAAAAGAGAAAGAAAAAGACGACCTGGACAGGACTGTGGTATCCGGGTTATCACCCCCTGGAATACCGGACTCAGACTCAGTCGAGCTGGAACCTGATTCCGACTCAACAGACTCGGTGGAATCAGATTCCGGCTCACTACCTGACCCGGTGCTGCTTGACAAAAATCCCTCTTCATACTGCCAAATGAGAGAGGGTGCGATAGATGCATCCAAAATGTTTGCTGGTAGGCCCGCAGCCGTTTCATTCCCGATCACGCATACCGAGAAGTTATCCCCCAAGCACTTCTGTTCGATCGGAGGATCTGAAAGTAGACACGCCAGCACTACCCCCATTTCACTTTCGGCGTCCTCAGACTCCACTTTCTTGCTCTGCTCAGCCTCAGCTAATGGGTCCGTCTGCTCTTCGGCAACGTCATCCCCGGATAACTGTAGGTCAAAGAAAATCTCAAACCCTGGCACACGACGCTTCTCTTCGTTTATCCACGGCTCTGGGAAGCCACAAAATGGAAAGTCCTCCCCCCGGACAAGCGTCCGTTTAGGGTACCCTGATGGGTCTATGCATTAGCTCAAAAGGCTTCCCCGCCTGCTTCGCTCTGGCTCTCCCAGCCATCTCCTTACCTTTCCTTACCCAATCCTCTTTGGTGGGCAGATAACCCAAGCCAAAGGTGTGTGGGTTGTGTGGCACTTCGGCCAATGCTGCAACGCCCTTCCGGCCGCTCTTTCCCAATCCCATCCCGGGGATGTGTTGAAGCTTGTTCATGAGGTATACTGATTGTGCACTAACATACACCCCCTCATTAACAGCTAAGATGTTCTGCACGACCCGGGCCTCAGCCAGGGTAAAACCCGACATGAACACATCCTCCATACCGTGCTCAATTTCCAAAACTGGCGTAGATACTTCTGGCGGTGGATGGATCGACGAATTTCCAAAAATGATGGCTACTCCCTTCCCATGGGGGTATTTCACCATCTGATGCAAGGTGGACGAAACTGCCTTTACTTGGTGCAACCACGGCCGCCCCAAAAGTAGATTGAAGGTCGCAGGAACCTCTAAGACGTGAAAGTCTACCTCATGCTGTCCCGGCCCAACCTTGGTCTGAATTTTCACTGTCCCCATTACTTCTCTGCTTGTGTTGTCATATGCCCGAATCACCTGGGCTGTCGGCACAAGTCCGCGTCTTTAAACCGATTGCATATGCAGTTCTTGCCGGGCATACATTGATGGCGGACCCTGTGTCGACAAGCACCACGGGTATCCATTTGTTTCTACACTCCACAGAGATGTAGAGTGGCTTGTTATGGTTCGCACCCTCAGGTGGCAATTCTTTATCGGAGAAAGTCAACATCGGGGTAGCCCCTCCCGGAAAAACTAAGCCCACCAGCTATTCGGGCATTGTGTCTATTGAGAGCTTGGCCTTGTCCATGGCCGATAAGACAGCTTGTCGATGCACTCGCGATGCCATAAGCAGTCCCCAAATGGAGATGTCTGCCTGTATCTTTTTCAACTGCTTCAGTACAGCCTCTTCTTCGAGTTGCTTCTCTTTCTGTTTCTCCGCCTCCTTATCTTTCCCAGATGCCTCTGGCTGATCTAGATGTGGGGGCTTGAAATACCGCCCGCTTCTTAGTCATATGATCGACTTCGCCGATGTACCAGGTATCGTCTGGCTGGTTGCTTCCCCCAATCCTCATCCGTGTGGGCAACATAGATTCATCGTCCTCCCACACGTTCCGTCGGCAGCCAACAGACACCTGTCCGGCTCCGGTACAATTGTACTCGCAGTACTTTCCGTCTACATGCTCGCAGCATTCTCTATCCTCGTGCACACAGCACTTTCAGTCCCCTCAGGGGCCTTAGCTTTCCTGATTCTCTCAGGATCCCCGAACCTTTCTTGTTCCAACTGCGTCAGTACAGCTGGCTGTTCAACACTTCCTGCATTCACAATGCCCAAGTCCTGAGCGAATTCTTAGCACCGGCGCTCTCCGGATGCACTGATTTCCGGCCCTTCCGGCCACAACTGATGTTCTTGCCCCTGCCGGGCCCCGTTCCAACTGAGCTTCGTCGACAACGTCTGGTAGGTCATCAAGCCACCCGGTGACCTCTGCTGACTCCTCAAAATCTGACCAGTTGACTACCATGCCTCTGGCTCTTGTTCATTGAAAAATTGGAGGTTAGCAAAGTCCCCCCACAGCTGCCAAGTCATCTATCCTCTGACCAGATTCATCCCCCTGTATCACACAAGCTCTGCCCCTGCCGGCAATTCCACATTTGGCCCAACCTGGCCTACTGATAGATGTAGTCACTCGGACTGTATATTCCTCCAGCAAAACTCCCAGATTCCTCAGATTCTGACTCGAAATCCCATTCTCCCCTGAAATCTCCCATGTTCTGTCTTCACAGTCACCACCAATGGTTCGGGTTGGGCTTCTGGAGATGTCCAACATACACAAGTCAGTGCAGTCAGGAAGGAGCACCTCCGGCTTGGGTAGGAGGGAAGGAGTGATATAGATGCTAGGATCGTAAGACACGACCCCAGTCTGGATAAAGTTGATACGTTTGGGGGGTGGAGCTTGGTTGTGCAGTAGGAGAGGGTTTGTTGTGACATTGGGTTTTTCTGGAGGCACAATCACCTGCTTGTCAACGAGATCTTGAATCTCATGACGCAATCTAAAACATTGGTCAGTGTCGTGACCATGTTGTTGGTGATATGCGCAGTATTTTTTGGGTTATGAGAGGGAGGGAGTGGATTTGGCAATGGCCTCGCTCCAGGGGCTTTAAGTGCCCTTTCCTGATTAATACCCCAGAGCCTTGGACAGGGGCATATATAAAGGCGTGAAGGTTTTTTGGACACGCCAAAGAAAGGGGTAGCTGCCATGGGTCTTGGAGGGGGGATGGTGGTGACCACGCTTACTTCCGAAGCTCTAGCATTTGCAGCATTGCTGGTGCCTGTATTGTTGTTGCGGTTGAAGGTTCTTCTGGGTTGCTCTCTGTCTTGGTCAATCAGACCTTGTTTCATCGCATCCTCAATTTGTACCCTCATCTCATGCAAGTCTGAAAAGGTAGGGAAGGGGAGCACTATCATTTTCTGCATCAATTTTGGCTGGAGATTGCGCACAATCATCCGGATTTGATCTTTATCAGTAGGCCTTAGGGTCATCATTGAGGCCTTGGCCCTCCACCGGGCTACAAAATCTGAAAAGTTCTCCTTAGGCTCCTGCCTTGTTGTCTCAAGATCACGGGTTGTAATCTCGATTTGAGTGTTATAGGAGTACTGTGCAATGAAAGCCTCAGCCATCTCATCACAGTTCTGCTTAACATCGTCTTCTAATTTTGCATACCAGATAGCGGCCACACCTGACAAGGTCTGGCCGAATAGTGAAGCTTCTGCAGTCTGGTGAGGCCCATCGGCCGTAGTATATCTGAGAACAACCAAAGATGGACCATGGGATCCCCGGTTCTGTCAAAGCGGTCGATTTGTGGCATTTTGAACCTATCTGGCAGTGTCACAGCCACGTCGGTATACCCGTCCTCAATGTCTGGGATGGACTTTACCCCCTGGGATTTCTTGAATAACTTCTTGAGCTTGCTCAACTTTAATGCTGTATGGTCCACCTTGAACTCAAAGGGAGAGCCCGGTTGATTGACAGGCGTAGGTGCCTTAGATAGTTAATCGGGGTGGAGCCGGCCCTGTCGGGATATCCGTATCTCCCTGGACATTTGGTGCCTCCCAGGGTGCTAGAACTCCTGGTGGGAGAGGAGCTTGGTGTGAAGCAGATGCTCCGGCCTGTTGTTGCAGCCTGGCAATTAACTCTGCCTGCTGGGCCATGATCTCGGCCTGTTGTTTGGCAAATTCATCTCGGCGAACTGCGTCCTGCTGCATGGCTCTCATGGTCTCCTGCATCTGACGCATCATTTCCTCAACTCCTGTCATTCCTGCCATACTGCCCTGATCTGTCTAAACTACTGGTAGGTCTATCTCTATAGCAACAATTGAGACCTCAGTCCGACTGTCCACTGATGGGGTAAACCACTGCTCTGGCAACCTTTGCTCAGATACACTACGTCTTCTCGACCTTCGTCTGATAACCGGGGGTAGGGAATGATACACTGGTTGTCCGTCGACCAGATCCTCAGATCGATGAAGTTGGCGGCCTCTTGTCCAGAGTGCTTGGGGAATATCTGCTTGGTCTGAAGCAATTGTGCTAAACTACCTAGCAAAAAGATAAATAAAGCAATAATAAGGAAATACACAACCAGACAAACGGACAGCATAACGGCTTAAAATAAACACACAACACACAGTTGGGCATCACAACACACAGTTGATAAGCTGAAAATACTATTCTCAAGTACTGATCATTGTTCCCAAATCACTGCCCCCAAAACTGAATCTGATACCCGCAGATAACTGATTCTGAAAATACTGAACTGGTGCCCGCAGGCCTGATACCCAAACTTGTAAACTGATACATGCATTCCTGTAGAGACGCACTCTAAAAGCACATAGCAAACAAGTGAGAGCCAAAACACCCCTATGTTGGGGTAAGGTTTCCCTGTCCTATTTTGTTAGAAGCTAGGGTTTCACTACGCACGCAGCGGTTTCAAACAACCTATAATCGGGTAAGCAACCTGTCCTAGCTTGGAATGGTCACTATGGATTCCGAATATGCACTAGGTCGAATGGTCAAAAGAGTGCCCCGGTAAAACCAGGGTTTGTGTTCCCGTCGTGGCAGAGCCCGCAACCGGTCAGCCTTATGGCACGCTTCGCAAAGCGAGCCTCCGGCAAACCATTCAGGAATAGCATACGGCAAACACGGTGTCCTAGGCGCACCAATGCAAACGCAATGCAAAGAAACACACAAGTATAGTCAAAACCAGATATCATGAGTTCGAGTCAAGTTCTCTAACTCCCCAGCAGAGTCGCCAGAAACTGTAGACGTCCCCGAACGTCCCGGGAGGGAATCCCATTTTGTTCATTGGGCTCACTACAGTTCAGGACTCAATGTCACGATCCTGTATCTAATCCCGCAGAGTACAATGCAAGACCGATGAATCATCAAAAAGTCCAAATCCGGCAAATCATTTTTGAAAACAGATTTTTTTGAAAGAAATGCCAAACATGGACTGCTTTGCCAGATACAGAGTCGCCACCTAAATATTTTGTTTTGGAGGAATTTAGGAAACCCTGACTCGTTGCCTAAGGCCACGTGTCCGTCATCACCAAAGTTGCCTTGGCTCGGGAACTTGGGTATGATTAGGGAAGGTCACTTCGTGAGCACCCCCGCTCGCCCGATCAAAGATCGGCCTCTACTAACCATGATATCAAGTTTTGAAAACATTATGTGTTCTTAATCCGGTTTATTAACCTAGAATTACTATGTGATGCGCACAGCATACAAGTATAGACTGGATCGCCTGAATTGGAACGAAACATCTCATGTTTGTTTTGAAAGCGGTTTGCTACTCGCAAGTAGGCTAAAATGTGGATTTGCCACCCTCAGGTGGGGTTAGAAAATATGGTGATTTGCCACTCTCAAGTGGGCTTAAAACTCGCAGTCGATGAATTGTTCCAATCTAAATAACCCAACCTTCACCCACAGGCATTCAGGCAGTTATATCATATAAACACATAGCCTCATGGTAAGCATGTTATCATGGCAGTCACTCACACACATGCAAGGATGCTAAAGCATAAGCACTTACCGAGTACTCCAAGCCAAAACAGAAGCTATGTTAGAAATCCATGCATGATCCTAACTATGCTGAAATGCCTAATGCAACACAGGCAGGAATGCAACTAAGATAGGCTCGGCTATTCTAAAGATGGCATGTGAAATGCTACAACTAACAAGTATTCAACTCGAATTGAAATACAATGCAGTTAGTATGATGCGCCGAGCCCGGTGCATGCAAGACAGATGAATGAATGCAAAACATGCGAGCATAAGTATGCTAATTGAAACATGCCCTAAACTAACCATATAAGCTGGTAAATAAAAGGGAGAAAGACGTGGAGTTGGAAGACATACATCACACACTGTAGACACCCCATTTTTGACCAACCTTAAGACTCAAACGTCACCGATTGAGCGCTTGGTGATGTTGCATACCGTGCTCGTTCAGAGGTCTCAGAGTCTCGGCTGCGAGCCTTGCCTCCGGACTTCCAGACTCTTTTGTGCCTTGCCTCGGTTTGCGAACCAGGCTCCGTTTTCTCCGTTTTCTCTTCCCGAAGGGTAGGAGAGGTCTCGTAGATCATCTCTTAGTGGCCGTAGGCTACGTTTCGTGGTCGTAGGCCATTTTTCCCGTTTGGAGCCCGGTTCCCGATTTTTCGGAGCCGTTGGCCGTGTGCCTCGGTTCGGGACCGCTTAACCATCTTCGTTTGCTCTGATTTTTGGCATGCATCTTATTTCCTCCCTTTTGAGGGACACTGTGGCTCGAGAGACCAACTTCGTGGTCAAACGCCACCTCTGGTGCTTAACAGTCAGTTTTCGGGGCCTCAGGCCGCGCGTTTTGGCCCTCGAACCTTCGTTTTACATCGGTTTGAGTTCATTTTTGGCAGGGACCTCATTTTCATTGTTAGGAAGCTTGTAGAAGGGTGGGAGGCCAGCAATTGTCCTAAGGACTAGCTTTATTCCTTCATCGCTCTCCGTCGCCCGTTTTTCTCGCTAGAAAGCTAGTGTTGACCATTCCCGGGCCACTTTCCTTGGCCCTCAACCACATATTTGTGTTGTAAACACCTGGGAGGCCACCAATATGCTATGGCCGGCCAGAAATTGTTCCTAAACCTTTTGAACCCCTCTGAAAAGTTGGGTTTTCTCTCTCCTGGTTCACTTTTTCTGGGTTTTGACCACATGGTTGTGTTGTGCACACATGGGAGGCCACCAATATGGGTGGCCGGCCAGCTTTTTCTCATTGACCCTTTTGAACCTGGCCGGCCGGCCAGGGGAGGTGGCCGGCCGGCCACCTGAACCCTCTGAACCTGGCCGGCCATGCTCCCCTCAGCTGGTTCCTTACAGCTGCACCCTCCTTTCCCCCCAGATCCTGTATCCGAGGGGGGGTCTTTTGGGGGGGAAATTTGAATTCAATTTTCCCTCCCTTTCCTCCACTCCTTTGCCTATAAAACCAGACCCTCCCCTTCATTTCTGAGGGTTACAAAATTGCTTTGAGCCTCTTGCATTAACTCTCCCTCTCTCTCTACTCCAAACACCAAAACCCCTTAAGTCCTACACCATTTTACACTACAACTCATAGCTCCACACCTCCAACATCCATTCCAGCAACTTGAGGCTGTCTTCCAGAGGTCAAGAGCTCCCAAACCTGGTCCAAAAGCTGTTGAAGCTTGGTTCTACAAGGGTGAGTCCCATTTTCCCTCTTTTAAGCTTATTTTTGCATGCTTTCTTAGCCTTTGTTGCTTGCATTTTTGGGCTCCGACCCAAACTGTAAATAGTCATATTTTGAGCCCCTTTTCATGTTTGATCAAGGACATTTTGCTGTTTGAAGTCTCCTACTATCACTTGCCTCTTTAACTCTCTTTCTAGAGGTCAAGGCCTTTTTTTTGCATAGTATTTTAGGCTTATTTTTTAGCTGTTTTGGATTTGGTCATAAACTGTAAAATATCTTTTTTGAGCCTTTCTTCAACATTGTTGAAGGCCTCTCCTCTGTTTGAGGCCAGAAGCTATCACTTGTCTCTTTATCCCTCTTTTAGGCCTTTTTCTTGCATGATAGTTTAGCCTCACTTGTGTTTATTTTTGTGGCTTGATGTAAATTGTAAAGTACCATGTTTTGAGCCCCTCTTCAACTTTGTTGAAGGGATCTTTGCCATTTGGGGCCAGCTTCTGTCCCTTGTCTCTATTCTCTCTTTTAGGGCCATTTTTGCATGACAGATTAGCCCTATTTGAGTTCACTTTTGAGATTTGTCATAAACTAGAAAAAGGCTTTTTTTGACATCATCTTCATGTTTTATTAAGGGTATTTTCTTATTTGAGGTCACATGCTTCCTTGAATGCTTGATTGTTCTTGTTTTGAGCCTTATACCTAAGCTATTGTTGCATGCTTTGTTTGACCTTCTAGCCACTGGAATCCAGTGGATTTCCAGTGGCCTTGATGCTGTTTTGAGCCTCCAAATCAAAGGGGGTGACCCCCTCTCTCCTTGACTTGTTTGTGGTCATTTTGGCCTTCCAAAGAGACCCTATCTTGCATGCTTCTTAGTCACATTTCAGGGTCAATTTGGTGAGTTTTAAGACTATCATATTTGATTTTCAAAGTTGATTTGGGGCTGCCACATGTCTATCTTGTATATGCTTAAGAATCCCTTGTATAGCCCTCTAAAGGAGCTTATCATTTGCGCATGTGTTGGCTGCTTTTCATAGGTTATTTGGGCATATTTTGGCATGTTTTATTCACTGATTTTTGCTGGTTTGATGAGTTCTCACTTGCTTCATATACGTGCCATGTAAACCATGTTTGTCAGTCAAAATTGCATGCTAATTTAAGCCATCTTGCTAGCACTTTTTGGCCACACTCTAAACTGGAAAAGTTCATGTTTTGGGACTGCCTTGACTCTGTCTTCATGCTTCATGATCAAATAATGCATGCTTTGTATAGCTATAGGTCATTGCGTATGCCTAGTCTTGTGTTTCGGGGTTCATCTCATGCATCGGGTGCCATATTGCCATGTTTTGAGGCTGTTTAGCATCATATTTTAGCGCTGAAATTTTCTTGTTTGCATATCATGTTCCATGCCTTACCATGCTTTGGTAGAGTGGCATTCGTGCCTTAGGTTCGGTCCTCGGTTTGCGTGCATGTGTGCGCGCATCTCGAGTGTCTCATTTCCATCTAATGGCCTCCTATGTGAGTGTGGCTGAGGTCCACTTGTGTTGGTGTAAGTCCATTATGCATTGTGTATGCCATTTCATTTCATAGCATTGAGTATGCTAGGTTGTATGTTAGCACATTGTGTATGCCATGTTACCTCGTGCATCATGTATGCCATTTCATAGCATTGTGCATGTTAGTTGTATCTTAGTTGCATTCATGCATGTCATGCATATTGCATTGTGTTTGGGATAGGAGTTAGCCCGAGCACGGGAAACGAGGTACGTTTCGTACTCCGAGTGACGAAACGTGTCTCAATTCCCCAGTCGCCGACACTCCGGATTACCCATGATGGAGTTTAGATTTTGTTGTGTTTTCATGTGCATTCATTTCATATTGAGTCGTGCAATTCGACTCCTCGGCCATCATGCATTGAGATGCGTGATTGGTGGCACGAGGATCGAGGTGTGCATACATATGTGAAAATACTTTGCCATGCCCCTTTCTTGCTCTCTGTTGCAGCAAATCAAGAATCAACAGCCTTCCGGAGCTTGGCGCGCTTTCCAAGAACAATTGCAAACAGAGGCTAATTGGGGCATCGCGATGGATTTCTGCGCCAGGCAACTTAAACATGCATCATTCACCATCCGGAGCAGAGTCGAGGCAGTCCCCTAGTTCGCATGCTAATTTACTGTTTTTCCTAGTTAATTTGTTAATTAATTAGGGTTTTGTATTTATTCGGACTGTACTATTCATTCGGACTGTATTATTTATTCGGACCCTCCGAGCGAGGGCACAACTGTAATAAGTGTGCGTGTGTGCGATGTATGTCTTCCAACCCCACGTCTTTCTCCCTTTTATTTACCAGCTTATGATGGTTAGATTAGGGCATGTTTCAATTAGCATACAGTATGATAGCATGTTTACATTCATTCAACTGTCTTGCATGCACCGGGCTCGGCGCATCATACTCACTGCATTGTATTTCAATTCCGAGTTGAATATATGTTAGCTGTAGCATTCCATATGCCATGTTTAGAATAGCCGAGCCTGCTATAGTTGCATTTTGCATGTGTTGCATTAGGCATTTCTGTATAGTTAGGATCATGCATGGATTTCTAACATAGCTTTTTTTTGGCTTGGAGTACTCGATAAGTTTTTATGCTTTAGCATCCTTGCATGTGTGTGAGTGACTGCCATGATAGCATGCTTACCATGAGGCTATTTGCTTATGTAATATAACTGCCTGAATGCCTGTGGGTGAAGGTTGGGTTATTTGGATTGGAACAAATCATTGACTGTGAGTTTTAAGCCCACTAGATAGTGGCAAAACCATCTTTTCTAAGCCCACCCGAGGGTGGAAAAATCCGCATTTTGAGCCTACTTGCGAGTAGCAAACCATCTTTCAAAAACAAACATGAAATGTTTTGTTCCAATTCAGGCGACCCGGTCTATACTTGTATGCTGTGCGCATCACATAGTAAATCTAGGCTAATAACCGGAATAAGAATGCATAATGTTTTCAAAACTAGATATCATGGTTAGTAGAGGCCGATCTTTGATCGGGCGAGCGGGGTGCTCACGAAGTGACCTTCCCCAATCGTACCCAAGTTCCCGAGCCGAGGCAACTTTGGTGATGACGGACACGTGGCCTTAGGCAAACGAGTCAGGGTTTCCTAAATTTTCCAAAAATAAAATATTTAAGTGGCGACTCTGTATCTGGCAAAGCAGTCCATGTTTGGCACTTCTTTCAAAAATCTGTTTTCTCAAAACGATTTGCCGGATTTGGACTCTTTGGTTCAGATTAAGAACTGTGACAACATTGAGTCCTTGAACTGTAGTGAGCCCAAGATGAACGGAACGGGGGACTCATACCCTCCCGGGGCGTTCGGGGACGTCTACACACACACGCACACTTATTACAATTGCGCCCTCGCTCAGAGGGTCCGAATAAATAATACAGTCTGAATAAATAATTACAGTCCAAATAAATAATTAAATATTACAAAACCGTAATTAATTAACAAATTAACTAGGAAAGCAAAAATAAACTAATACGCAAATCCATGGACTGCTTCAGCTCTGTTCCGAATGATGAAAGATGCATGCTCAAGTCACCTCGTCGGAAAATTCCTCGCAATGCCCCGATTTGCCTCTGTTTGCAATTAATCCCAGAATGTTGTGCAAAGCTCTAGAAGGCTGCTGATTTCTGATTTGCTACAACAAAGAGCAAGAAAGGGGCATGGCAAAGTATTTTCACATATGTATGCACACCTCAATCCTCGTGCCACCAATCACGCATCTCGATGCATGATGGCCGAGGAGTCGAATTGCACGACTCGATGTGAAATGAATGCACATATAAACACAACAAGGCCTAGACTCCATCATGGGTAATCCGGAGTGTCAGCGACTGGGAATTGAGATACGTTTCGTCACTTGAAGTACGAAACGTCCCTCGTTTCCCGCGTTTGGGCTAACTCCTATCCCAAACACAATGCAAATGAGATGGCATACACAATGCAACTAACATGCAACCTAGCATATGCAATGCTATGGACTAAAATGGCATACACAATGCACGTGATGTAACATGGCATACGCAATGCTCTAACATGCAACCTAGCATACGCAATGCTATGGACTGA
Source organism: Camellia japonica (assembly GCA_030407325.1). Lineage (NCBI taxonomy): Eukaryota > Viridiplantae > Streptophyta > Magnoliopsida > Ericales > Theaceae > Camellia > Camellia japonica. The sequence continues at coordinate 185,498,879 of JAPPVO010000031.1, read as the reverse complement.
AATGGCATACACAATGCAAGATGGACTTACACCAACATGAGTGGACCTCAGCCACACTCACATCAGTGGCCATATGATGAAAATAAGACAACCGAAATACATGCAAACATGCACGAATGCAATGGACCGATCCTAAGGCACAACATGCAACTCTAACAAGGCATGGCAAGGAATGAAATATGGCATAGGATGGCGCATGATACAGATCTGAAATGGCATAAAATATGGTCCCGAAACATGCAAATATGGCACACAATGCAAGCTAGGGGGCCCGGGTACCGAAACTAGTGAAGTGCGTTACACTAGAGGTACTCAAAGCAATGCACCAAAGGCAAAACCAACCCCAAACAGACCCTAGGCAGGTCTGAAACAGTGAGAAAATGGCCTAAAATGATGGCTCGGAATGCAACGAAATGGAGCTCATTCAATGGTCCGAAAACAAGGCATACCAGTCCGACTCTCAAACACATTTAAAGAGTACAAAACATGGCAATATGGCATTCAAACAAGATCTGAAATATGATGTATAATAAGCCCAAAACATGAACACACCTCAGTATATGCATGGAATGAACCTCAAAACTCAAAGTTAAGCATGGGTATTGAACTACAAGCATGCAAAACCAACATCATTCAACCATGAGACCCAAAAAAAGAGCTAGGGCAGTCCAAAATAAGCACAATATCAGTTTAAGGCATGGCCAAAAAGTGTTAAAATCAAGGGTCAACAAAGCATGCAAAGAAAGCTAGTGAACCATGAGTTACACTACAACTATATGGAGCATATGAAGGCTCACCAAAAAAGCCAAAAATAGAAGTATGCCATGCCAAAATATGCCCAAATAACCACTGAAACTCAGTCAATGCATGCAAGAATGATGGGCTCCTTTGAAAGGCCAATAAGGGGGTTGTTCTACACATGCATGATGGACACACACAAAGGAAAAACCACCTCTGGAAAGAGGTTCTAAAGGTCCTAAAACCCAATAAAAAGAGCCTAAAATGGGTCTAGGAAACATGCAAATAAAGGCCCCTTTGAAAGGCCTTGAATGGGATTGTTCTACACATGCATCAAGACAAAATATGGCCAAAAGGGCTCTGGACAGAGTCAAGGAAAACCTTGAAACTCACAAATAATGGCTTGAATAAGACTTCTCAACATGCAAAATGGAGCTCCTTTGGAAGGCCAACAAAAGCTAGTAAAGAGAACAAGGGTGAGAGGGTCACCCCTCTCTTTGATTTTAGGACTCAAAAATACATATAAGCCACTAAAAATCCACTGGATTCAGTGGCTAAAAGGCCAAACCAAGGCCAATGCAAATGCTCAAATGCATGGCTCAAAGCATGAGGAAATGAAGCATGAAAGGGGATAGATGACCCCAAACAGAAAAGAGTCCTCAAACAAACATGTTTAGAAGATCAAACAAGACTCTTTCCAGTTTATGTCGAAACCCAAAAATGCTTGCAAATAGGGCTAAGTTATGAAGCAAAATAATGCAAAAATTTAAATGATGACTTACCCTTGTAGCACAGCAATGCAGCAAGTTCTGGACCAAGAAGGTGAGCCTTCAACCTCCGAAAAACAGCTCCAAGGTGATTGAATGATGGTGGAGGTGGTAGGCTATGAGGTGTATGTAAATGGCCAAGAATATTAGGTTTGGAGCTTGAAGAAGAGAGCTATGGAGGGTGGGGTGTATTTATCTCAGCAATATGTTTCTAACCCTTGCAAATGGAGAGGGAAGGTTTGTTTTATAGAGGAAGAGAGCCAAGGCTTCTTGGAGAAGCCTTAAGAAAGGGTCAAAGCTTCTCAAAGAACTTAACCAAAAGGGTCAAGCTTCTTGAGGAAGCTAGACCAAAGGGGTCAAGCTTCCTCAAGAAGCTTGACAAAAGGGTCAAGCTTCTCCTTGAAGCTAAGCAAAAGGATCAAATCTTCCTTAAGAACAAACAAAGGGGCAAAATCTCGGAGGAAGGGTCAAGTGCTTCACAGCTGGCACAGCTGTGTTGCACTCAGGAGGGCCAAAAAGGAGATGGTTGGCCGACCAGTTCAAGTGGTCGGCCGACCACTTGCCCTGGTTGGCCGACCAGGGTTCAAAAGGGTCAAGGTGCAAAGCTGGTCGGCCATACCAGAAAGGTGGCCTCCCAGATGAGTAGAATACAGCTATATGGTGGGAGACTAGAAAATATGACCCAGGAGAGAGGAAAACTAGCTTTTTAGCAAGGTTCAAAAGGGTCAAGAAGAAATACTGGTTGGCCTACCCATATTGGTGGCCTCCCAGATGAGCACAACACAATGGTGGTATGGGAGACCTGAAATTGTGGCTCAAAAGTGAGGGAGACCACCTACCTGCCAAGAAAACCGGCTGGAGGAGAGAGAAATGGTCTCCAAAAGAATTTCTGGTCTCCCACCCTACTACCACCTTCCTAACAATGAAACTAGGGTCCACGCCAAAAATGAACACACACCGATGCAAAACGAGAGTTCGGGGGCCAAAACGCGCAGCCGGGGGCCCCGAAAACTGACTATGAAGCACCGGAGGTGGCGTACGACCATGAAGGTGGTCTCCCGGGCCACAGTGTCCCTCTAAGGAGAGGAAACAAGGTGTGTGCCAAAAACCAAAGCAAACGGAGGTAGTTAAGCGGTCCCGAACCGAGGCACACGGCCGACGGCTCCGAAAACCAGAAACTGGTCTCCAAATGGGAAAAATGGCCTACGACCACGAAACGTAGCCTATGGCCACTGAGAGATGGTTTATGAGACCTCTCCCTCCCTTCAGGAAGAGAAAACAGAGAAAACAGGACCTGGTTTGCAAACCGAGGCAAAGCACAAAAGAGCCCCGAAGTCCGGAGGCAAGGCTCGCAGCCAAGACTCTAAAACCTCAGAACGAGCACAATATGCATCATCACCGAGCGCTCAATCGGTGACGTCTGAGTCTTAAGGTCGATCAAAAATGGGGTGTCTACAGTGCCCCTCATAAAAAGGTGAACAGCTTTACAACCAAACGTCCTCTTGAATTGGTTCACATGGATTTAATGGGTCCTACTCGCACTGAAAGCATTGGAGGTAAAACATATATATTTTTTAACTGTTGAGGATTTTACTCGATTTTCATGGGTAAATTTTTTAAGGGAAAAATCTGATACGTTTGATGCTTTCCAGGCCTTAGTCGTTAAAATCCAAAATGAACAGGGTGTTTCCGTTGGGCGTATCATAAGAATCCGAACTGATCATGGTCGTGAATTTGAAAACAGTTCGTTTTTGGATTTTTGTGATATGCATGGAATTAAGCATGAATTTTCTGCACCTATTACTCCACAACAAAATGGAGTGGTTGAGAGGAAGAACAGAGTTGTTCAAGAAATGGCTAGGGTCATGCTCCTTAGTAAGAAACTTCCTCCAAAGTTTTGGACTGAAGCCCTAAATACTGCTGTTTATGTCATAAATCGCATGTATTTAAGGCCCGGCACTTTACAAACTCCATATGAATTGTGGAAGGGATTGAAACCTAATGTAAAATACTTCAAAACTTTTGGGAGTAAGTGTTACATTTTCAAAGATAGAGAGCTTTTGGGCAAATTTGACTCCCGATGTGATTAAGGTATTTTTCTAGGGTATTCAACCACTAGTAGGGCTTTTCGAGTCTATAACCTGCGAACTTCTTCTTTAATGGAATCAATCAATGTGGTTATAGATGACACAGGTCCCTCTCCTCCAGCAACAAATGAGGATGACAATGGTGAGTCTTCAATCCTGGATACTGAACCACAAAGTCAAAGAGAAGCTGAGGTCCAAGCACAAGAAGTTGAGACAGCACCATCCTCACAGGTAAGTCAAAGTCCAAAGAGTGCACAAAGAAACATCACTCATGATGCTTCTGTCACCGCAAGTCCTAAGTTCAAACCATCAGCAAGGGTGAAACTGAATCATCCAACTCAACAAGTGATTGGAAGTGTATCAGATCGAATGAAAACTCGAAAACAGATTCGGGATGAGGTATCACATATGTGTTATGTTTCATTAATTGAACCTAAGAATTTTAAAGAGGCCTTGCTAGATGATAGTTGGGTCAATGCTATGCATGAAGAATTAGGTCAATTTGAACGTAACAATGTTTGGACTCTAGTTCCCAGACCTAGAGACATGAATGTGATAGGTACCAAGTGGATCTTTAAAAATAAATCTGATAAGAATGGTACTGTGGTTAGGAATAAAGCCAGGTTGGTTGCTCAAGGCTACACACAAGTAGAGGGTGTTGACTATGATGAGACGTTTGCCCCAGTTGCACGTCTCGAATCTATTCGTATTTTACTTGTGTTGCATGTTTTCTTGGTTTCAAATTGTTTCAAATGGATGTGAAAAGTGTCTTTCTGAATGGGTACTTGAAAGAAGAGGCATATGTTGAGCAACCAAAAGGGTTTGAGGACCCTAAATGTCCAAATCATGTCTGCAAGTTAGACAAGGCTTTGTATGAATTGAAACAAGCCCCTCGGGTTTGGTATGATAGACTTACTATATTTCTTCTTGATAATGACTTTCAAAGGGGTAGTGTGGATAAGACTCTATTTATGAAACATACTAAGTCTCGTATTCTTGTTGCTCAGATTTATGTTGATGATATTGTGTTTGGATCCACTGTTGATCATCTTGTGAAATATTTTTCGGATTGCATGACACATGAGTTTGAGATGAGCATAATAGGAGAGTTGTCTTATTTTTTGGGTCTTCAAATTAAACAGTCTCATTTAGGTATGTTTGTTTCTCAGTCTAAGTATGCCAAAAATCTTGTGTCAAAGTTTGGTCTTGAGTCTACCAAACATGCACACACTTCCATGAGCACCAATCTTCACCTATCCAAAGATTCCTCTGGTACTGATGTTGATCCTACCCTGTATAGGAGTATGATAGAGTCTTCTTTACCTCACAGCCAGTCGTCCTGATATTGCTTTCAGTGTAGGTGTTTGTGCCCGTTACCAAGCCAGTCCTAAAAAGTCTCATCTTTTTGCTGTCAAACGCATCATTAAATATGTTAATGGGACATTGGGGTATGGGGTTTGGTTTTCTACTGATACTATAGCTGAAATTACTGGTTTTTCTGATGTCGACTGGGCAGGGTGTGCTGATGATAGGAAGAGTACATCTGAGGGGTGTTTTTACCTTGGGAATAATTTGGTTTCCTGGCATAGTAAAAAGCAAAATGCCATCTCTCTTTCGACTGCTGAGGCTGAGTACATAGCTGCAGGGAGTTGTTGTGCACAGATGCTGTGGATGAAGCAAATGCTTCATGATTATGGAATAGATCAGAACACTCTCACTCTTTTCTGTGATAACACAAGTGCCATAAACATTTCAAAAAATCTTGTCCAACACTCTCGCACCAAACACATTAACATTTGTCATCATTTTATTCGAGAGTTAGTTGAAGAAGGCCTTGTTGTTCTTGAACATATACCCACTAAGCATCAAAAAGCTGATATTTTTACAAAACCCCTTGATCTTCTTCGGTTTGAGTTCCTTAGAAAGACCTTGGGTGTCGTGCTCAGTCACTAGGGTGTTACCTGTTACTTGAAGGGGAGTAAGTGTTTGCTTTTTGTGTGCTTGGATGTTATAATCTCATAGTCATTGATTCCTGTTATATTTGCATTAAAAGTTTTTATGAACACTACTCATGCTGCTTCAAGATCTCATTCTTCTTTGTTCATAGCTCATTCTGAATGTCCATACTCATTGACTTCATGATCTCATTCTGTACATATCATTGAGATAAACTGTTGCAGGGGTTTCCGCACAAGTGATCAAAGTTCTCTATGGACCACTAACAGTGTTTCTTGTACTTTTTCAGAGGAATTGACCTATACTAGTATATCATGGGTGATATTGAGTCTCTTAACCATCTACCATCATTTGTTCACTTCCACAGTTTCTCCCTCAGTTCATTGAAGTTCAGGCATTAGGAAAAGGCTACCTCAGAGGCACCAACCAGGCCATCCTTTTTAATTTCATCATTCTCTGGTTTGGTTTTCATACTCTTGAGCGTGCATGCCACCAATGAGTGCCCACAAGAAAGAAAAGTAAAAAAAAAAAAAAAATGGGAATCATTGATTGAGGGGAGCCTTCGCGTTTACTCAACAAATACCCCGTGATTCCTAGTGGTTTGACTTTTCTCTGTGATGTTCAGTCACTCTTGCTGGAGGTCCAGCCATCCGATCACTACGAGGATTAACTCTAGTTCTGTGGCCTCTCATGGATTGCACACACACACATTATTTTTGTGAGCTCTCATGTTGGTTTCTGAGTTGTACATTCTCATGTAGCTTATGTTCATTGTTTTGATTTTATCTGACTTTGCTCATGATTTCAAGTGTCATTTTTTTTTCAAAATTGCAAGTTTACAGGTTTCATGATGTGCGGATTATTTCATCCTAGTATCAATTTTGGCTAAATGTGATCCTCTACTTGTGTTCCAGGTCTCACTTCATGATATTGAATATAGTGTTGTTGCTCCAAAAAAAAAAAAGTTTTTTTTGTGTTTTGTTTCTTTTTCTTCTTCGCTCGAGCGAAAGATTGCTCGCTCGAGCGTGCTTCTGCTGCTGAGTTAGACCTGAGAGCGTGCGTTTTTGGCTCGAGCGACAAGTTCTTGGCTCGAGCGAACCCTTGCACATAATTGTCCTCACTCGAGCAAGAGAGTCTTCGCTTGAGCGACCTGTCGTGGTTTAAATACTGCTACTGCGTCTCTTTGTTTCATTTTTTTTGCCCTCTTTGCTTCACATGTTGTCTCTTTCACTTCTGTGGGCGATTTCCCCTTCCATTCGTGTTCCTCCCTTCGATTTTTGCTCGTGTTTGGGGCTTCATCCTTTCCTTCATCTGCATTCTCAGTTTTTGGTAAGTTTTTTTTTTCTCTTTGTTTTTACTTCTCCATTTGTAATGTGACTGTGAATCTGCTCTATTATAACCTAGCGTTCATCATTGTTGATTTTGGTTATTTCATCATGTTCTAGAGTCTCTCTCATGATTCTAGGGTTAATGGTTTTTAACATTTGACTTTGCTTTTCTGCTAGGGTTTAACATTTGGGGTTTTAATTTCCGAGGGTTGTTTAATTTGTTTACTTTAGTGTTTTAACATTTTAGTGTTTAATTTGTGGTCTTAATACATTGATTTTCTATTTTTCTGATTATTCTCTTGGTGATATGTCTGTGGATTAATGGTGTTTTAATGGTTCTTTTTGTTTTTCTCTGGGATTCTAATGTTGTCATTGGGTACCTTGGGTTGTTGTTGTTTCTCTGTGCTTGTCTGGCTCTTGTGGGTTGTTTAGTCATGGCTGAGCCCTCCAAGCATCGTAAGACCACAGTGTCTCGCCCCAGTTTCAATACTGAAAAGTTTGAGTCCAAAGAAAAGTCCAAACAGTTTAAGGAATTTTATGTCTCTAGAAAAGTTCATCTGGAAAGGAATGTCCTGTCTAGTGCCTTTGAGTTACTCCCTATCCGCTCTTTGTTTGACTTTCTAGGGGGTGATCAAGTTTTGGTCTTTTCTAGGCCCCAAAATCTGAGTTTAGTCCGTGAATTTTATTGCAACATTCATTCCATTCGCAAAGAAATTCCTTCCTCCTTTCGCACTTGGGTTAGGAAGAAACCTATAGACATCACCTGTGAAGTTTTTCGGTTATTTCTTGATCTTCTCGAAGTCCCGAATTTTCGATTTCCTCTTCTTAGTGGTTGTGACCGGACTTGGTTCGCCGGGGCACTCATTCAACAGAATGAGCTTATTCCTCGGTTTCGTCTCCTTAATATCGTTGTGTGTGCTAATCTTCATGTCACCACCCATTCTTCACACATTACCCAAGATCAGGGTTATGTGTTGTATTGCATCGATCACAGGATTCCCATTGATCTACCAGCCATGATAGTTTCCAAAATGATTGCGGTTTATGAGGGTCGTAAGTCTTTGGGTCTTCTATATGGGTGTTTCCTCACTCGTTTTCTCTCTTCTCTTGATGTTCCCACTCTTGATGATGATGAGTTTGCCCATCCTATTTTCATCACCAAGTTAACCGTTTCTCAAAGTCAAGCACATGTTAAGGAGGGTGTGTAGGGGGTTGGGATATCTGATACAGGTGATGATCCACTCGCCGAGGAGAAGGAGGTTGATACAGCCCCAGCAGGTGCACCTGATCTACTTGAGATGCGTCCTCGCTCATTTCGTAGCCAGCTGCAGCAGTTTGAGCAGTTAGTCACTCGTCGCCTCGATCATTTGGATGCCCGACTCGATACCCTTGACGGCCGACTTGATGAACAGAGTACCATGCTTGCTCAGATTCTTTCTATACTTCAGTTGCAGCAGCCATCTTCCTCTCATTCCTAGTTTTTGGCTTATGCTTCTCTAGATAGTTTTGGTTTCTTTACTTGGATAGTTTTGGTTTTGGATAGTTTTTCTGAAGGTGTATATGTCTGTTTTTTTGGGTCACTCTCGGACAAAAAAGGGGAGTATGATTTTTGGGGGTATATATTTGGGGGGGTATATATGTTTGGGATACTCATATGTTTTTGCAGGCATGATTTATTTTTTTGGGGTGATGTATATGGCATACTCATATGTTTTTGCAGGCAGCACTTGGACTAATGGGCAACATGTTATATTGTTTATATTGGAATTTAAGTTGTTAACTGTAGATAGTTATGTTTGATAATGATGATTGATAATGGGTTTCTGTTTTTTTAAGTCTTGATGGTTTCTTATGATAAATAACAATTCTCTCCAAGTTTTTGTTGTGCAAATTGTTTCTTTTGTGCAAATTGTTTTTCCATCAAGATTGGTTTGGTAGTTGGTTCATTTTCTGAATTTATAGTTGGTTTGTTTAGGACATTGTGTTAGAAAGTTTTGTCCAGGTATTGACAAAGCGGAAGATTGTTAGGTCCCTGAGTCTTGTCAATCCCGCGAACAAACTTGTGTGATTGAGTTGTAAATTTCCTTGTTTTTTTGTCTTGCTCGCTCGAGCGAAGAAGTCCTCGCTCGAGCGAAGACTGCGTCTGGCAAAAACCTGAAAGAGATGAATGTGCGCTCGAGCGAAGAAGTGCGTCTACATAAAAACCTGAAAGAGTTAATTGTACGCTCGAGCGCAGGATGCGTGGCTCGAGCGCAGCCACTTATGGAAATCACGCGAGTTAAGTTCCTCGCTCGAGCGAGAGAAGCTTCGCTTGAGCGAGCTTCACAATCCAGGATTTCTATAAGTATTTGTTTTACTCCCAAACTAGGATTAGGTTTTTTAGATCTACTTTGAGGTTTTCTAAGGTTTTCTTCTGGAGTATTTTTTGTGAGTTTTTCCTTGATAAATTGAGTGAGTATTAAACTCATGAATTGACAAGCACATATCAAGGAGGTTGATTGATTACATACAAGAGTAGTCTTCTTCGATAGATTCCGAAGATTCAAACGTGGAGTTTCAAAGGAGTTTGATTCTGTACGTAGTCGTTGATTTGACAAGTGAAGTTGTAGATTCAACTTCAGATTAATCAGTTCTGAGATGAAGGCTTGGAGAAAGAGTTGCAGAAGGTTTGAAGACAAATTGAGTGAGTTGGGTAATTTGTTTGTTATCTTTGTAATCTTTCTTTCTTCAGTAGTAGATTGATTAGTGGCGTTTCGCCCATGGTTTTTTTATTACAATTGAAGGTTTTTCAATTGTGGTTTTTCCACGTAAAAATCGTTTGTGTCGATTTATTGTTTATTTCGAAAACAACAATCTAAATCACTTTTGTAAGTGCTTGATGAGTTAGATTGTGTGTTTTAAATGATTGGGAATTGAAATACTTTAATCTTGATCTAATCACGAATCACTTAGGATTTTCACATCCAGTGCACGCAAGGCACGCGTGGATTCCATCTAAAAAGTCAACGATGGTTAACTATTAGACCATATAGAGCCAAAAACCAAACTGTAGAGGCAAAATTGATGCAATTAGAAGTACAAGGACCAAAATGAAACCACTGGTAAACTATAGGGACCATTGCTGTAATTTGCCCTAATGTTTTCATAAAATTTACACATTTTATTGTAACTTACACCTTTTGTGAAATTACTTACACATTTTGTGAAAAAAATTACACCTTTTGTGAAACGTTACACCTTTTATTAAAATTTACACCTTTTGTGAAAACTTACACCTTTTCGTGAAAATACTTACACCTTTTGTCAAAAGTTACACTTTTTATGAAATAATGTCTTTCATAAAATTTACACCTTTTGTTAGAACTTACACCTTTTGTGAAATTACTTACACCTTTTATGAAAAAAGTTGCACCTTTTCTGAAACGTTACACCTTTTGTGAAAAAATTTCTTCCATAAAATTTACACATTTTGTTAAAACTTACACCTTTTTGTGAAAATACTTACACCTTTCGTCAAAAGTTACACCTTTTGTGAAATAATTTATTTCATAAAATTTACACATTTTGTTGGAACTTATACCTTTTGTGAAAACAAAACTTACACATTTTCTGAAAAGTTTTACCTTTTGTGAAGAAAAAAAAATTCTTAAAATTTATACATTTTGTTAAAACTTACACCTTTTCGTGAAAATACTTACACATTTTGTCAAAAGTTACCCCTTTGTGAAATAATTTCTTTCATAAAATTTACACATTTTGTTGAAACTTACACCTTTTGTAAAAACAAAACTTACACCTTTTGTAAAATAACTTACACTTTTTGTAAAAAAAACTTACACATTTTGTGAAAAATTACACATTTTGTAAAATATTTTCTTTCATAAAATTTACAGATTTTGTTAAATGTTACACATTTTTGTGAAAAATCTTACATGTTAAGTTTTCACAAAAGGTGTAAGTTTTCTCAAAATGTATTAGTTTTTTTCACAAAAAGGTGCAAGTGCTCACAAAATGTTTAAGTTTTATTTTCACAAAAGGTGTAAGTTTTTTAACAAAACAAAAAAGTATAATTTTTCACAAAATATGTAAATTTTCACAAAAATGTGTAAATTTTTTCATAAAAAAATATAACTTGTGACAAAATGTGTAAGTTTTAACAAAATGTGTAAGTAATTTCACAAAATGTGTAAATGTTCACAAAAGGTGTAAGTAATTTCATAAAAAAACTAAATTTTTACAAAAGTATAAGTTTGTGTAAGTAATTTCACAAAAAAAGCATAAATTTTCACAGAAGGTGTAAGTGTTCACAAAATGCGTAAGTTTTATTGAAATTGCTTACGCCTTTTTCTGAGATTACTTACGCATTTTGTGAAAACTTACTCATTTTCTAAAAATTACGCCTTCTTGTGAAATTATTTACGCTTTTTTATGACAACTTACGTATTTAGTCGTATAATATATTATTTTATTAATTTTACCTGTAAAGTGTCCTTCCTAGCAGGTCACCAATGTGTAAGTTTTAACAAAATTTGATATTACCCAAAACATAAAAGGTGTAAGTATCTTACATATGATATGTAAGGCACACCTAAGAAAGATCCGTAAGGTAAAAGAGCTTTGGAGATAGTTACCTGATCACAAGTTCTAAATTTGTTGGTTGTCATTCTTCATAAAAGGCTTCTCAACGACTTTGCATATAATTTACCAACAAACTCAATTATGTGAGGACAAATTAGGTTATTAAATACACCTTAAACTTTCAAATTAGACTATGTTTGGCATAAAAATTTTGAGTTAAAATAGTCATAAAAAAAAATTAAAAAATTAATAAGACAAAATATCATATTCAAATTATAATCATTTTATTTTTTTTCTCACAAAAGTCAAAAAATCAACAAGTCCATTCCAAACAAAACTTTTTAACTCCAAACTAAAATATCCAAAAAATCAAAAAAAAAAGTCAAAAAATTAACCCACATTCCAAATGAAAACTTATTATTTTTTTACTTTTATCTTAACAATAAGAATCAATTTCATTCTTGATTTACTTTAAAATCATATTAATCCGATCCATAAACATCCTACACCATGCAACCTATAATTCCGTAGAGTTTGGATGACAAATGGGGTATTGAAAGACATTAGATTGCGTGGAGTCAAGCCATACCAATTAGTCCCCATTTCTTTTGGATCACGCTTTTTTGATGAATCGTGTGGGACCCAATTACATGATAAAGTCCAATAGTCCCTCTTTCTTTTGGATCATGATCACCCAATCATGTGGGACCCAATAATTGTTAATTGATGATGTCTCCACATCATTTATTCATTCATTCCATGTGTATACATCTCCAAATCCCTTCATACCAATAGCACCATATTAGGCATCCAAAAACGACACTTTAATTCAAAGATGTTTGTGTTTATTAAACAATACATAAGCAGAAGCAGAAAATGCTAAATAGTTTATTAGAAGCCGCCTCTCTTTTGGCCTTTAGGGTATGGTTCACGATTCTCTCCTGCCCTATTCTATTTTATTTTATATTTTTTGTCTGAAGACGAATTTTATTCCACTCTCGTGTTTTATCTCATCTATACCCTCACTGAATATATACAATATATAATTTAATTTGTTTTTAAATGCAATAAGATTAAAATATCAACATATTACACTTGGTATTTATTTTGACTTATTCAATAATTTGTAATATATCATATTATCTTTTATTTTTATTAATATTATCATTCTTAAAATTATAAAATTAACTCATTTCAATATCTTTTCGATTTATTCTATCCTGACATGACACGGGGAGAAGGGTGAAATACTATAAATTTACCCCTTTCCCATCCAATTGCCATCTCCTAACTTCTTCTTCTTTTTCTTTTTTTCTTTTTTTGATGAAACAAAAACAAAAAATACTGAACCTTAAAAAACAAGGTACAACAGAGGACACGAAGATCTCCTAACTTTTGAGGAGGCACTAGTTGGGGCAATATATGTCGTCATCTTCTTTTTTTTTTTTTTAATAAAATGGCTGAAAATCTCATCACATTGCATATTTAATCATAAATTGATCAAATTGAATCCAGGCAACAAACTCTAGTGCTTTAAGATAAGTGGCCCTGATGATCTATTATGATCACACATTAAGCCACGTGTATGGTCTAATTTGATTATATTAATTTTTTTTATATTTATAATTAAATCAGTTATTATCATCTTTACTGTCGTCACTTCTTATAATCACCATTTACTGCCATCACTATTCTTGTCACAACAATTACAAAAGCACCATTATTTTTAAAGTTACAATTAGATACAAGATATTTTTTTATGAAAAAAAAAAAAATTCATCAAAAAAAATAAAACATATCAAAAAAAGCAAGAGGTAATGGCATGTGATCAAAACAACAAAAACAATCGTACACCCTAAGGGACGATGAAGTAGGGGAGCATGGGTCCCATTGTTGCCTTTAACTTAACACAGGAGACTTTTAGCCAAGCCTGCAAACCACTACCAGCTAAATTGCTATTATTGCACATTAAACGGCTTTGACACAATACTTGGTCACATTTAGGATTCTAGGATCCACATCAAGATAGAATTAGTCAGAAAAAATTTTTAATTATATTATGGAAAATAATAAATTAGTCAGGAAAAAGATTTTTAATTATATTATGGAAAATAATAATAATAAATATTATTAATTGGCTCAAGGTTTTCTCTAGTCTAATTTCAGACTAGAGCATGTTGCTAGGCTTTGTAAGTCCACCACAGAATTCATTGATAATTCGAACTGTTCAATGTTTAGGACTAATCGAATATTTTATCCCTACAAAAAATAACGTTAATTAGATATTAATGGTCACTTGATCATATCAAATTTGTGTTAAAATAACTATGATTTTAAAAATAAATTGTTAATACAAATATGATATGATCAAATGACTATTAATATACGATTAACGTGATTTTTTATAAAAATAAATAAATAAATAAATGAGTCTTATACATCAAATAGTTTGAATTATCGATATAGCTCCGTAATGAGCCCATAGAGACCCAACAAGACACTCTAGTTGAAAAACCCAACTAAAGACAAGCTGAATCTTTACTAATTTCTATATTATTGACTCGCAAGACAAATTCATGTTCATGCTATGGATAACATGTAGATGATTCCCATGCTATGACATTTCAACATCCAATTAGAAACTAATCTCTCAATAATGTTATATACCTAACAAAAAAAAATTAGTGTCAGAATGCAACATAACAATATTATATTCATCTTAATAGAGTGTGGATCTCATTCAAAATGAATATAAATATGATATTCTAAATACGTTTCTACAAAAATTTCTAGATCTTGTGTTTGCTAATCTCTTGGGTACGATTGGCTGATCCAAACCTAATTGAGTTTCCACTAGGCAAAATAGGGTCTTGCTACATCCCCTAATTTCTCTCCCCCTAATCCCCCTAATTTTCATATCAAGTAAAAAAAAAAAAAAAAAAAGAAACAGTTTCCCAAATTAGAAATTAGGGGGATTAGGGGAGGGAAATTAGGGCTCCAATCATTTTCCGGCAAAATAATTCCAACTTGTACCTCCAAGATGAACTTCAAGGTCGATGCTTCCAATTAACAAACCGTGGAAAGATCAAAATAAGATAAAAGAACCCAACAAGTAGTCTACCAAACATGACCTTTACACCGTCTCTATATGAATAGTCCACCTAAGAGACTTTTAGTAGGGCAAAATGGTCATTTAACAAATGGGTTTGTTTAGGAAAAGAGGAGATCAGAAAGATGAATAAAGGAAAAGCTTATTGCTTTTTTGTTATAAGAAAAAGGCTTTTAATCCTGTACTTATCCACCAAGGAAACAGAGGGAGACAGCACAGTTTGACAGGAGAGAGAGAGAGAGGTATTGCTGAAGTTATAGAAGAGAGGCAACAAAAAAAACAGAAAACAGCCTTCCTAGAAGAAATTCGGGAAAGAGAAGTAACTTAAAGTTTCTCTTTCCTCCCCATTTCCATGGCTTAAAAGTGCTCCCTAAGCTCATTTTCCTCATTTCCTATATAACCACCACTCGTCCATTCTCTCCTTCCAAACACAAGAACAACCAGATTTCCAATCCAAAAACTCAACATTAACCTACCGCTTCAAAAGACATATTCCAATCCAATTTTTACCCATTTTTATTTTGATTTTGATTTTGATCTTGATCCTGTAAGATGGATCGCGGGCAAGATGTAGAAGGAAGCGGAAGTGTTCATTTACAAATTGATGAACTTGGCAATGGAGGTCCAACAATTTTTGAACCCCAAAGCAGTATGGAAACAAGAGATAGTAGCAATGCTAATCCTGTTTCTCCATCAGAAACCCAAACCCAAGTCCGCGCCCCAGAACAGAAGTGACTCTCTTCGCCCTCCGCCTCGCGGTGCTTGAGAAAGCGGCGACAGGCCTAGGAACACTAGGCTTTATTTGGGCAACAGTTGTCCTACTTGGCGGTTTTGCCATTACCCTCGATGAGACAGACTTCTGGGTCATCACCATAATTCTGTTAATCGAGGGGACTCGGATTTTCAGCAGAAGCCATGAGCTTGAATGGCAACATCAAGCTACATGGTCAATTGCTGATGTTGGAATCAATAGTTTCCGATTGATAAGATCGAGCTCACACATCACAATTAAAACTATAAAAGCAATCTTCAAGCCCATTGACTTGGTTCGGAAGCAAAGCCAAGGAGCAGAGAAGTTAATCAGAGTACTCACCTGGCGAGCCACAAAACTGGGATCAGAAAAAGATGCCGACTCGAACATGGGTGGCTTCAGATGTTCCTCTGTTTCCATATGCCCAATGGGTTTTCTCGGCAAAACATGTCAGCAGACTTCTGTATTGGCTCCAGATTGCTTCTGCATTAACCTGCACAGGTTTATCATTAATGAAGCTCATTCGACATAACTATGGCGAAATAGCCAAAGGAGATACCGATAAGCGGAATCGCGGGTCGGCTCTGAATATTTTTTACGCCTTGGCATTGGCAGAAGCTTTGCTGTTTTTATTGGAGAAAGCTTACTGGGAATGGAATGTGATTTACTATAAAGTGTTGGATGAGGTGAACAAGGAGTGTGAATTGGGGGCTTCGGGTATGGTTTCGATTAAACGATTCTTCTACGATTCGTATTCGAGGTGTGTTAATGGAAGCATTTTTGACGGCCTAAAGATGGATATGGTTTCATTCGCTATTGATCTCTTGGATTCGAATTCGCCGGATGAACAGCTAATCGGAGTTAGGATTTTACACAAATTCTCAATGAATCAGCGGTTTTCGATGATACACTGCAAAAGATTGGAATAACGTTTCCGGTGATTGAACGGTTAGTTGAGATGTTGAATTGGAAAGATCCACAAGAAGAAGAGATCAGGAAATCAGCAGCAGAGATATTGACGAAGCTAGCAGGTAAAAAACAGAACTCTCTACGGGTTGCTGGAATACCTGGTGCGATGGAATCAATATCATCTCTGCTCCAGAACCAAAGGACTCATAGTATAGCCGATGAAATCTCCGAGAAAAGAATCGTCCACGACCATGAAAATTACAGTTTCTCCACATTCAATCATTTGGGACTTCTCATTCTAAAGAAACTAGCTCGAGACCATGATAATTGCGGAAAGATAGGGAACACGAGAGGACTCTTACCGAAAATAATAGATTTTACTCACGCAGAAGAGAGGTTATTGAAGGAGGAAACTGCTACAGAGTCTCAGATCTTGACGGTGAGACGGTCTCTTCAAGTGCTGAAGATGCTTGCTAGAACAACAGGCACCAACGGTAAACAGCTCAGAAGAGAGATTTCAGAGGTTGTTTTCACAATCGGCAACATCAGAGATATACTACGGTATGGTGAGAAACACCCAATGCTGCAACAACTAGGGATAGAGATTTTAACCAGTCTGGCAATGGAAGAGGACGCGACGGCGAGGATCGGGAGCACAGGCGGAGTCATCAAAGAATTGTTCAACATTTTCTTCAAAAAGGAGATGCCTGCAAATCAGAATCACGTAAGAATTGCAGCTGGAGAAGCACTAGCAATGCTGGCGTTAGAAAGCAAGATTAATTGTCATCAGATATTGAAATTGAAGGTAATTGAAAAGCTCATTGAAGCATTGGAAGTTCCGTTGCTACGCATGAATGCAGCACGAATCTTAACAAATTTGTGCACCTACGTCGGAGCAGACTGTTTCATGAAGTTAAAGGGGGTCACTGCTGCAGCACCCACGGTAAGTTCTCATCTAACACAAAGAACATTCAATTTCTTGCAACATTTGGATGTATCATACATCATTTACGATGATATGTGATTTTATATTATAACTAATATCATATAAATCATAACCATTATCATATTAACTTATAACTTAGTTATATTTAGTTATTCATACATACCATATTATCTCATAACTACCACATAACTAAATTATTTTAATAATTTAATTTTGAATTGGCAACCGTTGTAACCGGTTACGAAAAAGAGGGCAAAGAAAATCAAAGGAGTCGTCCCATAACATATATCTCATAACCAACATCATATATCTCATAACCACTAGTCACATATCTCATAACTAACACCATTTTGCTCATAACCATACCACTTTGTTCATAACCAATATCACATATCTCATAACTATTGATTACATATCTCATAACTATTACCCACATGAATCATAATCATATCTCAAAGCCAATTCCTTCGAGTCATAACCAACATCACATATCTCATAACCATTAGTCACATATCTGATAATTAACAACCCTTTTGCTCATAACTACACCATTTTGATCATAACCAATATATCATATCTCATAACCACTAATACATATAGCATAACCAAATACCATTTGACACCACTTTGTTCATAACCAAAATCACATATCTTATAATCACTAATCAAATATCTCATAACCATTATCCATATATCTCATAACCAACATCACATATATCTTAATTGCTAATCACGTATCTTATAACCACACCACTTCGATTATAACCAATATTACATATCTCATAACCACTAATCACATATCTCATAACCAAACACCCTTTGACTTAAAACTACATCACTCGGCTTATAACCAAAATCACATATCTAATAATCACTAATCATATATCTCATAACCTTTACCTACTTATGTTATAACCACATCTCATAACCAACACCATTTGCCTCATAACCACTACTCACATATAGGGGTGTAAATTTGGCGCTCGCGACACACCCCAAGTCCAAAAATTACTCTCTCTCTCTCTCTCTCTCTCTCTCTCTCTCTCTCTCAGGCTAAAGAAAGGGTCTAGGAATTTGTCAAAAACAATTAATGAAAGAATTTTGATTTTGACAAAATTGGGATGTTTGTTCCAAATATTTGGGAAAAAAATGGGGCTAAAATTATGTAATAATCATTATAAAAAAAAAAAAAAACAAAATTAAAACAAAGTTTATGAATAGTCGTATAATAAAATAAATTATTAATTTATAATTTTTTCAATTTATACTTAAATTTTTTAATTTATTTTTAATATAAATCCTTCATCTATTTTTATTAAGTACAATTAATAAAAAGACTATTTTACTCATCAACTACGAAATGTATAATCACACCATTAATTGACGTAATAAAAATATTTAAAATTTTAGAAACCACAAATATCATAAGCAAGTCACAAAGTTTTGTAATATAAAACACAAAATACATAACGCCATCACTAATTGGCGTAATAAAATTGTTTAAAATTAAAGAAAATCACAAATGTTGTAACTAATTTCCAAAATTTCGTAGCATTAACAAAAAATTATGTAACTATCCACTAATTTGTATAACAAAAACATCTAAAAATTTTAAAAACCACAAATGTCATAACCAACTCACAAAATTTAATAACATCAATTACAAAATGCGTAAATGCACCACTAATTGCCATAATAAAAATAATCAAAAATTTTACAAATCACAAATGTCATAACCAACCCAAAAAAATTTATAACATCAATCACAAAATGCGTAACAACACAACTAATTGATGTAGCAAAAATATTCAATTTTTTTATAAACCACAAATATTGTAATCGAGTAACAAAGTTTCATAACAATTATCATAAAATGACTAAATAAATCACTAAAAATCTTAGAATCACCAATCGGGATCTCTCATAATACAGAGAAAACAAAATGTAATGACAATCATTAAATAATTTAATCAGCGATTTAAAGCCATGGAACAGAAAATAAGAGTTAGAAAAGATTAGCTAGTAGAGCGAGAGGAAGGGGAATATGAGAAAGAGAGACTGAACGAGCTTATCGCTTGTGAAAATGACGTCAAAGGTGCTGCCGTTTCCGGTAAGGAACATCGAAGATATCTATAATGACAGTAAAGAATAAGAGAGATGCTTGAGGGATAAAGAGGACTGAGATAGCAGAACAGTATAACAAAATGCATAATATTCATTTTTCAACAGTTCTATAACACATGTACAAATTGATGATAATAAAACCTTTCAAATTACAATTACGGCCAAAGGTTTGTGTATGTATGACATATAAATGTGAAAGAGCTAAAGTTTCGAGATAGATGCATTTACTAGATAGAGAAATATCACCAGAATGAATAGTGTTGAAATAGACAAATAGAGTAGTGACAAGTTCAAGGATCTATTGCAAAAACACAGGAGTAGAGAGAGAAAGAATCCAGTGAGGAAGAACTATCAACAATGGTCATTCGATAATTTGAGCGAAATAGAGAAGTTTGAGTAAGAAATAGAGAGAGCTCAGGCACAACTAGGACAAATCAAGGGAAAGAAAATAGAGTAAAGAAAAAAACAAAGAAAAGTTGGGAAAAAATTTATTTAGTAAAACAAAATAAAATCACGTCATAGGTAATTTTTTTCAACATATTTTTTTATTAAAATGTAGTTAAATATATATATATACATATATATGTCTATAAGTGTATATAGATATTTTAAAAAGTATATCATTTGTATATTACTATTTCTATTATATTTAATAAAGCTACTATGACTAAAAATAAATCTAAAATAGAGATATGTGATCAATTGCAATTGTCACTTAGGGATGACACTTCAAAATTAATAGAGAGAGTTGTGAGTTCAGAGATAATGAAAGTTTGAGAGACAGATTCGTTTGTGAGAAATAAAATGAGAGAGAGGTGATATTTATAGGACTTGGGATGGAGGGGTTAATTTATATATATACAAATAAAAATAAATAAAATTGGTTGTTGGTGAAATTAACGGTTATATGACTGTTTGAAAAAAAAAAATTAAATTTTTGACTGTTGCACTAATAGAGGGCAAGGAGCCGTTAGGGTTGGGTTGGGCTAGCTGGGGAAAAAAATTTCGAGTTTAGCTCACGAGATGGGTCGCACTCCATAACACACCAGAGTCAGGCCGGGCTCTAAAACACATAGCCTAGGGTCTTAGGTTGGGCTTAAGCTCAAGCTTGGTTGGACCCACCCAGGGTACGACTGGACTTGGGGTGTGTCGCGAGCTCGTGGGCCAAATTTACACCCTTATATGTGGGTAGTGGTTATGAGATATGTGATTAATGGTTATGATATATATGATGTTGGTTATGAGGCAAATAGTGTTAGTTATGAGATGTGCTTATGACATAAGTGGGTAAAGGTTATGAGATATATGATTAGTGATTATTAGATATGTGATTTTGGTTATGAGTAGAGTGGTATAGTTATAAGTCAAATGGTGTTTGGTTATGAGATATGTGATTAGTGGTTATGAGATATGTAATGTTGGTTATGATCAAAGTGGTGTGGTTATGAAATATGTGATTAGTAGTTATGATATATGTGATGTTGGTTATGAGATATATGGGTAATGGTTATGAGATATGTGACTAGTGGTTATGAGATATGTGATGTTGGTTATAATTCAAAGGAATTGGTTATGAGATGTGGTTATGAGATATGTGATTATGATTATAAAATATGTGATATTAGTTATGAACAAAATGGTATTGGTTATAAGATATGGTTATGAAATATGTGATATTAGTTATGAACAAAATAATGTTGGTTATGAGAAGTGATTATGACTAAGTTATGATCAATTTGATTATAGTTATGAAAAAATATGATTTTAGCTTATAACTATAAAAAGTGACCTGTTTAGCAAGTCACTTTTAATAATGTGGCTCAATCTTAGCCATTGATTTTTTATGTACCGTACATTTTTTAACAAAATATACTATAAACTTTTCCTTCAAGTAGTACAGGCATGGACACACGACAAACCGTCAATTTCAGAGTAATGTAGAAGATAGGGTTCCTTTACTCCTGTGTAAACTACAGAATGTAATGGGGATAATAATCTATAAATTCAACTCCATTGCAGGTGCTTAAAGCAATAATGTCAGAAGAAAGCAAATTGCAAGAAGTGATGATCGGACTAGCAGCACATGTTTTCAAATTTATGACTACTAAAGAATGGAGCATTGTGCTAGAGAGAGCTGGAATTCAAGTGGCTGAATTAGCTAGTGTACTAGTCCAAATTCTGAAGAAACACAAGTATCTAGCAACCAAGACTCCGAGAATTAGGAGGTTTGTCATAGAGTTGGTGATTTGGATGATAAGAGATAAGGAAACAAATGTTCAAATTTTTAAGGGCCTGGGAATGGAGAAAGAGCTGGAGTCTGTTACTGATACCACATCAGAGATTGAAAACTTCAATGTCTTCTCTGGTACCGTTGGATTGAGCCGGCATATCACAACAATTCACTCGCTAGTCGAAACTGCGATGAAGTTACTTGAAGATAAGTAATTTATGGTAATGCAAAACAGATTTTTCAAATACAATATTTCACGTTGGCGTGTCAGAAAAATGCAATAATTTTGTAAATTTGGATGCATGAAGATTATAGGAGATTCTTTTTTTATAATGTAGCAAGTACCATAAATTCTATTATCTCAATAATCAAGCTATTTCTATTGAGAATGTCATAGTTGCAGGTTACATTTATAAAACAATCTCCATATTAGATTGTTAATAACTAGAATGTGCACTACAAAAGTAGGACATATGAATTTGATTCATTCATGGATAAAGGAGTGGGATTCAATTGTTGGAACAATCTTCTGTCTAAATAAAATAAATCGAAATAATTCTGTTGGCTTTTTGGCTTTCGAATGTTATTTTTGTAATTGCGAGCGTGCCAGCAAGGATCAATTAGTCCTTACAGAAAATTAATTGCCAACCAATTATCAGACAATTGTGTTTTAGTTCTTTCAGCCTCAATGAAGAGGACTTTTACTGGTGGCTTGATTTAGGAGATTTAAACAAGATAACAATTAAATGAAGATCAATTGAAGCATTTCATTAAAAAAATGAAAAACTTACAATGATCCAAAACTCAGCCTCGTTGAGGTTTACAGCAACAATCTACTACTTGAAACTACTCCTATGAACGAAGTGCAGTGCAGGAATTTAAAGTACAGGATATGTAAGACTGGAAATGTAAAACTGGAAATGTAAAATAAGTAGAATAAGACTGGTTTTTTGGATCTGAGTCTGGGCCTTTTTCTGGGGCCTTCTCTGCTATTTATACTTCTCAAGGATGACCATCAAACTGCAATTCCAACCGTCGAACTGCTCCTCCATGATCGCTGATTATGTTGCCTAGTAATTAGCTCCACTATGCCATCACTTGCAGTTGGGCTTCCCTCCTAAATTTGAATTTAAGTGTGAGTAACCGTTGAAGCCACATCACCTTGTATTTCTTTGTTGATCCACTGCTACTCAGATCTCGTAACAACCAATACTAACTGCCACATGTACGATCAGGATCGAAGACTTGAATAGTTTTCCTGTATTACCCTTATTCTGCCACGCGTCGAATTGTAATTAGCTTATACAAAATATGTAGCCAACAAATTCAAACAAAATAAAATAAAACTTACAGAATTTATTTTATTGAACCGAATAAATAATTAAAGACCAAGTCGAGTGTGTGACACTCTGTCCTTAAGACAGATTCGCCCCGCTACAGTGCTTACAGTTGAGTGGCGTCTATCTCCCAGGATACAATGATCTTCACAAACTTGTAGTAGCACTCCACACAAATTTGTACGGCGAACTAGAACCTTGTGTTCTTATACTCTCTTTATATTATCTCTAAAACTAGAATTAAGATTAAAATGCAAAGGAGAAAATTCTGGATAGCAATATGAAAATTGCAGACTAATTTTTTGGATAAAAAAACACTGCTAGAATGTTGGTATTTATAGGCAACTAAATCTGAGCCGAACAGGTGCATTCTGGAAGTGAACAGGTGCAAAACTGAAATGAACAGATACATGTTTAAATTCAAACAGATCTGGACACTTGTTTGAATCTGTAACTGCTGTTTTGAATCTGTAACTGCCTGGGCAATTTTGACAGTGAATCTGTCCGAAATATATAACAGATTAGCAGTTAAAAAACTTGTTCGAAATCTGTAGTGGAATATAGAAGATACACAAATTTTGGACAAACAATTTGAATTCAAATTTAAATTAAATTCCCGCAATAAATTTGGAAAAAGATTCAAATGAATTTTGTCCAAAAAATTAATACAAGAACCGACCCGACCCACACCCGCGCCCGCACGACTCAGCTAGGCTGGACGGATGGCGGCGACGGCGCGCGCGCGTGTGTGGTGGTTTAGGCTAAGATTTACTTTGTCCATAACTCCTCCCTTCTACAAACTTGCGGTGCCCCTTGGGGCCCAACCCAAGTGTTGTAGGCTAGAGCTTATAAACTCAACAAAACTCTCTTAAAGTATCAATGTGGGACAAGCCTCACAAGGAAACCCACATTAAAACTTTAAATGTTCATTCGACGAACCCGAAAACGACGTCACATAATATTCAACTACAAAAAAACCCAACTATCTTCCCAAACACAAAAAAAAATTTCTCTAATAATATCCTATAACTAAAAAAATCTACATAAAAACCCACTTTCCCAAACACCAGCATAGTGTTCAAAATAAAAAATAAAAAAAAATAAAAAAATTCTCTAAATATATATACTGGGTTAGCATCTCGGACTTCGCTCTTCGGAGAGAGAGAAAAATGCAAACCCTTGTTGGAAGAGCGAAAGAGAAAAAGATTAGAGCAAAAGCACGACTCAATCTACCAAACCTTCCCGAAGAAATCGTTATTGAAGTACTCTCAAGATTACCCCTCAAATCTCTCGTAAAATTCACTCTTGTTTCCAAGCAATGGCGTTCTTTGATTCAATCAGGTTCTGTGAAAATCGTACCACGAAACAATGTTCTCGTTCGTGGAAGGTCTACTCTTCACTCCATCGACCAAGATTTTCTTGTGAAAATCGTTGATAAACCTGTGAAAAAAACCCATATGAAATCTTCGGTTCCTGTAATGGGTTGTTGCTTATTCGGATACGCGACCATTTGTTCTTGTGGAATCCGCTCACCAAGTGTTCGACGAAAGTCCTCTCATATGAGCCCTTGCTGTGTACTGGTTATAGTGTTGTTTCTGGGCTTTGCTTTGACTCATTTAGTAATGAGTATAAGGCTGTAATGGCCCTTTCTCATGACATTGCACTCTTCGGTGGTGAATTCGTTGTAGTTGGTAGTTTCCGAAGCAAAACTTGGACAGAGATCAACTTCCCATACCATTTTTGTAGTGTGAAATCAGGACCTGTGGTGAATGAAAATCTACATTGGTTTGCCTCTAATAAAAGTTCGGATCGCTTCTTCGCACCCCGTGAAATCGTTTACTTCAATCCGCGAATGAACAAATTCAAGAAATTACCAATGCCACAACCTAAGAATGGAGATGGAGATATTATACTTGGTTTGGGAGTTTTGGAAGGATGCCTTTGTATGGTTCGCTGCTACGATGAGCATCCAAGCGGTCATGTGGGTATTGTCGAGTTGTTGGCAATGAAGGAATATGGAATGCAAGAATCTTGGACTACCATGTTCATCATATCGAATTTGCCTGAGTTGGGTATTTATGATAATGTAGTGCCGTTGTGTTTTATAAAGAATGGTGAATTACTAATGAAAGTTGGCAGAAAGCATTTGATGGCATACAATCCTAATGACAACTCTCAAAGGGATGTTACAATTCCAACTTATTTGGATGCAATTGTATATGAGGAAAGTTTACTTACACCTACTGGGTACAATTGGGAGGAGGAAGTGTTGAGAGGGGAAGCAAAATATGTTGAAACATCCCTTTCAGGCTCGAGGCGAAAGATAAGAAAGGTAATAGGTAAGTGGGACTATGAAGAGTTAGACTCAGGAGAGGAGGAACACAGAGTATCAGACTTAGAAGAGGAATAGAACCATCGATAGCCATGGGAAGAGGTGAAGCTGGCGAAGTTGTGACACGAGATAGAGTTAATCCTAGTTAAAATTTCCGAAATCAACAACAAACAGCATAACAGCACATCAAATGTTGATTAGAGACCAAATAAAACTATATTAAGAGATGGTTGAGATGTATGTGGATTTGGCTGGAAGGTAGCTCAATACGAGAGAGGAAACCAGCAGATCTTTTGTACTCTTTCTATCCCTTCCTCAATAATCTTTAACTTTATTTCTTTGTTTCATAGTGATTTTTCTTTTTTTTTTTCTTTCTTTTTTTTTTTTTTTTGAACTGAAAGTGTTAATGCTTAGTTTGTGATTAATAGATGTTTATCATGTTGGATAAGAGTGCCTAACCTTTTTAAATTAAATATTTTTTTTATCGGCAAACAAAGAGACTTTATTGATGAAATTGAACATGTGCAGTGATTATAGAGGAGTCCTGGCGAACCTTATCGTGTCTCAACTAGGTTGGTTACAAGGAGATAATTTAATCATACATGCATCAAAAACGAAAAACAGAGAATCAAAGAGAGAAGTTCCTGATAACAGANCGAGCCTGAAAGGGATGTTTCAACATATTTTGCTTCCCCTCTCAACACTTCCTCCTCCCAATTGTACCCAGTAGGTGTAAGTAAACTTTCCTCATACACAATTGCATCCAAATAAGTTGGAATTGTAACATCCCTTTGAGAGTTGTCATTAGGATTGTATGCCATCAAATGCTTTCTGCCAACTTTCATTAGTAATTCACCATTCTTCATAAAACACAACGGCACTACATTATCATAAATACCCAACTCAGGCAAATTCGATATGATGAACATGGTAGTCCAAGATTCTTGCATTCCATATTCCTTCATTGCCAACAACTCGACAATACCCACATGACCGCTTGGATGCTCATCGTAGCAGCGAACCATACAAAGGCATCCTTCCAAAACTCCCAAACCAAGTATAATATCTCCATCTCCATTCTTAGGTTGTGGCATTGGTAATTTCTTGAATTTGTTCATTCGCGGATTGAAGTAAACGATTTCACGGGGTGCGAAGAAGCGATCCGAACTTTTATTAGAGGCAAACCAATGTAGATTTTCATTCACCACAGGTCCTGATTTCACACTACAAAAATGGTATGGGAAGTTGATCTCTGTCCAAGTTTTGTTTCGGAAACTACCAACTACAACGAATTCACCACCGAAGAGTGCAATGTCATGAGAAAGGGCCATTACAGCCTTATACTCATTACTAAATGAGTCAAAGCAAAGCCCAGAAACAACACTATAACCAGTACACAGCAAGGGCTCATATGAGAGGACTTTCGTCGAACACTTGGTGAGCGGATTCCACAAGAACAAATGGTCGCGGATCCGAATAAGCAACAACCCATTACAGGAACCGAA
The DNA here is from genome assembly GCA_030407325.1 of Camellia japonica. Classification (NCBI taxonomy): domain Eukaryota; kingdom Viridiplantae; phylum Streptophyta; class Magnoliopsida; order Ericales; family Theaceae; genus Camellia; species Camellia japonica. Next base: position 185,472,182 of record JAPPVO010000031.1, on the reverse strand, counting down.
GATTTCATATGGGGTTTTTTTCACAGGTTTATCAACGATTTTCACAAGAAAATCTTGGTCGATGGAGTGAAGAGTAGACCTTCCACGAACGAGAACATTGTTTCGTGGTACGATTTTCACAGAACCTGATTGAATCAAAGAACGCCATTGCTTGGAAACAAGAGTGAATTTTACGAGAGATTTGAGGGGTAATCTTGAGAGTACTTCAATAACGATTTCTTCGGGAAGGTTTGGTAGATTGAGTTGTGCTTTTGCTCTAATCTTTTTCTCATTCGCTCTTCCAACGAGGGTTTGCATTTTTCTCTCTCTCTCCGAAGAGCGAAGTCTGAGATGCTAACCCAATATATATATTTAGAGAATTTTTTATTTTATTTTGAACACTGTGTGGGTGTTTGGGAAGTGAATTTTTATGTAAAATTTTTTAGTTATAGGATATTATTAGAGAAAAAAAATTTTGGCATTGTTTGGTTTGTTTTTTAAAAAAAATTTTGAAAAAAATTCTCTACAAACAAATTTTCAAGAGTAATCAAACTAAATAAATTTTTCTAAAAAAAATCTCAGAATTTTGTTTGGTTACCTACTTTCTAAAATCAATCTCTCTCTCATACACATCAAATCAATCACTTTTTTTAAAACTCTCTCCTCAAAATAATTTTCCAAAACCATTTCTGAAAAAAGACAAACCAAACAAGTTTTTGTACTTTTTATCTCCAAAACTACTTTACAAATACAAACCAAACACACCCTTTGTGTTTGGGAAGATAGTTGAGTTTTTTTGTGGTTGGATGTAATGTTTATGAGAGAAAAATGAAATGATTATGAGGTTTGATGTAATATTTTGTTTGGATTTATTTTTTTTTATTTTGCAAAAACTTTGGCTCGATTTGATTTAGATTTCAAAACATACTTCCACTAGTGATTTGAGTGTGGTATTTGGTTACAGTTTTCAAATCATAATTCTATACCCATTTCTCAAAACTCATTTCAAACTATAAGTATTACTTTTCAAAACTCATAACCACACACACAACTCAAAACTCTTTTCAAAACTAAAAAACAACTTAATTTTTATTTTAAATATTTTATTTTATTTTATAGGAATATTTTTAATATTTTAATTTTCATAAAAATATTTTAATATTTTAATTTTAATATTTTGATATTTTAAGTGTAAATATTTTGATTTTCAGAAATTTTTAATATTGTTAATATTTTAATTTTCGGAATGTTTTTAATATTTTATTTTTTGGAATATTTTTAATATTTTAATTTCTAAATATTTTTAATATTTTAATTTTCTAAATAATTTTAAAATATTTTTAATATTTATACAGGCCTAAAAAATGAATTGACAGAAAAAATAATTGACATAGAAGTTATTTGAAAAAAAATTACTTAAAAACAATTAATTGAAAAAAAAATCATTTTTTTATTTGAGTATTTTAAAAATAGTTTGGTTATGACTGTTGATTAAAAATACGGATATCGAGTTATGAGTTGTGTGTTTGATTATCAATTATAGGTTGAATTAAGTTTTGAAAACTATTTTGAAAACTCATCACCAAACAAATTTTCTTATTTCACATGTCACATCAAACTTTCAAAACTCAATTCAACACTCTATTCAAAAATCATAACCTAACAATTTTCTACACTCAAATCATAATTCCACAACTCACAACTCAAAATACAACTCATACTCTCAAATCATATTTACAAAACTTTACCAAACGCAACCTTTGTCTTTTAGTGGAAAAAATCAAAAAACACCTGTGCAGGGAGCTAATATTCAAGCAAGCCCGTACTCCTTTCTTCCAAGCTCCTTGTCTATCCAATCGTCCTGCGAACACAACAGCGGTGAACTATCCAGCGGTGTGCGGCCGGAAAATCCCTCCGACGATCAAGTCAGCACACACTCAGGGATAGAGAGAGAGGAGAGAGTTGAGTGTAAGTGTATATCTTACCAAATGTTCATGTGTCTAGGCATGGGGGGCGTAGACTCGCTTATATACCTTCTGCGCCCCAAATCTACTCCCATTAGTCTTTCGACACATGGTGCCGCTATCTCATCTGTCAGCACAAATCTACCTGATCATCACCTAACCAAGCTGCCAGCCCACACTACCGGGATCTCGGCATCCGGGCTGCATTATCTCGGCTGCCAACGGCCGTGTTACACAACAAGCTAGAGCGCTCCGCTCGCCGAGCTCAACGACGACCGAGCTCGGTTGCATTCTGGCATAGCCGAGCTGAGGACTGGTCGAGCTAGTAAATCGAAGACCTTTCCAGTCGGGCTGGAAGCACCAGGCACGGGAACAGGACCGACTTCCATTATCTCGGCCGAATTACCCAATTAGCTTGGTTCCCACATAAACAAGCCAAGTAGCTTGGTCCTAGCATGGTCCTGGGCCATTACCGAGCACAACCCTCTCCGGCTAAGCCCAAGCTACCACAGCCCACAACATGTTCGGCCCATAATCTGCCCGGTCATTACCACGGCCCAATCCAGCTCATAAATTTCCCTCTCAATTGCCCCTTAATTCTGTCCGCGCAAGCGTGACTGGGATTATTTGTTCTGACCGGGGTAACTCTTCCTCAGTCCTCAGTTTGCAAGACGGTGACCGGGCTAGTTGACGTGCATGTCTTCAAAACTTGACCGGTCGACGCCTCGATTTGCCATCCTGTCTCTTCAGTACTGACGCCGCTGTCCATAGGGACACGTGTCATGCCTGGATTGGCCTCGAGCAGCCAACCATCACGTCCTCTCACATTCAAATTTGGGCGGCCTTTTCACCCCTATAAACATGCCATATCTCACTTCTTTTCAATCTTATTGACTCTCCTCAAGCCATCGACCTTCCAGAGCTCCAGCACCCTTCCTTTCTTGTCATTCCTGAGTTCGTGTGTGAAGGCTAAGATTCAACCCCCTTCCTGGTAAGTCCTTCAAGCCCTTTATTGCTATTTCATTTGGTATTTCACATTTTAGGGCACTAAATCCGTAGGTTTTAGGATATACCCCCCAAAACCCTCTCCTGCCCCTATTCTCTTCGATGTTCTTCAGTTCCAGCGATGAACACATGAACACATAAAGATCTGGAGCGGACCGGCCTCCAGGTCTTCTTTTGATCCCAGATAACGTTAAGACCGAGCAACTTATAAGTTTGCCAGAACCTTAGTAGAAACAGAGGTAGACAGAGGACTTGGCCGTTCGACCGGGCTAACAACTGGTCCGCTTGAGCGACCGAGATCCTTGACTTGCATTTGCAACCGAGGTGGTCTGGCATTCTTCATGACCGAGCCAAAGTCAAGCTCGTTTTGCGCGACCGCGCTTCCACTTACACTTGTCCTCCTTTTCCTGCAGAGTCCAAGGGGACCACAGACCAATACCGAGGCTCTCAAAGACCGAGCAGCCATCAAACACCAATCTGTGCCAAACCACCACAGCCGAGCTAAACCAGCCGGCTACACATGGGGTGCTACCGCTTCCTTGTCGACACTCTGGCTGCCCTGGCTGCGTTCCGGGAAGAATACGGTATCCCGGACGATGTTCATTTAGAGCTCAGCGAGGAGGACACAACTCCATGGGGTAGATTAGACCAGTGTCCCTTCACCGTGCTGTCCATTATAGAAGGGGGACTCTGCTTCCCGGTTAACCCGTTGATCTGCGAATTCCTGCGGCGCACCGGGCTAGCTCCAACCCAAGTCTCAACCAACACTTACAAAATAATCAATGGGATCCATGAACTGAACAACCGCTAGGAACCAACCTAGGACTAGCTGAGATACTGCGGCAGTATACCCTCGGGTATACAGGCGATGGCTTTGCATACTATCTAAAAATTAGACCGGGCAAAGAGAAGATAGTGACCGGCACCCCAGACAAGGACTTGCATGATGATGACTTTTTCTGGGTGTCCAGAACTATGAAACAGCCGACGTACTGGGCTGGTTCATTAACAAGAACTTCGGTTCAACATGTAAGCCGTGCTATTTGCTTGGTCAATTTATCTTTCTTCACTATTCTGTACTTTAACATTTTTTCTCCTGTTTTCTCTTGCAGTAATCGAAGCCCTGCAGGCCCACTATCATTATCCCAACAAAGCAGCCATTAGAACCGTGCTCCGCTACCGCAACTGGGATTGCCACTAGCTTCTCGGCTACACACCGACATACAAATACTCAGCTCCACGCCGGAGTAAAGTCAAAGACTTTCTTCGCGCTCCATCTTCACCTCCAGATCCTACACTTCCTGATGTTCCATTCATCCGTCTGACCGAAGCAGAAGAGATGGATAAGAGAAGCTGCATCAAGAACCTGATCACCGCCACCTCCACCGAGATACCGAGCGTCACAATCTGCTCTACTGTTGCCGGGCAATCCAGCAAAGTTGTGGTTGCATTGGCATCTCCTGCCGCTAGGCAATCCAGCCAAGACACCCGCCGAGCTGGCAAAAGGCCACGTGCAGACCCTTCAGCCGAGCTTGTTACTGAGCTTAACACTGAGCAACCTGCCGTGATAGCTGACCCAACTCTACCGTGGAGGCCCCAACTCAAGCACCGGGGTAGAGAGATCCCGGCGACAGCTTCTGTTAAAGGCAACAAGGAATATCTCCTCGCCTTTGATCTCAGCAAAGCCCTCCTCCTACCGAGCGACGTCGTCGGCAGCGACCATGTGCCAGACACTCGGTTGGTGAAATCCTCGGTCAAGTCCATGACCAGGGTAAGAACTTTACACATTTTGCCATAAAATTTTCCAAGTGTTCGCTCGGTTTTCTTTCTAATCAAACCTTCTTCTTGCAGGCCATCCAGAAACAACACTTGGTCATGGAGCGCATTCACCGACTCCGGCAGAAGGCCAGCGACTCTGCCAACCAGGTGGAACACCTTCAAGCCGAGCTCGGTCGGTCCAAAGCTTCGCTAGAAATGGCAAATTCCGACAATTCTAGGTTGCTCGGCCAGCTTGGAACCGCTGAGAAAGAAAGGGATGCACTCCGGGCCGAGCTGGAGGCTTTGAAAGAATCAAACAAGAAGGAATTGGAGGACGCCAACAACGCCAGTTTCAAGGAAGCCGAGGAGAGCTATACCAAGCAAGTCCATGCCACCCAAGACATCTTCTTCAAGGCGGGATGGAAGGCTGCTTGTGAATAGCTCGGCCAAGGACTTGGGACCGACGTGTTTGCTTCTCCCCCAGTTGCCTTCCTGCCGACCTACCTTGTGCCGTATGCCAACGACGTCTTCAGCGCGTTGTAGGCTGAGACCGAGGAAGAAGAAGCAGATGATGCCGAGGAAAATGCAGAGGGTGACAACTGCCCAAAGCAGCCCGGCCAGGATCAGCCCACAACCACAATCGACCTGGAAGCGTCCGCAACCGAGGATGAATTCACAAACCTTTCCCTCTTAGCTTAGTTTTCTTTTTCTGTCTTTTTTTTGTTTGAAAATGTAACCGGGCTATCTGCCCCCCCTCTTGTAATTATTTTGCACATCAATGAAAAAGTTCAATTTTCATCAAGTGTTTGCACGGTCTTCTCGTTAAATACCTCCAGCCAGACGAAATACTTCGGCAAGACGAACCCTTAAGTTCCATGAGTTGTATAAATCATCAACTCAGTCAACCGGAGTACAATATCTCGGTTGAAGTTCAAAGAAGAATGTCATCAACTCTTTAACTGGAGTAAAACATCAAAGTTGAAATCATCAACTTCACCAACCAGAGTAAAACATCTCAGTTGAAATCTTAAAGTTAAGCAAATCAACCGGAGTAAAACATCTCAGTTGAGAACTCAAGTTGAGCAAATCATCAACTCAATCAACCGGAATAAAACATCAAGGTTGAAATCTCAAAGTTGAGCAAACCATCAACTCATTCAACCGGAGTAAGACATCTCAGTCGAGATCTCAAAGTTGAGCAAACCATCAACTCATTCAACCGGAATAAGACATCTCGGTTGAAATCTTAAAGTTAAAACCAACAATCAGAATGCTAAAGCAAAGATCAGACACTTCTATATATTGATGAAAAGAATATTACATTCTGAAGTGTGAGGCAAAAGATTCCTTTGCACAAAAAGAACACAAAAGCTAAAAATAATACAGTTTCAGGTTGGCCGCATTCCATGGCCGGGGTATTCCTCTTCCCTCCAAATCCTCCAAGTGATATGCCCTCTTGCCCGCCAGACCGGTTATCCTGTACGGGCCTTCCCAGTTTGCCCTTAGTTTGCCTTCACCTGGCACCAGGGTGTTGCCCATAACCTTCCTCAGGACCCAGTTGCCCACTTTGAACGGTCTGGGGTGCACCGTTTTGTTGTATTTTCTTAAAAGCTCTTGCTGGTAGGTGGCCACATGGATGAGAGCCTTTTCCCAGCGTTCTTCCACTAGGTCTAATTCCAGGGCGAGGGCTTCAGAGTTTAGCTCGGGCTCAAAACTTTCTCTTCTGAGGGTGGGCATACCAACTTCCAAAGGGATTTCCGCCTCCATGTCATATGCCAAGGCAAAAGGAGTTTCCCCGGTAGATCGTCGCGGGGTCGTTCGGTATGGCCAAAGGACACTTAGGAGTTCCTCGGCCCATTTTCCCTTGGCTTTTTCAAGTCTTTTCTTCAACCCATCGAGAATGATCTTGTTTGATGCTTCGGCTTGACCGTTAGATTGCGGGTAAGCCGGGGTAGAGTTGTAGAATTCAATCTTTAAGTCTTCACAAAATCTTCTGAATAGACGGCCGTCAAATTGGGTGCCGTTATCAAAGATCATAATTTTGGGAATGCCAAACCATATTACCACATTCTGCCAGACAAACCGCTTGACGTCTTTCTCCTTGATTGTTACCAAAGGCTCGGCTTTAACCCATTTGGTGAAGTAGTCGGTGGCCGCGATGAAGAACTTCCGGTTGCTTGGTGCCGTTGGGAGTGGTCCCACTATATCCAGCCCCCACATCGCAAAGGGCCAAGGGCTGGTGAGGGGAAGAAGTTCCCTGGCCGGCTGATGGATTTGGTGGGCAAATTTCTGGCACTTCTCACATTTGCGAACATACTTTTGCGCGTCCGCTTGCATGCATGGCCACTAATATCCTTGCGAGATAGCCCGGTAGGCTAAAGATCTGCCCCCTATGTGACTGCCGCAGATGCCTTCGTGGATTTCGTACAGGAAGGCTTCCACGCTGCTTGGGTGCACACACTTTAAATAGGGACCGGTGAAAGACTTCTTGTATAAAGCGCCTGATGGAGAGAGCCAAAACCGCTCTGACTTCACCCAGACTTTATGTGCTTCCTTTTTGTCGGCTGGAAGGGTCTGTTCTCTGAGAAAGAGGATAATAGGGTCCATCCAAGAAGGACCTAGCTCGGCGCAGAGTACTTCTGTCTGTCCGGTTTCCTCAATGCTGGGCCGAAAGGTTCGAAAGGTTCAAGCTTCCTCGAGAAGCTAAAACCAAGGGTTCGAAAGGTTCAAGCTTCCTCGAGAAGCTAAAACCGAGGGTTCGAAAGGTTCAAGCTTCCTCAAGAAGCTGAAACAGGGGTTCGAAAGGTTCAAGCTTCCTCGAGAAGCTAAAATCGAGGGTTCGAAAGGTTCAAGCTTCCTCGAGAAGCTGAAACAGGGGTTCAAAATGTTCAAGCTTCCTCAAGAAGCTGAAACAGGGGTTCAAAAGGTTCAAGCTTCCTCAAGAAGTTGAAACAGGGGTTCAAAAGGGTCAAGTTCCCTCAAGAAAAGGTCTCGGCCAGAAAAAGAGCCAATCGGCCAACAAAGATGGCCGACCGACCACAAAAATGCCGACCGGCCACCAAAGGTGCCGACCGACCACCAATAGTGCCGACCGGCCATCACTAATGGCGGTGGCAATAAAATAGGACCGGTGGCCTCAAGCCATGGCCGGTGAGATGTGGGGATGTCCAATCAAGCCATTCCCTGCCCTCAGAAGCAAAAACACAAGTCGAGAGGTCTTGAGGCAAGGCACGCGGCCGAAACCTCTGAGAACTTAAGACGAACACGAACATGGATGATCACCGAGTGTTCAAACGGTGACGTCCAAGTCTTGAGGACAGTAAAAAATGGGGTGTCTACAACCGGGCAATCCAAGATCTCATTGAAAGTTTCTCAGTATCTAGAGTTGTATGCCTTGAGTGTGTCGCTCGGCTCCATTTTGACACTGAGAAGGTGGTCAACTTCCTTTGGCATTTTGGTGTTGGTCTTGAAACGTGTCACGAAGGCTTCCGCCAAATGCTGCCACCTTTCGATGCTCCCCCTCGGCAGCCTCTCAAACCATTTCAAGCCCAGCTCGCCCAAACTTGACGGGAAGATAAGGCACATAAGAGCGTCATTCCGCCTATGTCCGGCCATGACCTGCTGGAAGTGGCTTACATGCATGTATGGATCGGTCTTTCCGTCGTAGAGCGTGAACTTTGGCTGGTGGAAGCCCGCGGGAAACGGTGTTGTCTCTATCTCCAGAGAGAAAGGTGTGGCACTCAGCCTTGCCAAGTCTGTGTCCAAAAAGAGAGGCACAGCTAGGCGGGGTGGAGGCATTCCGACCTCTTCACTAGCGTGAACCCCATAGGATAGCCGCTGGAACGTCGGCCCCCTCTGAGCCTCCCGCCGGCGAGCCCGTTCCTTCAAGACTACCCGCAAATCCTCTGAACGAGCGGAATAAGAATACCTCGATGTCGTCGCCGGACGTGAGGGTTGATAGGTGCTGTCTTGCGCGCTGGACATCTCTACGTGCGCGTTGGAATCTCCAACCTGGTAACTTCTGGTGATTGAGATGGACGGAGTACGCCGTTGGCTCTGACTGCCTGAACGGCGGGGTTGGGTTCGCTCACTGTGGTCTCCCACTCCAGCTACACCCTTCCCTTTGATATGCTGCTTAAGATCCTCTATCTCTGCCGCCATTCGCTGGATGGCGGCGTCTTGGTCTCTTAGCTTGTGTTCCAGTCGTCTGGTGTCCGATTCTCTCCGCCGCCAGTGACCGTCTGGACTCCGTGAATAACCAAAGCTTCTTCCGCGCTTATCCCGCACGTCTCTTGAATGTCCTCCTAGAGAAGTCTCCAGGTCCGCCATAGGAGGGATGGCGGGATGTCCTTCTCTCCGTCTGCCTGACTCCGGGGCAACTCCATCGATGGCAGACAACGGAATCTCGTCGTTGTTCGCCATGGACGGCGATCAGATGAGCCTGGAAGACAAGGTTTTGTCTGTCAGCTTCCCACAGACAACGCAATTGTGTGGGGAGCTAATATTCAGGTAAGCCCGTACTCCTTTCTTTCAAGCTCCTTGTCTATCCGATCGTCTTGCGAACACAACGGCGGTGAGCTACCCAACGATGTGCGGCCGGAAAACCCCTCCGATGATCAAGTCAGCACACACTCAGGGATGGAGAGAGAGGAGAGAGTTGAGTGTAAGTGTATATCTTACCAAATGTTCATGTGTCTAGGCATGGGGGGCGCAGACTCGCTTATATACCTTCTGCGCCCCAAATCTACTCCCATTAGTCTCTCGACACGTGGTGCCGCTATCCTCTCTGTTAGCACAAAATCTAGCTGATCATCACCTAACCAAGCTGCCAACCACACTACCAGGATCTCGGCATCCGGGCTGCATTATCTCGGCTGCCAACGGCCGTGTTACACAACAAGATAGAGCGCTCTGCTCGCTGTGCTTAACGGCGACCGAGCTCAGTTGCATTCCGGCATAGCTGAGCTGAAGACTGGTCGAGCTGGTAAATCGAAGACCTTTCCAGCCAGGTTGGAAGCGCCAGCCACGGGAACAGGACCGGCTTCCATTATCTCGGCCGAATTACCCAATTAGCTCGGTTCCCACATAAACAAGCCAAGTAGCTCGGTCCTAGCATGGTCCTGGGCCATTACCGAGCACAACCCTCTCCGGCTAAGCCCAAGCTACCACGGCCCACAACATGTTCAGCCCATAATCTGCTCGGTCATTACCACGGTCCAATCCAGCTCATAAATTTCCCTCTCAACACCCAAAAAAAATTGTTGCCAAACACTGCCATAGAGCAACTTTATAAACAAAGAAACCTTAAAACTTCATTTAAAAATTTATCAAAAAATATTATTTTTGTAATTCAGTTTTATTCAATAAATCTTACATTATATAAATTCCAATCATGAGCTCTTATTTTGAATAAAAATTTGAACAATTTTTATGAGCTAATTTTGTCCAATCTTCTTGGACAATCCAAGGATCTTGTTTGGATACATGGGTCAAATATGAATCTCTTTAATTTTTAAATTTTTTTAAGTACATGTAGACCATTTATAAAAAAATAAAAATTAATCTAATAATTTGGATTAAAAATTGCTCATAGCGAATTTCAAAACATTATAAATGAAATTTTTAATCCCTTTGATCATTTTTCTATTGTCTACATAGATGATATCCTCATTTTCTCTAAGTCACTCAATGAACATTGGAAACATCTTAATTCCTTTATCCATATTATCAAATATAATGGTCTAGTCATTTTTGCTCCTAAGATTAAGCTATTCCAAACTAAAGTTAGATTTTTAGGTTATGATATCCACCAAAGTACTATTCTTCCTATCGGTTGATCTATTGAGTTTGCTTCTAAGTTTCCTGATGAAATCTTATACAAAACCCAGTTACAATGATTTTTAGGTTCCTTAAATTACATTGCTGAATTTTACAAAGACCTTAGGAAAACTTGTCAACCCCTTTGTTAGAAATTGGGCGCCCATGTGGCATGGCCCTTTGAGTTTTTTGAACCTGAACCTCTTGAACCTTATCCATGTAAGTTTGAATTTTAATTCAAACTTATTTGGATAACCATTCAGGATATCTATATCTATCATATCAATAGATATGGATAGATAGATAGATATTGGTTATATATATCAGATTATATGGTTAATCTAATATATTGAATCAGATACGTTATGGGGTTTTTACCCATAACCTTTTTTCCCAGACTCTCCTCTCTCTCTGACTCTCTCCCAAAAATAACGATTAAGTCTTTTGCACTGTGAATTGTGCGGGTGATATTCATTCTGTAATATCACTCCACTGTTGGGTTGATTAATCATTCAGGAAGCACGTGATTTACCCACGAGGTTCTTCGCTAAAAGGTATGATCTAAACATTTAATCCGCTGCATTTTTTAATGCCTTTTGATTTACATTGGTATCAGAGCCTTAAATATGGGTATTTTCGTGCTTATTTTTATGCATTAAAATATGTGTATATTTTTTATATAAATATATATACATGATATATGTATGAATATTAATGGAGGAGGAAGATGAAGTGCACGGTTTTTCGCATTTTAACTCCATTAGATTGAGAGAGTGATATACCTCATTTTTATGTTCTTTAAATGTCATTTTTAATGCCATAAATGTTTTTATTGTGAAAAATGGAGTCCGACAGTACAAAAATCGGACCAGAAAACACCCGGGAAGGCGGCGCGTGTTGATTCACGCGCTATGACGCCACCCAGCAACGCCACGCGCCACCACGCGCTGTCACGCGCTAGGCGCGCTTCCCACGCGCTACCACGAGCTAGCCGTCCTCCCTTCCACGCGCGCGCGTTAGCCGCGCCGCTTCAAGCCGCGCCACGTGCGTAGCCACACGCGCGCGCCATGAGCCGCGCCGCGCGCATTGAGCCGCCTCGTGCTGAGCTGCGCTGCGATGAGCGGCGAGCCGAGCCGAGCCGTTTTTCTGCGCTGGCTTGGCTCTAAGGCTCTGTTTGTTTTTTTTTAATTCTGAATTGCGTTAATTGGCCATAATTTATTCGTTATAGCTTTGTTTTAAGCATGGTTGGTACCATCAGACTCAGAATTAAATTTTGTATCTTCTGTAAAATTTTGAAAATTTTACGAAAATAAAAAATATTTTTTATGTGTTAATAATTCATTTTTTATGCTTTAAAATGATTCTGGTATTGCATAAATAATTTTCTGGGGTTGAATTTTTTATTGTGGACTTCTGAAATGTTTTACTATCTACTGGTAATATTGTCTCAGTTTATCAGTTTCTGGATTTTTTTATTTCTAATTTTATGTTGTTTATTAGTTATTTAAAATTCCAAAAAATTTCAGAAAATTCCAGAAAATTTCAAAATGATGTACACTTTAATTATGGCATAATCTGAATATTGAATACAACATATTTTTTGGATTTTTAATATGTTGAAATTAGAGGAGCATGATTATTTATTTATTTATTTATTAGAATTCCATTATTAAATGAATATAGCATGAGTTATTTGTAAATTTACATTAAGATGCTATTGTATGGAATTTATCATGCTTTGTATATGCCATAGTCAGTGGAGGTTATTCGGTTGAGAGAAATCTTTGTAGATTAACTCCCGAAAACCAATATTTTGCGCATAAATTAAATTAAATTTTGGATAATTGTCACCTGTGGCGCAAGTGATGATTACGAGCATAGCGGATTTTCGATCTTGCGACTTGTGTAATATTGTCACTATTTAATTTAGATTTTTGCGGCAAAATTATATTATGCTAATCAAATTAATCCTAATGCGAATTTCTCTCTAAATTGATTCAGCTTATGGAAGTTAATTTGGTTGACCTAGACTTAGTAGAGATGTTCAAATGTGAACAAACTAATCCCATTCTTTAGATGAGCAAAAGTCTTGGAGACTTTAGGTCAAACCTTAATTGGCCAAAGTAAGGAAACATGACTCAAAGTCGCCGTGGTTTTGTTGCCTTGTTTGGCACAATAAAACTAATGTGTGCGCTATGGCTAGCGCATGCTACGTAGTTTTGGTTGGCGAGTTTTGGAGTTATGAAATTAGTAAGCCCTCAATAAATCTGTATATGATCTTGACTATTGAGCTGCGCGGATTGACTTTGTAATTTGACTTGTAAATAATGTTACATCATTGGATGAAGTAACATTCAAGAGTCACGTCATTCAAGAAATGTGAGCTTAAATAAATTAGTCATTAAGTGTAAGACGAGTAGCCAGTATGAGCAGTGCTTTGCTCTCTACCCAATTATTGGGAGTGGATGGAGCAAAATTTCATGCACTATTATAGTGTGCATTGAAATATCACATGAAGTTAAAAGATTAGCGCTTAGAAGCTGCAAAATCTATTAACACTAAGTGAAAAGATTAGCGCTTAGAAGCTGCAAAATCTATTAACACTAAGTGAAAAGATTAGCGCTTAGTGGCTGCAAAATCTATGAGCATTGCTAACTTGTCTAAATCAGGACACTTACTGTTTCCACACTTAGGTGTGAGACATGAGGATGGGCTTCTTTGTATGATTCCTTAGCTAGGCTAACGTTTTTGAATAACATTTACCACTAAGCGCAAACGTTGCAGCATAGTAATGAAAAGGTCAAGGCCGACAAGGTTGTTATGACTCTAAAAATTTGACGCATCGCTTGTGAGAGCATCGTGTTGAATTAGACTCTTTAGCCTAATTCCCGCTTAAGTTACTTCAAGAGCTGTCAAAAATTGATAGCTTATTCTCTACTTCTTGTGGATAGTAGAATTAATTGCAAGTAACCATGAAGCGAGAAATAGATATGGCAAGAGGAGTATCGTCATTTTTCAACTAGATGCATTAAAGTGTATGGAGAATAAAATTGACTTGAAGGTGCAGGGGATTAGCACTTACTAGTTAAATTTGCGATTTAGGCGCACTTGAAATCTCCATGACATCCTTTTATGATCTAGTAAATATGAGTTAGTTGTGAGTCATTACCTAGTTGGGCCTAAACCTTTAAAACTTGTCTTCGAGAACTCACACATAAAGATGATTGGAATTAGTTTATGACATTGGTCATGAACCGGTGGCTTATTATACTTAATCACATTAATGAAATGATGACACGATGGTTTGAGTAGGCCTTCTCGGCCCACTCGCTTATGACATCCTGTTCTCATGTGAATGTGTAACTTTGTTCGCAATGGTTGCGCACAAGTAAGTAGGAAAGCCATAGAAGGTCATTTGTATTGGCGCATTTAGTCCACTATGATTTTTGTGACTAGATATGTGTAAGGGTATGATAGCTAAGCCTCAATCTCGACACATTTATAGATTACGATACGCATCTGAGTCAAGACTATTTGATCTTCCATAAGTCAAAAATTTTGAGATGATTTTTTGACATTGCACATATGAGGTTGAGATCAATTAGATAACAGCTTTTGTGCTTTTAGTTTTGACCAAGGTGGCGAGTATCTATTTGAGTTATTTTAGAGAACTCTGTGAAGAGAATGGATGCTTAGAAAATTGATTATTCCTAATACTCAACAACACAATGGTGTAGTAGAGATAAGGAATTAAATATTGTTAATGTTAGGTGGATAATGGCGCAAAATGTTTCCCAATTAGGAATTGCACTAGTTTGCTGCCTATATCCCTAACTAAATGCCCTTCATATCAGATTTTACACTCCATTTGAGTAATGGATTAGCGAAGAGCCATCTATGGGCGATCTGTAACCGTTAAGCAGCTTATCTTTATTTTACTTCTCATAAGATTACGAAGTTAAGACCTAGGGTTCTATAGCGCATTATTGTATGCTGTCTTGTGAACACATAGGGTCACGTGGTGCATTATTGTATGCTGTCATGTGCACCCTCCGGGTCATGTATAGGTAAGCTGCTTTGTGGGAGTGTAACTAAGTCACATCAAGTTTTCTTAGTAAAGGTGACGTGAATAGAGTTTTGGAACTCTATAAGATAGAGAATTCTAAGCATAGCGCTTTATGTAGCCTAGTTGAGAATGGAAAGAAATTTCCAATATCTTAGGGGCAGTGGGAGTGATATGCCTAATAATGGATTAATCCATTAGAGGAGAATACTCTACATTCTTAATTGCGTGGTAGCGAATGTGAAAATTTTCCACATCATCACTGGGTGATTGAGAGGAAAACATTTATGATTGCTCCGCAAGATGATAAAGAGCCTAGGATAATGCCAAAGGCTCTAGTCTCCTGTTTTTAGAAAGTGGATTAATGTTGCGCAGTTTAAGACAAAGTCTTTGAGGATTAACCATTTCTATAATTTGGTTGACTTTCCATTATGATGCGAAACTGTTCTAAAGTTATGTGTAATTTGGATAGTCATTGTTGAGGCATAAGGCTCGCTAGACACTGAAAAGTCGCACCATTGAGGAAAGTGTAGACCATGAGAAGACTTCCTCCTGGGGAGTGAGGTTATTTTGACTTAGGCTATGATTGACATAAGTTCGGAACATTAATTTGTGGACATTGTGACCCAACTTCTCGTTGGAGAATTGGATAAGTAGATCCGTAGGGATTTACCTTCTGTTTTTATGGTAAAAAGTTAGGAGCGCAAAAAGGTTGCTAGTTCCAATAAATCTTTTACAGCCTAAAACAGTTATCCAAATAGTGGTTCTTAGATTTCGTCAAGCCATGATAGGCAAACAATAATCGATGAAGACCATTGAGGCATGATCAATGGTCCAAAAGAAGTTTTTCCTTACTTAGTCATTATAAGCCAGGAATTTATAGGGTTGTCGCCACCTAGGATGGGCAGTCCTCTATTTTAGATATGATGGACATGGGTGATGTAATTTATATGCTCGGATATACGATCCTTAGGGATTGTTTTGGGAGAATTCATGTTTTGTCTTCGATGACTTACATAGGGAATATCCTAAAACGATTCTAGATGCAAAATCACAAACCCATTGACTTACCTATCGGTAAAAGCTAGAGCCTTAGCTATTGAGTGAATCCTCGGATTGTCTTTAAGATAAACAAATGACCTATATTCCTTGATCTTTTCTTTGTTGTGGGAGCCTAAAGTACGCTATGTGGGCGTATTCAGCATAATAAGTATTATCTTTGGTAAATGGTCAATTGAATTGTTTAGACATTGACCTTGCTCATTAGATTGTGGATAGAATGCTTTACTAGTAGTATATTAATTTGCTCCTTGTAAGATTCTATGCGCTATTTGGGCGCATCTGCGCTAGTTGGGCACATCAAGAATGAACGCAAATTGGTCACCAAAATATCTTTAGAGAGGATATTGCGCAAGAGGTAGTGATCTTAAATCACTTCATGTGAGGCGCATATGGAGGATTCCATTGTATATGCTTATCGCAAGAGGTGCTGATAAGGCTTATGTTTGAATCTAGAATTGCGCAAGCTGTGGTCATTTTTTTTAAAAAATCGATCACTTATTTTGAGATGATGGGATGTTGACACTATTATGGTTTGTGTCATAATGATTAGCAGATGATGATGTCAGCAAGCAAGATTGGCTCACTCACACGAGCAATCGCCCTTGGCGCTTGGGAGCGAGCAAGGTTGAGACTAGTGGTTTATTTTTTATTTGGAGCCAAGAGAGGCTTAAATTATCCACTATGCATGTCACCTTGGTTACAATCAAGATGAGGTCGTGTTAAGGACCAAACATGGATGTTAGTACCCACTTTCCATGTTGTGCCAGTTATGGTTAGCCAGATGCGAGATCTCATTTGGCGCCAAAAGGCGAGCAAATAGAGAATTCGGGTTAGGCGCTAGAAAGCGACTAGACTAATATCTGTACGGTACTGTATCGAGACGTCACTCTTTTAGAAGAGTTACTCCACTGTAACATGTATTCATACAACATGTGCTTGGCGATCGAGTAATGAGGTGAGAGAATGGATCCCTGTTTCCTCACCGTGTGAGTCTTACATGTCATTATTGATATGACTT
This sequence comes from Camellia japonica, assembly GCA_030407325.1. Lineage (NCBI taxonomy): Eukaryota > Viridiplantae > Streptophyta > Magnoliopsida > Ericales > Theaceae > Camellia > Camellia japonica. The sequence goes on along the minus strand of JAPPVO010000031.1, from coordinate 185,455,516 downwards.
TCATTTATGTACCCTTTTGTGACTTTTGACTATGTCATAAGGTAAGGGGTTGATGTTCTGCTACTTTGGTATGTTGCCTGCGGTCATGTATGATTCGGCCTTAAGGGACATCACTGGGAAAGCGGTCAATCCTAAACTAAATGGCATGAGGGCAAAGGGAAGATCATCTAATATTACACCACTATTGTATATTCACTGCCGGCAACTCACATCGCTCTGTATGAGAGGCGAATTGAGTGTGAATATATTGCAAGAATTTAGAGGGTCAAACATGCTCTTTTTGAGGGATTAGAGATGTTTTTTGGACCGGTGTAATTAGATGGGTCTGGGGTATATGAGACACTATTTCTATTCTTTTTGGGTTGATGTCTTTATGCTGGCTCATTTTGAGTTTCTAGTATAAAGCTCCCACAATGCAGGTGTTCTCAGCAGTCGCACGGTGCATTGGCTAGTATGAGATTGTTCTTTTTTGGGGAGATTGAGATAGAGATATGGCAGTGTCATGCCAACTCATGTGCGAGTGGGAGATGTTAGAAATTGGGCGCCCATGTGGCATGGCCCTTTGAGTTTTTTGAACCTAAACCTCTTGAACCTTATCCATGTAAGTTTGAATTTTAATTCAAACTTATTTGGATAACCATTCAGGATATCTATATCTATCATATCAATAGATATGGATAGTTAGATAGATATTGGTTATATATATCAGATTATATGGTTAATCTAATATATTGAACCAGATACGTTATGGGGTTTTTACCCATAACCTTTTTTCCCAGACTCTCCTCTCTCTTTGACTCTCTCCCAAAAATAACGATTAAGTCTTTTGCACTGTGAATTGTGTGGGTGATATTCATTCTGTAATATCACTCCACTGTTGGGTTGATTAATCATTCAGGAAGCACGTGATTTACCCACGAGGTTCTTCGCTAAAAGGTATGATCTAAACATTTAATCCGCTGCGTTTTTTAATGCCTTTTGATTTACACCCTTTTTGATAGGTTGAAAGATAATCCTTTTCCTTAATCTTCTACTCATACTACTATTGTTTAACAAGTAAAAAAATATGTCAAGACCTTGCCTTGTCTTGACATTCCTACTGAAAATTCATTGAAAATTATTCAGACTAATGCTTCTGATGTTGGTTATGGTGGCATTCTCCTTTAGAAAATCACTCCCCAGTCATCTGAACAAATTGTTTGTTTTCATTCTAGTGTTTGGAACAAAGCACAAAAAAATTATAGTACTATTAAAAAAGAAATTTTATCTATTGTTTTATGTATTAGTAAATTTTAAGATGACATTTTAAATCAAAAATTCCTATTACGTGTTGATTGCAAAAGTGCTAAATATGTTTTGGAAAAAGATGTTCAAAATATTACTAGTAGACATATTTTTACTCGATAACAATCCATTTTAAGTATTTTTGATTTTGATATTGAATATATTCCTAGTAGTTAAAATTCTATCCCTTATTTTCTTACCCGAGAATTTTTACAGGGAGGATAATGCATCATGCCTACTCCTTATTGTTCTACAAACAGATTACAAGTAACAAGATACCGCAAAACTATTCGCTATTATAAGTTTAAAATATCCTATTTAAAGTCACTACAGAATGACCCTTATCTTTATCAAGACCCTTACCTTCAATTCAATTAGATTAAAAGTTATCGCAATTTCATTGCTCATTACACTAATCTAGTAAACATTCATATGGATAGATTAGATGTCCTCAATGGATGCTAATCTACTTTTATCATTTTTCTTACAGATGTCAAGCCACAAACCTACTACAAAACCTCTTGCCATTATGCCATCCAATCAACCCATTGTTGCACCTCCAATTAATCTAGTCAACCGATACCAAATTCTTGGTAATATTTTAAAACCTAGTTACACTTCGGCTCAGGCTTCAGACCTTTTTGCCTACCAGTTAATTACGCCAATGCCTTCCAACAAGTCTACCCAAGAACAGATTATGTTCTTAAACAGTCATTCAATCTTTTTTACAAAGAACCAATCTATAAAAATATCCACAATATTCTTGAATTAGTCAAATCCTATTTCCCTAATGGATGACATTTCATTCCTTTCCATCCCAATAAGTCAACAACTTTTTATAAGGATATTCTTTTCCACCATAAGTCAATAGTCATTAAACCTATCTATGATCAAGTCCAACTAGTAAAATCATTTATCATTCCTTGTACATTCATAATATTGTTTCCATAGAAGAATGTGGTCTCCCTTTTCTACTACAAGACCTTTCCAACCATGATATACAATATAGTTACTATGATTACATTGATGCTTGGTTCAAAATCCTCCTAGATCAAAATGAGTTATATTGTCATTCTTGGTTTTTCTCATTTGACCACAAATTCAAATCAGAATTCCCTTCTTGGTTCCTGAGATGGTGGTCACAACATGGTGCCATCCCAGAAATCATCCCTTCCGAGTTAATAGAACAAGTCAATTTCTTCTCTTCAATTTACAAGCTCATCCAGCATAAAAGTCAGTTTCCTTAGTTACTCCATTTTATGTCCAAATATAAAGTCCCTTGAATTTTTAAATGGCAATACAATCTATCTAATAACAGAGTTAGTCGTCAACATTTCATTAAATGGTGGGATGCATTCAAAGCCCATCGTTTCATTGAACAAGTCCAGCAAGAATTTCCAGTTAGCATTCATGCCCCAACTCTTACAATGGTTAAGTCTCAGCAAAACCCAAATCCTTCAGTCACACAAGGAAGCCCACTTCTTCTCACTACAGTTAGACTTGGAAGCCTATCAACCAGCATTGAACCTTTCAAATCCAAGTCCTCTAAGGCCAAGCCCAAAGTAAAGCCCAAGTCAACCTCTAGTGATGAATTGATCCAAATGGCCAAATTATTGATGGCTCAAGTAAAGTCACAAATTGAAGATGAAGCCTCAGATGATTCAGCCTCCTTTGAAGCCTTAACCAGTCATGATCCATATGGTCCACAATTCCAAGATGCTAATGACCCATATACCTAAAAAAGTCATTGGATTCCATATATATACATCAGTTTCAGTCACTACTCTTACTTTGAGAAAAGCTGTTGATATATATATATATATATATTAATTCCCCATCACTCAACTGTGCAGTCACGTTTCCTCACTAAAAAAAAAAAAAGGAGTAATAAAGTTCTCAGTTACAGAAAGATGCTCTCAGCACCCATGTGCCTCTTATTTTCCAGCTTTTGAAGTCACAAGTTTCACAATATTTTCTAGCTTTTGAAGTCACAAGCCTCACAGCTCCAGTCATGGGCCTCACAGTTCCCAAATCACAAGCTTAACAATTATCCACTTTGTTTATAAAAGAAGCTCCTCAGTCAAGGCCAATTCAGAGTTGGAAAGAGTGAAAATTTTCTTTCGCAGTTTCTCTCAGTTTATGTAAAATTTCTAGTTTGTTGTATTAAAATTTAGTTTTTAAGGATGCATGTTGAAGCTGTATTTTTCAGTTACTTCCAGTAAACAATTCTGTATTTTCCAGTTACTTCCAGTAAATGATTGTAAGATTATTTTGTATTGATATTTCTACTTATCTGTTTTATTTATGAATATCCTATTTAATTAAGTTATTTTAACTTGTTTTATTTAATTTAGTTGTTTTATTTTTACTTGCTTAAGTTATTTTAACTTGATATCAAGCAATAGATGAATTTGCAAATCCAGTGTTTGGCTCTATTAGTGGTTTGATTCAGACTACTAATTAATCAATCCCATCACTCCCTTGGGACAATTAGTTCCCTTTCCAAATTATCTTTCCTTCACTATTTAAATGTCATAAATGTTGGAAAAATCTTATGTGTAAATAAAATAAATTCAAACAATTCAAACAAAATAAAATAAAACTTACAGTATTTATTTTGTAGAACCGAATTAATAATTCAAAGACCAAGTCGAGTGTGTAACACTCTGTCCTTAAGACAGATTCGCCCCGCTATGGTGCTTACGGTTGAGTGGTGTCTATCTCCCAGGATGAAATGATCTTAACCAATTTGTAGTAGCACTCCAAAACAAATTGTTCGGTGAACCAAACCTGTGTTCTAATACTCTCTTTAATTTATTCTAAATCTAAAATGAAGAATAATGAAAAAGTAGAAAATTCTAGACAGTAATGAGACAAAACTTGGACTGATTTTCGGATAAAAAAACTACTGGAAATGTGGTATTGTAGACGTCCCCGAACGCCCCGGGAGGGATGAGTCCCCCGTTCCGTTCGTTTTGGGCTCACTACAGTTCAGGACTCAATGTCACGGTTCTTAATCTAAACCAAAGAATCCAAATCCGGCAAATCGTTTTTGAGAAAACAGATTTTTGAAAAGAAGTGCCAAACATGGACTGTTTTGCCAGATACAGAGTCGCCACCTAAATATTTTATTTTTGGGAAATTTAGGAAACCCTGACTCGTTGCCTAAGGTCACGTGTCCGTCATCACCAAAGTTGCCTCGGCTCGGGACCTTGGTACGATTGGGGAAGGTCACTTCGTGAGCACCCCCGCTCGCCCGATCAAAGATCGGCCTCTACTAACCATGATATCTAGTTTTGAAAACATTGTGTGCTCTTATTCCGGTTATTAGCCTAGATTTACTATGTGATGCGCACAGCATATAAGTATAGACCGGGTCGCTTGAATTGGAACAAAACATTTCATGTTTGTTTTTGAAAGATGGTTTGCTACTCGCAAGTAGGCTTAAAATGCAGATTTTGCCACCCTCAGGTGGGCTTAGAAAAGATGGTTTTGCCACTATCTAGTGGGCTTAAAACTCACAGTCAATGCATTGTTCCAATCCAAATAACCCAACCTTCACCCACAGGTATTCAAGCAGTTATATCACATAAGCAAATAGCCTCATGGTAAGCATGCTATCATGGCAGTCACTCACACACATGCAAGGATGCTAAAGCGTAAAAACTCACCGAGTACTCCAAGCCAAAACAGAAGCTAATTAGAAATCATGCATGATCCTAACTATACAGAAATGCCTAATGCAACACATGCAATGATGCAACTAAGATAGGCTCGGCTATTCTAAACATGGCATATGGAATGCTACAGTTAACAAGTATTCAACTTGGAATTGAAATACAATGCAGTGAGTTATGATGCACCGAGCCCGGTGCATGCAAAAACAGATGAATGAATGCAAACATGCTATGTATGCTAATTGAAACATGCCCTAATCTAACCATCATAAGCAGGTAAATAAAAGGGAGAAAGACGCGGGGTTGGAAGACATACATCACACGCACGCACACTTATTACAATATTGCCCTCGCTCGGAGGATCCGAATAAATAATATACAGTCCCAAATGAATAAATAGTCCGAATAAATACAAAATCCTAATCAATTAACAAATTAATCTAGGAAAGCTGTAAACTAGCATGCAAGCTAGGGACTTCCTCGACTCTACTCTAGATGATGAATGATGCATGTTCGTGTTGCTTCATGCGAAAATCCACTGCGATGCCCCAATTAGCCTCTGTTTACAATTAATGCTCGGAATGTCGCACGAAACTCCAAAAGGCTGCCGGTTTCTGATTTGCTGCAACAGAGAGCAAGAAAGGGGCAAGGCAATGTATTTTCACATATGTATACATACCTCCATCCTCGTGCCACCAATCACGCATCTCGATGCATGATGGCCGAGGAGTCGAATTGCACGACTCAATATGAAATGAATGCACGTATAAACACAACAAGACCAAGACTCTATCATGGTTAATCCGGAGTGTCGGCGACTGGGAATTGAGACACGTTCCGTCACTCGGAGTACGAAACGTTCCTCGTTTCCCATGCTCGGGCTAACTCCTATCCCAAGCACAATGCAATATGCATGACATGCATGAATGTAACTAACATGCAACCTAACATACACAATGCTATGAGATGGCATACACAATGCACAATGTGACATGGCATACACAATGCTCTAACATGCAACCTAGCATACGCAATGCTTTGAAATGAAATGGCATACACAATGCACAATGGACTTACACCAACATGAGTGGACCTCAGCCACACTCACATCAGTGGCCATTAGATGGAAATGAGACACTCGAGATGCGTGCACACGTGCACGCGAACCGAGGACCGACCCTAAGGCACGAATGCCACTCTACCAAAGCATGGCAAGGCATGGAATATGGCATACAAACATGCGAATTTTAGCACTAAAATATGATGCTAAACAGCCCCGAAACATGGCAATATAGCACCCGATGCATGAGATGAATCCCGAAACTCAAAACTAGGCATACGCAATGACCTATAGCTATACAAAGCATGCATTATTTGATCATGAAGCATGAAGACAGAGTCAAGGCAGTCCCAAAACATAAACTTTCTTAGTTTAGAGCATAGCCAAAAGGTGCTAGCAAGATGGGCTAAAGTAGCATGCAATTTTGACTAGCAAACATGGTTTACATGGCAAGTATATGAAGCACATGGAATCTCACCAAACCAGAAAAAATCAGTGAACAAAACATGTGGAAATATGACCAAATAATCACTGAAATGCAGCCAACATGTGCAAAAATGAGGAGCTCCTTTAGAGGGCCATGCAAGGAGTTATTAGGCACATACAAGATAGACATGAAGCATGACCAAAAGAACTCTGGAAATCAATATGGTAGTCCCAAAACTCACCCAATTGACCCTGAAATGTGACTTCAAAGCATGCAAGATAGGGTCTCTTTGGAAGGCCAAAATGACCACCAAATAAGTCAAGGTGAGAGGGGGTCACCCCCTCTGATTTGGAGGCTCAAAACAGTGTTTCAGCCACTGAAAATCCACTAGATTTCAGTGGCTAGAAGGCCAAACAAAGCATGCAATTGGAGCGTAGGTGTAAGGCTCAAAACAAGGGACAATCAAGCATACAAGGAAGCATGTGACCTCAAATAAGAAAATGCCATGAATAAAACATGAAGATGATGTCAAAACAAGCCTCTTTCCAGTTTATAACAAGTCTCAAAAATGAACATAAATAGGGCTAATCTATCATGCAAAAATGGCCCTAAAAGAGAGAATAGAGACAAGGGACAGCAGCTGGCCCCAAATGGAAAAGAGCCCTTCAAAAAAATTGAAGAAGAGCTCAAAACAAGGCACTTTAGATTTTACATCAAGTCTCGAAAATGAACAAAAGTGAGGCTAAATCAACATGCAAGAAAAAAGCCTAAAAGAGGGATAAAGAGGCAAGTGGTAGCAGCTGACCTCAAACAGAGGAGAGCCCTTCAACAAAGTTGAAGAGGGGCTCAAAAAAAGACATTTCACAGTTTATGACCAAGTCCAAAACATCTCACAAATAAGCCTAAAATATCATGCAAAAATAAGCCTAAAAGAGAGTTTAAACACAGAGGGTGAGGAGGAGACCTCAAACAAAGAAAGACCCTTGATCAAACATGGAGATGAGCTCAAAATATGACTATTTACAGTTCAGGTCGGAGCCCAAAAATGCAAGAAACAAAGGCTAAGAAAGCATGCAAAATAGAGCCAAAAGAGAGGGAAAAGAGACTTACCCTTGTAGCCTAAGTCTTCAACAGCTTTTGGTCCAAGAAATGGTGCTCCTAGCCTCTGAAAATAGCCTCCAAGTTTCTGGAATGGAGTGTGGAGGTGTGGTGCTATGGATTGGTGTAGAAATGGCCAAGAACCAATGGTGTTTTGAGGGTTGGAATAGAGAGAGAGGGAGATTTAATGCAAGAGCTCCAAACAAATTTTTGTAACCCTCTAAAATGTAGCTGGAGGTGCTGGTTTTATAGCGGGAGGAGTGGAGGAAAGGGGGGGAAAATCAAATTGAAATTTCCCCTCCAAAAGACCCCCATCAGATACAGGATCTAGGGGGAAACAGAGGGTGCAGCTGTAAGGAACTAGGTGAGAGGGTCATGGCCGGCCAGGTTTAGAGGGTTCAAGTGGCCGGCCGGCCGACCAGGTTCAAAAGGGTCGAGCAAGAAAAGCTGGCCGGCCACCCATATTGGTGGCCTCCCATGTGTGCATAACACAGCTATGTGGTCAAAACCCTGAAAAAGTGAACCAGGACAGAGAAAAACCAACTTTCTAGAGGGGGTGAAAAGGGTCAGGAACAATTGCTAGCCGGCCATGTCATATTGGTGGCCTCCCAGGTGTGTACAACACAAATATGTGGTTGAGGGCCAAAGAAAGTGGCCCGGGAATGGTCAACACCAGCTTTCTAGCGAGGAAAACGGGGCGACGGAGAGCGATGAAGGAATAAAGCTGGCTTTTCGGAACAATTGCTGGCCTCCCACCCTTCTACAAGCTTCCTAACAATGAAAATGAAATCTCCACCAAAAATGAAACAAAACGGATGCAAAACGAAGGTTCGGGGGCCGAAACGCGCGGCCCGGGGCCCCGAAAACTGACTATTAAGCACCGAAGGTGGTGTTTGACCATGAAGTTGGTCTCTCGAACCACAGTGTCCCTCAAAAGGGAGGAAATAAGGTGTGTGCCAAAAACCGGAGCAAACGGAGGTGGTTAAGCAGTCCCGAACCGAGGCACACGGCCAACGGCTCCGAAAAACCGGAAATCGGGCTCCAAACGAGAAAAATGGCCTACGACCACAAAACGTAGCCTACGGCCACTGAGAGATGATCTACAAGACCTCTCCCTCCCTTCGGGAAGAGAAAACAAAGAAAACAGGGCCTGGTTCGTAAATCGAGGCAAGGCACAAAAGAGTCCTGAAGTCCAGAGGTAAGGCTTGCAGCCGTGACTCCGCAACCTCAGAACGAGCATGATATGCAACATCACCGAGCGCTCAGTTGGTGACGTCTGAGTCTTAAGGTCGGTCAAAAATGGGGTGTCTACAGGTGTGTATTTATAGCCCAGTTGGTGACCTTTCAAACTTACCCGAACAGGTATTTTTTGAAAGAATAGGTGCACCACTATCAAACATGGTTTGACCGTTGCAAAATTTCAAACAAATTTTCAACCAAATGAAAAGTGATCCGTTGGATAAATTGTTGGACCTCTATTCTTTAAACCATTTGAACTATATATATATATTAAACTATTTGAATAGTTTAATAAATAAATGAAGAGGTACAAACCACTAAAATTTGAATTTAGAATTAAATTAAATTTCCATAATTACAAATTTTAGGAAACCACTCAGGAACTCAAAATTTAAATTTAGAATTAAATTAAATTCCCACAATAATTTTTAGTGAAAAAATTCAAATGAATTTTATCTAAAAAATTAATGTTAGACCCGAAAATGACGTCAACTTTCCATTCACTCATAAATGGTTTTGACATTCCGTTTTCACTGTGTGACTTGCCATGCGACAAGGAACACGTCACCTCTTCGGACCCACCCCAAAAGACGTTTGGGGCCCACTTAATTTTTGGCCTTAAAGTTGGCCCAAAATAAGCCATATAAAACACCATTTTTTCCAACAATCTCCCACATGAATGGAATTTGACGGAGAGAAAATGCAACAACATGATCTAATTACAGAGAGTACAGAAATTGGAAATATTCTGCAAAGGATAGGTAGCTTTTGGCTTTGAACCTTCCCTTGTGAGACACTATCGGATTTACTAGCTAACCAGTGAACATGATGTCTTGAACTGTTCAGCCGTTTGTGTAAACTAAGACAATAGAACTCACATAGTATATCCCCAGACACAGTTTAGTTCTCACTATTGTATTCATTTTGGCCCTGAACAACCTGGTCTTTCATGAGTGCTCTAGAGAATTGTAGCCCTTCACAAATCTCATAGAACCGGCCCAGTTCACACTCACATAGGTGATTCTTATAAAGAGTATCCTGTCATACTCCACTAGGTATCCCTAGATATAAGAATCATTAAAAGTATTACTTAACCTAAAACTCTGCAGTCATCACTATTTCATCATAGAAATGGGTAGGAGTTTAACTCCCCAGTGATCCTTCTGAGTCATACACAACTCGATTGTCCTTTTGAACCTAGATCTTAGGATCTCCAGTCAACTAGGTTGGGTTGCCGTTGTGGTAACTCTTATTTAATAGGCTTTAGTCTCATTCCCCTCGATGAATTCTCGACTAACTCTCTTGCTAACCCTTTGGTTAGTGGATCTGCTATGTTGTCTTTAGACTTCACATAATCAATGGAAATAATTCCATTAGAGAGTAGTTGTCTTACATTATTATGTCGACGACGAATATGTCGAGACTTACCGTTATACATATGACTCTGTGCTCTACCTATTGCAGATTGACTATCGCAATGTATGCATTATAGCAGGCACCGGTTTTGGCCATATTGGAATATCTTCAAAGAAGTGGCGAAGCCATTCTGCTTCTTTCCCTGCTTTGTCTAAAGCTATGAATTCTGATTCCATAGTAGACCTAGCAATACAAGTCTGTTTGGAAGATTTCCAAGATACAGCCACACCACCAAGAGTAAAGACATACCCATTGTAGACACCCCATTTTTGACCGACCTTAAGACTCAGACGTCATCGATTGAGCGCTCGGTGATTGTGCATGTTGTGCTCGTTCTGAGGTTTCGGAGTCTCGGCAGAGAGCCTTGCCTCCAGACTTCGGGACTCTCTTATGCTTTGCCTCGGTTTGCGAATCAGGTTCTGTTTTCTCTTCCCGAAGGGAGGGAGAGGTCTCGTAGACCATCTCTCAGTGGCCGTAGGCTACGTTTCGTGGTCGTAGACCACTGTTCCCGTTTGGAGACCAGTTTTCGATTTTCAGAGCCGTCGGCCGTGCGCCTCGATTCGGGACCGCTTAACTTTCTCCGTTTGCTCCGATTTTTGGCACACACCTTGTTTCCTCTCTCTAGAGGGACACTGTGGCCAGGGAGACCACCTTCGTGGTCGCACGCCACTTTCGATGCTTAACAGTCAGTTTTCGGGGCACCCGGCTGCGCGTTTTGGCCCCCGAACCCTTGTTTTGCATCCGTCTTGGTTCATTTTTGGTATGGACCCTATTTTCATTGTTTGGAAGGTGGTACAAGGGTGGGAGACCACCTTTTCTCTTGGAGACCACCTTTTCTCCCGCCGGCCGATTTTCTTGTCAGGAAGCTGGTCTCTTTGGTTTTTGAGCCACTTTTGACTGGTCTCCACCATACCACTAGCTTGCTTTCAGCTTGGAGACCACCCTAGGAGGCCACCGACCAGCTGAATCTTTTGACCCTGGTCGGCCGACCACCTGAACTGGTCGGCCAGCTTTCTCATTTTCTGTCTCACTGAGTTGGTTCCAGCTGTGCCAACTAGAAGGCACAGAATTGATCCTCCATACATGTGTATGGAGGATCTTCAAACTTGGTTTTAAGCTTCTAGGAGAAGCTTTGAACCTCTTGGGCTATAAAGGGAAGGCTCCTCTTCCCTTGCAAGGGTTCAGAAATTGTTTTGAGGCTTATGCATATCTTGTGTCCAAAAGCCCCTTGTTCTTGCACCATTGCATATCACCTCTTAGCCTAACACCTCCAACATCAACCTAAGCACCTTGGAGCTGGTTTTCAGAGGTTGAAGGTGTGCTATTTTGGTCCAGAAGCTGCTGGTCCCTTTGGCTACAAGGGTAACACTCTCTTTTCCTTTTCTTAGCATTGTTTTGCTTCATCTTTTAGCCATACTTACAAGCATATTTGAGCTTTGTCATAAACTGAAAAGTCTTATTTTGAGCTTCTTAACATGTTTATTTAAGACTATTTTTCTGTTGGGGGCCATCTACCCCCTTGCATGCTTCATTTCCCTTTGTTTTGAGCCATGCCTTAGGGCCTTTGCATTGACCTTTGTTTGGTCTCTTAGCCACTAAAATCTAGTGGATTTTCAGTGGCTAGCATGCTGTTTTGAGCACCAAAATCAGAGAGGGGTGACCCTCTCACCCCTTGTCTTGTTTTCTAGCATATTTGGCCTAACAAGGGAGCCCATGTGTGCATGCTTCCAAGCCATGTTTCAGGCCATTTTTCATGAGTTTTAGGACCTGCATGAGCTTTGTACAGATCTATTTTTTCCATATTAGGTGTCCCTCTTGCATGTGTAGAATAACCCTCTTCATAGCATATCAAAGGAGCCTATACTTTCATGCTTCCTAGCCTCATTTTAGGCCCTTTTCAGTGAGTTTTAGGGCCTGCATAACCTCTATCTAGAGGTGGTTTTGTCATATTGGGTATCCATCTTGCATCTGTAGAGTAATCCCATTCATAGCCTATCAAAGGAGCCTATCATTCTTGCATGCATAGATCATGTTTCAGTGATTTTTTGGGCTTTATTTGGCATTTCATACCTCTAAGTTTTGCTGCTTTGGTGTCCTATCATGTGCTTCATATGGTTGTAGTGTAAATCATGGTTCACTAGCTTGTATTGCATGATGTTTTGGCCCCCTTTTCTAGCATATTTTGGCCATGATCCAAACTAATTTTATTCATATTTTGGGCTGCCTTAGCTCTGTTTGAAGTGTTTTGGGTCATGCATGCATTGTTGTATGTGGTCATAGTTCAATTAAGCTCACTAGCTTTGCATATCGGGTCCACTAGCATGCGTTGTTTGGGCCCTTGACATGTTTTGGCATCATTAAACATGATATTTTAGAGTGTATAAGGTTGCCTTATTCTCATGTTTATCACTCTTTAAATGCGTTTGAGAGTTGTGCTTGTATGCCTCATTTATGGACCATTGCATGAGCTTCATTTCCATGCATTTCGAGCCATCATTTTAGACCATTTTCCCACTGTCTTGGACCTGCATAGGGACTGTTTTGGGCTGGTTGGGTCATTTGAGCATTGCTTTGTGTACCTCTAGTGTAATGCACTTCACTAATTTCGATATCCGGGCCATCTAGCATGCATTGTGTGAGGTGTTTGCATGATTCGGGACCATTTTGCATGACATTTTAGGGCTGGAAAATGTGTGATTGTATGCCATATTTCATCCCTTGCCATGCTTTGGTAGAGTTGCATTTGGTGCCTTAGGTTTGGTCCCTTGCATTTGTGCATGTTTGCATGTGTGTTGTTGCCTAATTTCATTGTGTTTGGCCACTGATTTGGGTGTGGCTGAGGCTCACCCATCTTGGTTTAAGTCCATCTTGCATTTTGTATGCCATTCTAGTCATAGCATTGCGCATGCCATGTAGTTCGTTGCATCGAGTATGCCATTTGATATTCGTATTGTGTATGCTAATCATATGTTGTCATATTGTTGCATAAGGTGTCTTGCATCGAGTATGCCATGTAGTTCATAGCATTGTGTATGCTAGTAGCATGTTTGCATGTCATTCTCTGCATGTTTGCATCATTTAGTCGCAGTGCATTTAGCTTGCATGCTAGAGTCGCATTGTGCATGCCATACTTGTTGCATTGTATTTGGAATAGGAGTTAGTCCAAATACCGGAAACGAGGAACCTTTTGTACTCAAAGTGACGAAACGTACCTCAATTCCGATCGCCGACCCTCTTGACTAATACATGATGGAGTTTAGGTATTTATGTGTTCATATGTGCATTCATTCCATATCAAGTCGTGCAATTCGACTCCTCGGCCATCATGCATTGAGATGTGTGATTGGTGGCCCGAGGGTCGAGGACTACACTCCCTTGAGCTTGTGCAATGATGAGAGAGTGGTCGTGCACACATTTGTTGAAAATACCTTGCTATGCCTCTCTCTTGCTTTGTGTTGCAGAAAACCAGGAACAGGAGGCAGAAACTGGTCGGCCGACCAGCTTTTCTGGCAGGCCGACCACCTCTTTTGCTCTCCACCACAAAAGGTGGTCGGCAGGTGGTCTCCAAAGCCAAGGGCTGGTCGGTAGCCTTCCTACAGCTTCCCAGGGTGGAGTTTCAGCCTTCTGGAGCCTTGTGCAAGTTTCTGACATCAATTGCAAACAAAGGCGAGTCGGGGCGTCGCGAGGGATTTCCCGACAAGGCAGTTCAAGCATGCATGCATCCTTTTCAATCAAAACAGAGCCGAGGCAGCCTACTTCATTTAGTTTACATGCTTACTTAGTTAATTTGTTGATTAATTAGAGTTGTGTAATAATTAGCTGTAGCTTGTTGGTTCTGTATTATTTATTCGGACCCTCCAAGAGACGGCACAACTTTGTAATAAGTGTGCGTGTGTGTGATGCATGTCTTCCAACCTCACATCTTTCTCCCTTTTATTTACCAGCTTATGATGGTTAGTTTTAGGGCATGCTTCAATTAGCATCTATATGTTCCCATGTTTGCATTCATTCATCTATATTGCATGCACCGGGCTCGGCGCATCATGCTAACTGCAGTGTATTTCAATTCCAAGTTGAATACATGTATTGATTGTTGCATCTCCTATGCCATCTTAGAATAACCGAGCCTATTGTAGTTGCATTTTTGCATGTGTTGCATTAGGCATTCTTAGCATAGTTAGGATTCATGCATGATTTCTAATTAGCTTCTTTCTTTGGCTTGGAGTACTCGGTAAGTGTTTATGCTTTAGCATCCTTGCATGTGTGTGAGTGACTGCCATGATAGCATGCTTACCATGAGGCTATGTGCTTATGTGATATACCTGCCTGAATGCCTGTGGGTGAAGGTTGGATTACTTGAATTGGAACAATGCATTGATTGCGAGTTTTAAGCCCACTTGAGAGTGGCAAATCACCATGTTTTCTAAGCCCACCTGAGAGTGGCAAATCCACGTCTTAGCCTACTTGCGAGTAGCACCATCAAACCATTTTCAAATAAACAAACATGAAATGTTTTGTTCCAACTCAGGCAATCTAGTCTATACTTGTATGTTGTGTGCATCACATAATAATCCTAGGCTAATAAACCGAAATAAGAACGCATGTGTTTTCAAAAACAAGATATCATGTTTAGTAGTAGCCGATCTTTGATCGGGCGAGCAGGGGTGCTCATGAAATGACCTTCCCCAATCTTACCCAAGTTCCCGAGCCGAGGTAACTTTAATGATGACGGACACGTGGCCTTAGGCACGAGTCAGGGTTTCCTAAATTCCCCCAAAACAAAATATTTAGGTGGTGACTCTGTATCTGGCAAAGTAGTCCATGTTTGGCACTTCTTTCTAAAAATCTATTTTTCAAAACGATTTGCCAGATTTGGACTCTTTGGTGATTTATCGGTTTCGCATTGCATTTTGCAGGATTAGATTCAGAACCGTGACATTTGAGTCCGAACTGTAGTGAGCCCAATGAACAAAACGGGATTCCCTCCCGGGACGTTCGGGGACGTCTACACCCATTGGTGGACTTCGAGTCTCTAGTATCCGATATCCAATATCCAATTTGCATCACAGTGTCCTTCAAGTACTGCTGGATATCTAATATAATTAAGCTCAATGTTACGAGTAAATCGAAGATATCTTAAAACCCTTATAATTGCTTTCCAGTGTTCTACTCCTGGGTTACTCGTATATCTACTTAATTTACTTACTGCATAAGCTATATCTGGGCGAGTGCAGTTCATCAAGTACATTAAGCTTCCAATAATTTGGGCATACTCTAATTGAGAAATACTTTCCTGTACATTCTTAGAAAGATACAAATTAACATCTACAGGTGTTCTAGCAAGATGATCATCATCTTTGCTGAATTTATCAAGTATTTTCTCAATGTAATGAGATTGTGACAAAGCATATCCTTCTGATGTTTTGGTAATTTTCATACCAAGAATTACATTAGCAATGCCCATGTCCTTCATGTCAAAATGTTTATTCAACATTTTCTTGGTAGTTTTAATCATATCATTATTACTACCTACGATGAGCATATCATCGACATATGACATACAATGACATAACCTTTGTCTGTGATTTTAATATAAACACATTTGTCACACTCATTAATTTTAAATCCATTTGACATCATTGCCTTGTCAAATTTCTCATGCCATTGCTTTGGCGCTTGTTTTAAACCATATAATGATTTAACCAATTTACACACTTTCTTTTCTTTTCCTGGAACAGAAAAACCTTCTGGTTGTTCCATGTAAATTTCTTCATGTAACTCACCATTTAAGAAAGTGGTTTTAACATCTATTTGATGAATTTCTAGATTGTATAGAGATGCAATGGCAATTAGCATTCTAATGGATGTTATTCTAGTAATCGGTGAGTATGTGTCAAAGTAATCAAGACCTTCTTTTTGTCTAAAACCTTTGACTACAAGTCTTGCCTTGTATTTGTCAATTGATCCATCTGCTTTCATTTTCCTTTTGAAAATCCACTTGTACCCAAGAGGTTTACAACCTGGTGGCAAGTCCACTAATTCCCAAGTGTGATTTTGTAAGATGGATTCAACTTCACTGTTGACAGCTTCTTTCCATAAAAGATCTTCAGGACTGGATATAGCCTCTTTAAAAGTTAAAGGCTCATTTTCTAACAAATATGTTAGAAAATCTGGATCAAAAGATTTTGAGGTTCTAGCACGTTTACTACGCCTAAGTTCCTCTTCATCATTTTGATTTAACTCTTGTTCTTGATCATGTTCTTGATCCTGACTAGTAATAGCATTATGAGATCTTTTATTGTTACTAGTCTCTTGTCCAGTCTTATTTGGAAAAACATGTTCAAAGAAAGATGCATTCCGAGATTCAATAATAGTATTTACATGCATTTCGGAATGTTCTGATTTATGAATCAAAAACCAATATGCACTACTATTCTTGGCATAACCAATAAAAATGCAATCAATGGTCTTAGGACCTATCTTAGTTTTTTTAGGACTAGGAATAGCCACTTTAGCCAAACACCCCCACACTTTTAAGTATTTGGAGGATGGTACTCTTCCATGCCACAATTCGTAAGGTGTTTGATTCACTTTCTTTCGAGGTACTTTATTAAGTATATAATTAGCAAAAAGTATTGCTTCCCCCCACAAGTTCTGAGGTAATCCAGAACTGATTAACATGGCATTCATCATTTCTTTTAAAGTCCTATTTTTCCTTTCATCAATTCCATTTTGCTGAGGTAAGTAAGGAGCGGTGGTTTGATGAATTATTCCATGTTCTTTACAAAACTCACCAAAAGGTGATTCATATTCACCACCTCTATCACTTCTAAGTTTCTTGATTTTCTTACCAAGTTAATTTTCAATTTCATTCTTATATTGAATGAAAGTTTCCAAAGCTTCATCCTTAGTTCGAATTAAATAAACATAACTATATCTAGTATAGTCATCTATAAAAGTGATAAAATACTTTTTCCCACCTCTAGTTTGAATTGATTTAAAATCACAAATATCACTATGAATTAATTTAAGTGGTTCCGTACTTCTTTCAATTGAATGAAAAGGAGTTTTTGTAATTTTGCCTCAACACAAATTTCACTTTATGATTTAAATCAATTGCAAATTTAGGTAAACATTTCAATTAATTAATCTATGCAAAGATCCATAATTACATGTCCTAGTCTACCATGCCATAAATTTGAAGACTCAAGCAAGTAAGAAGAAGATGATTATTAAATAACTGAGGGTACAACGGTCATTACATTTAACTTGAAAAGGCCATCAGACATGTAACATTTTCCCATACATCCCATTTAGTAAGTACAAATTTATCACTCAAAATACTAGCCTAAACCCATTCTTACTCAACAAAGATCCCGAAACAAGATTCTTGCGAATGTCCGGTACATGCCAGCACATTGTTGAGAGTGAGTTCCTTTCCTGATGTCATCTTGAGAACAATCTTTCCTTGTCCTTCAACTTGGAAGTTGAGGAGTTGCCCATAAAAAGTTGTTCACCATTGTCCACTATAAAATAAGATGTGAACATCTTTTTGTCGGCACAAATATGACGAGTAGCACCAGTGTCCACCCACCATTCTTTAGGATTTTTGACAAGATTTGCCTCGGAAACAACTGCAGAAAGATTGATGTCATCGACACGATTAGAAATATTGTCCACTTCGGTCATATGGGTTTGAGCAGGCTTCTTGCTTGTTCTTCTTTTGCTTTTGCCTTTGCTACGGCAATCTTTGGCCCGATGTCCCTCTTTGTCACAGATGTAACATTGCCATTAAACTTGTACTTTTATTTCCCCCCCCCCTCCCTTTAGAGCCTTGTGATGAACTTTTTCCAGAAGACTTTCGTTTCTTGGTTTTTGAAGCATGTTCCACCACATTGCCTTAGACTCCATAGGATGCTTACCAGCCCGCTTTTCAGAATTGCAGTTGTCCTCCTCAATTCTTAAATGCACAATTAATTCGTCCATAGAAATTTCTTTGCGCTTGTGTTTGAGGTAGTTCTTGAATTCCTTCTAGCCTTTTGGTAATTTTTCAATTAAGGCTGCAACTTGGAAGGACTCACTGAGAGACATGCCTTCTGCGTGAATGTCATGCAGAATGAGTTGGAAATCTTGAGCTTGGCTTATCACAGTTTTTGAATCAACCATTACAAAATCCAAGAATCTGCCAACCACAAATTTCTTTGAGCTGGCATCTTCCGTTTTGTACTTTTTCTCCAACGATTCCCAAAGTTCATTTGCTGTCTTGATTAGACTGTAGACGTTGTATAATGTGTTGTCAAGTCCGTTCAAGATGTAATTCCGGCAAAGGAAATCGGCATGTTTCCAAGCATCAACCGCAGCAACCACTTGCCGGTCGGTTTCATCATCTTTCAAGATAGGAGCATCTTCACAGAGGAAACGAGCCAGGTTCAGAATTGTAAGATAGAACAACATTTTCTGTTGCCATCTTTTAAAGTCAGTTCCTGAGAACTTCTCTGGCTTCTCTCCATGATTTATTGGTACTGTCACCACAGGAGAGGGGGTTGGTGCAATGCAGCCACCACAGTAGACTTGTTTGGGCATTTGTTTCAGTAGCCATCAATTCTAATTTTAAAACAAAATATTTAATTAGAATTTACACTACACAGAAAATTAAACCAAATACACGAATTAAATTCTGTAAAAAATAAAATAAACAAGAATGTAGCTTTTATTTTCCAATTAATTTGGAAATAAAATAAAATTTTATTCAACCAAATTAATTCCACACATGAAATTAAATTCTGTAAAATAAGAGAAATAAGAATATAACTTTTTTTTTCAATTAAATTGGAAATAAAATAAAATTTTATTCAACCAATTAATTCCACACAGGAAATTTAAATTCTGTAAAATAAAAGAAATAAGAATATAACTTTTATTTTTCAATTAATTTGGAAATAAAATAAAATTTTATTCAACCAAATTAATTCACAGAAAATTAATTTCTGTAACACTTCAATAATTAAAATACTAAAACAGAATTTTAAGTAATGAAAACTCAGAAAATAATTTCTAAA
This sequence comes from Camellia japonica, assembly GCA_030407325.1. Classification (NCBI taxonomy): domain Eukaryota; kingdom Viridiplantae; phylum Streptophyta; class Magnoliopsida; order Ericales; family Theaceae; genus Camellia; species Camellia japonica. Next base: position 185,436,256 of record JAPPVO010000031.1, on the reverse strand, counting down.
ACTCAAAATTAATTTCTGAAAAAATTTCACAAAAATATATTCTGAATTGTTAATGACACCAGTATCGTACTACTAGTTGTCAAATAAAAGAGACAATATATTACTACTATCTGTCAAATAGCATATAATCACTATTTGTTTTTCCAACTAGAATATTATTTTGTAAATCCACAGAAAATAATTTTCTTAAAAGAAGAAAGAGAAAAGGAAACAAACGAGAAATTCTGTAAATAGAATAATTCGAATCTGTCTTAAGATTGTTGGAAAAATTTTCTGTGTAAATAAAATAAATTGAAACAATTCAAACAAAATAAAATAAAACTTACAGTATTTATTTTGTAGAACCGAATTAATAATTCAAAGACCAAGTCGAGTATGTGACACTCTGTCCTTAAGACAGATTCGCCCCGCTATGGTGCTTACGGTTGAGTGGCGTCTATCTCCCAGGATGAAATGATCTTAACCAATTTGTAGTAGCATTCCAAAACAAATGTTCGGCGAACCAAACCTATGTTCTAATACTCTCTTTAATTTATTCTAAATCTAAAATGAAGAATAATGCAAAAGTAGAAAATTCTAGACAGTAATGAGACAAAACTTAGACTGATTTTCAGGTCAAAAAACTGCTGGAAATGTGGTATGTATTTATAGCCCAGTTGGTGACCTTTCAAACTTACCCGAACAGGTATTTTTTGAAAAGAATAGGTGCACCACTATTCAAACATGGTTTGACCGTTGCAAAATTTCAAACAAATTTTCAACCAAATGAAAAGTGATCCGTTGGATAAACTGTTGGACCTCTATTTTTTAAACCATTTGAACTATATATATATATTAAACTATTTGAATAGTTTAATAAATAAATGAAGAGGTACAAACCACTAAAATTTGAATTTAGAATTAAATTAAATTTCCATAATTACAAATTTTAGGAAACCACTCAGGAACTCAAAATTTAATTTAGAATTAAATTAAATTCCCACAATAATTTTTAGTGAAAAAATTCAAATGAATTTTATCTAAAAAATTAATGTTAGACCTGAAAACGACGTCAACTTTCCATTCACTCATAAATGGTTTTGACATTCCGTCTTCACCGTGTGACTTGCCACGCGGCAAGGAACACGTCACCTCTTCGGACCCACCCCAAAAGACGTTTGGGGCCCACTTAATTTTTGGCCTTAAAGTTGGCCCAAAATAAGCCATATAAAACACCATTTTTTCCAACAATAAATACTCTTTCAAAATTTTATCTCATTCTAATCAAACAATCACATGGCATATATAATCTCATTCAACAATTTTATGGTACTAAAAATAAATATATGTAAGAAGTGGTATTACTTATGCTTTTATTTCCTTAATCTAATCCACCAAACAAATATGATCTTATTGTTATCCTCCATGCACCATCTACTCTTCTTGTCTCACTAACATGATCTAATGAACCAGCTATCCTGCCTACTTTATGATCAACTAATTTAAAGTTATTATTCACAAAAATAAAAGAATAAATCTAAAATAATAGAAATGTAGTTAAAGATTAGAGAATTTTTTTAAATGAAAACTATAAAAATGAAATCAGTCAAATTCTCCCCCTCCTATAGTTATCCATCATATATTCCGAGTTTGACTCTCTATATCCTCTTCCTTCAACCTCGTATATCGAAACACCGGCCCTTATTACCTTTCTCATTTTTCACCAAGAGCCTGAAAGGGAGTTTTCCACATATCTTGCATCTCCTTTCAACTTTTTTTCTTCCCAATTGTAATCAATAAATGAAGCTAAACTTTCCTCATACACAACTGCATAGAAGTAATGACTCTCGGTTGGAATCCTAATATCCCTTTGCGAGTGGTTCGTTGGGGTTGTATGCTCTTACATGGTTCCTGCCAATTTTCATTAGAATCTCATCATTCTTTGTAAAACACGATGGTACGGCATTATTATAAATATGCAAGTTAGGCAAATTTGATAGAATGAACATGGTAGTCCTAGATTCTTTGATACCATATTTCTACATCACTAACACCTCAACTCTATCCACACGATCAGTTGGGTGCTCGCAAGAGCGAACCATACAAAGTCACCCTTCTAAAACTCCCAAACCGAGTAGAACATCTCCATCTCTATCCGTAGGTTGTGGCATTGGTAACTTCTCGAATATATTCTTCTATGGATTGAAGTAAATGATTTGATGGGGTGTGAAGAAGTGACCCCAACTTTCTTTAGAAGCAAACCAATGTAGATTTTCATTCACAACAGAACCCAATTTCACACTAGAAACACGGTATGGGAAGTGAACAACTGTCCAAGTTTTGCTTCGAAAAATGCCAATTACAACCAATCCACCGTAACTTGGAGTCTCATGAGAAAGTTCCATTACAGCCTTGTACTAATTATTCGAGGAGTCAAAGCAAAGCCCAAAAACAACACCGTAGCCACCATCCCACAAGCGATGATATGAGAGCACTTTCTTCGAACATTTGGTGAGCGGATTCCACAAGAACAAATATAATCTGAATAAGCAACAACCCATTACACGAACCCAAGATTTCAATGTAATAATGAGATGGGATTTTTTTCAACAGGTTCAATAACGCTTTTCACAAGATAAGCTTCATCGATAGAGTGAAGATAAAACCTTCCATAAATTAAAACTTTGTTTCGTTGAACGTGTTGGAAAAAATGATTTTTTTGGTGACTTTAATGTGAAATTAAAGTAGATCTCAACCATTGGTTGAGATGGGATTAAATGGGTTTAGATTCTTTGTAATAAGGTCTTTACACCACAAAAAGAATGACAAAAAATCATTAAGAATTGAATAAGAAATTGTCTCATAAAGATGGCCTCATAAATGAGAAATTGGGAATTGTATATAGCTACCAATCCCACATTGATCATGGAGGAAAACTTTGATGGGTATTTAAACCTCAAGATTATGAGAAGGGCATGAGCCCTTTGGGGCATCCAAATTTTCTGGAGAAAGGGAGGTATGGATGCTTCAAGGATGGGCTTGGGCCAAGACTATAGTCTAAGTTGGTTATGGCAAAATTGCCACAAGCGCGAGCGCCGCTCGCCCGGACCAGGCTGGGTCTGGGTTCGGGTCCGGGTCCAGGTCCGTGGGTCGTGGATCTTGGATCTTGGGCTTGGGCTTGAGGCTTGAGGAATGGGTTAGGTTTGGGCTAGGCCGAATTAGTGGTCCACTAACCTAATTTTTTTGGCCAAGTCTATTGCAAAAATACACGCTTGTGTATACAGAAAATATATATATATATATCAGATATTTTCTCCCATTAGTTTTGGTTCATTACTCCAGCAGTTTTACAAGAGTAATGGCCATTAGTGACCAGCCTTCATGGGCATTGGATGTTAGCCTTTATGGTTGGAGGCTCCTCCTCTCTCCCTTATGGTGTATAAAAGGAGACCCATCTCCCTTGGTTTTGATACAACTTTTCCTTCCAGAATTATACAGTCAATCTGCTTGTGTCTATAATTTTCTTCCTGTGTGAGAGAGTACTGCCATTGTCGGTTCGCCAAAGCTAATAGAAGGTGCTTCTGAGTTAGCCGATCTAAACCATCTTATCCTGGGAGACAAAAGTCGACGTTCCTCTAGCACTCATGGTAAGACAGCTATTCTGTTTTAAGGACATTGTGGTATTACACAGAATTTGGTTTGATTTCTTGTTTCTAATATTTCAATTAAATATGTGTTTCTGTTAATCATGTTCATGTCATGCTCTATAATGTAATTTATCAAATATGGATTTATTTGATGTTCTTTTATTTAATTTAATAAATCATGAATCTATTTTTCTTGTTTAATTGTACAATTCGGACAACAAACTTAAAACATATTATTATATTTCTTATGAAATTGTACAAATAGATTTGTAATTCAAATAGTTTTCTGTTTTCCAGAATATACACTGGTTTGCTTTTATACATAGATTAGCCTACTGTTACATGTATGTGAATCTTTAATAACATATATATATATATATTTGTATGTTATTGTTTGATGGGCATATGTAATGGTTATTGTTGCATCTATGGATTTGTAGGCCATTGTTTTATATATATATATATATATATATAATAAAATAAAAAAGTTGTCTGTATGATAAGGAAATTATGTTGGAGATGATTAGATAATTAGTCTACTGTTTTGTGTTGGTTGCATAATTTAAGAGTATGAATTTTAATTTCCCCACCTGTAAGTTCTTTAATTAAAAATACAACCTGAATAGAATTGTTTATAATTTCTAATGTCCACTGTATGGATTGGTTTTTTTTTTAATTAGACATTCATTCTAATATTTATAAAAGCCTTTGTTTCATCCCTTTGGTTTCATGTTTAGTAAATTCATTAGTACAGTTTTATTTTTTTCCCCAGACCTTTAATATACTTGTGCATGCTTATGTGATTTTAATATAATTATACTAGCATGATTCATTGGGTCTACCATGATTTGCATATCATTTTTATTTTATAAGTTTATAATCTAATTTGCATGCTAATGGGTTAATAACTTTTAAATTATTCACATGTTTATTGAGAGTTAAATCCATTTGTAACTCTTGCTTATAATTTTAATTAATTGTTTAGGAGTTATAAGGCTTTGTAATTTGTGTAATAATTTTATATATAAAACTCTTGACTATTAATTTTTGAATTTAATTCTTAGAGTTATAGTTTTATTTTGTAACTCTTGTCAATTAAAAGTGTTAATTGTATATTTATTTACATGTTTATTGTGTAAATTAATTGTAAATTTATTTTGGAGTTTTAGTTTAATTTGTGTAACTTATATAGCATTTTAATTTTACTTAATGTCGCTATTCATTATATATTGTTAAAAGAGTTAAATTTCAAGTTTCTTTCAATTAGTTGCTTTGTATTATGTTGTGGGTAGCTACTAACCTTCTTTGTAGGCATACCTTTGCTAAAGGGAATGGAAACAAGACAAATCCAAATGAATTAAATTTGGGATTGCATCAAAAATTTGGACTTCTAACTTTTTTGATTGAACAAAAATACCTAAGCGAGAAAAGAAGTTTTAGACAAATAATAATCCTATTTGAATTAGTTTACTTTTGTTTATATTTGAAGCAATTTTTTCTTGAGAGCTATTTGGTTTCTTTACCAAGTTGTAAAAGCAAGTTTTATTTTCTTATATTGTTGTAACAATTTTTTTTTTTATTACTTGTAATTTGGTTAGCAATTTTTAAATTGCTTGTAAGTGTTGAACCTTGATTTGTTTTAACCTAGTTCATCTCTTGAAAAACTTAATTCTAAAAATTGTTTCTCATGGACTATGAGTCAATATGCTCTTGAAAGTTTTGTCAAAAGGTTAACTGGATTTTAAGTGGGACAGATGTGACACCTCCAGTCTTCCTAGGAACATTCTTGACCATGTTCGATTCTAGGTTTAGTGGTGAAACTAATTTTGAATTAATTTTTCATCTGTGGGATTTTCTAGTGTTAAGTTTAATTTCGGGAAACACAGGAAATGATTTTCTGATGTATTTTTTCGAAATGGCAACTATCACCGATGCTACTGCAACTGCTAACATTGGTGGAGATTTGAAGCTCGGGGTAACTGGCTTGCCAACCCCTATTGCTGTGACCTCTATGGTCAACCCTGGTGTTACTCCAGTTGTTCTGGGAGGACTACTTAGTCCATGAGTGCCCAAAGAAATTTGTTGGGGTGAACTTCAAGAGATGGCAACAAAAAATGCTGTTTTACTTGACCATGCTGAACCTTGCAAAGGTTTTGAGTGAGGATCCTCTAGCTGTGGCAGAGAATAAGCCAGACAGGCAAAACGTTATGGCATTTGACACATGGAAGCAGACAGACTATCTTTGCCGGAACTATGTGTTCAACAGCTTGGCAGACTCACTCTACAATGTGTTTTGTGCCAAGAGCTCAGCAAAGGAGTTATGGGAATCTCTGGACAAGAAATACAGGACTGAGGATACTGGGGCAAAGAAATTTGTCGTCGGTCAGTTCCTGGACTTTAAAATGATCGATTCAAAAACTATGATGAGCCAAGTTCAGGAGTTCCAAATGATCTTGCATGAGATTCATGCTGAGGGAATGCCTTTGAACGAGTCCTTCCAAGTCGCTGTGATAATTGAGAAACATCCCAATGGTTGGAAGGATTTCAAGAACTACTTGAAGTACAAGCGCAAGGAAACGTCAGTTGAAGAACTCATTGTCCGACTCCGAATTGAGGAGGATAATAGAAAGAAAGGAGGGAGTACCTCCTCTGTAAAGGCCAATGTCATTGAGCATGGCAAATCTTCTGGGGTGAGGAAAAAGCCCCTTATGAACAAGAGCTCAAAGCTGGGGCCAAGGGGTGGTGTTGCAAAGAAGCCGACATACAAGCCGCAGAAACCTGTTTATCTATTCTTAGGGAAGTGCTACAACTGTGGTAGCGAATGGCATCAAGCTAGTGACTGCCACAAGCAAAAGAAGACATACAAAACCAAACCTCGTCCTCACATGGCAGATATGCAAGAGCACTCCCATGATGAGGACTACATGCACTTGTCTACTGTTGTCTCTGAGATGAATATGGTAGGATCAAATCCAAGAGAATGGTGGATTGATACTAGGGCTACACGCCACATCTGCTCTGAAAAGAAGTTGTTTACGACGAGAAGTTGTTTATGGGAAACTCTACTACCTCAATTGTTGAAGGGAAATGAAATGTGGTCCTGAAGTTGACCTTAGGGAAGGAGTTGACCTTGAACAAAATCTTGTATCTTCCGAACATTCGTAAGAATCTTGTCTTAGGGTCTCTTCTCAGCAAACATGGTTTTCGCATGGTCTTCGAGTCCGACAAGGTTGCCTGACCAAGAGCGAAGTGTATGTAGGTAAGGGATATATGTTAGGGGGTATGTTCAAACTCAATATAATGACTCTTATCCCAACGATGAATAAAGATGCATCTACTTCTGCTTACATGCTTGAGTCTTCCAATTTGTGGCATGGTAGACTAGGAAATGTGAACTTTGAATCTTCACGTAGATTAATCAAGTTAGATCACATACCATCTTTTAAGATTAATCCAAAACACAAGTGTGAAACTTGTGTTGAAGCGAAGTTGACAAGATCTTCGTTTCATTCTATTGAAAGAAGTTCAGAGCCGTTGGATTTAGTACATAGTGATGTGTGTGACTTAAAGGTTATATAATCACGTGGTGGCAATAAATACTTCATCACTTTTGTTGATAATTACACCAAGTATTGTTATGTGTATTTGCTCAAAAGCAAAGATGAGGCTATTGACAAGTTTGTTCTTTATAAAAATGAAGTTGAGAATCAATTAGGCCGCAAGATTAAGGCTTTAAGAAGTGATCGTGGTGGTGAGTATGAATCACCGTTTATTGAGATTTGTGCTCAATCCGGGATTATCCACCAAACCACGGCGCCTTATTCTCCTTAACCAAATGGAATTGTTGAACGGAAGAATAGGACGCTAAAGAAGATGATGAATGTAATGTTGATAAGTTATGGATTGCCACAGAACTTGTGGGAGGAAGCAATTCTCTCGGCGAATTACATTCTAAATAGAATCCCTCAAAAGAAAATAGACAAGACTTTATATGAATTATGGAAAAGCCGCAAGCCTTCTTATAATTTCCTACGAATGTGGGGATGTCTTGCAAAAGTGGCGGTACCTACACCTAAACGGCTTAGGATAGGTCTGAAAACAGTGGATTGTATATTCATTGGTTATACACAGAATAGTAGTGCATATAGGTTTCTTGTGCACAAGTCTGATATTTTAGATATCCACAAGAATACCATAATAAAGTCAAGAAATTCATCTTTCTTTGAAGACATATTTCATTGCCGAACCCGAGGAGATAATCTAAGTTCTGAGAAGGAACTTGAAGATGATCAAGATAAGGAAGTAGATAAGCCAAGAAGGAGTAAGAGGGCTAGGATTGCCAAGTCTTTCAGCTCGGACTTCTTGACTTATATGTTAGAGGGAGAACCTCAAGCTTTCCATGAAGCCATGACTTCACCTGAAAGTATTTTATGGAAATAAATTATTAAAAGTGAAATTGACTCCATCTTACAAAACCATACTTGGGAGTTGGTTGATCTACCCCCAGACAGTAAAGCCTTGGGGAGTAAGTGGATCTTTAGAAGAAAGATGAAAGCTAATGAGTCAATTGATAAGTATAAAGCTAGGCCAGTTATCAAAGGATACATGCAAAGAGAAGGTCTGGATTACTTTGATACGTATTCACCTATGACAAGGATTACATCTATTTGCATAGTGATTGCAATAGCCACTTTACGTGGTCTAGAGATACATCAGATGGATATAAAGACAACTTTCTTAAATGGAGATTTAGATGAAGAAATCTACATGGAACAACCCAAGGGGTTTTCAACTCCTAGAAAAAATAAAAAAGTCTGTAAGCTTGTCAAGTCATTATATGGTTTGAAACAAGCGCCTAAGTAATGGCATGAGAAGTTTGACAACACTATGTTGTCAAATGGGTTTAGAATCAATGACTGTGATAAGTGCGTATATGTTAAAGACACTGACAGAGGTTATGTCATTTTGTATCTATACATAGATAACATGCTCATTGTTGGTAGTAATAATGAAATGATTCGAACTACCAAGAGATTGTTAAACTCTAAGTTTGACATGAAAGATATGGGTCTTGCCGATGTCATTCTGGGTATTAAGCTTATCAGAACATCTAGTGGTATTGTGTTTTCTCAGTCTCACTATGTTGAGAAGATACTTGAGAAATTTAGTAAATCAGATACAAGTGTGTCTAAGACACCAGTAGACGTGAGTCTACATTTGACCAAGAGTAATGGTGAGAGTGTCTCTCAGTTAGAATATTCTCGGATCATTGGAAGTTTGATGTATCTGATGAGTTGTACAAAGCCGGATATAGCCTACTCTGTTAGTAGGCTTAGTAGATACACCAGTAATCCGAATGCCACTCATTGGAGAGGTATTATGTGGGTGTTAGGTTATCTATGTTGCACCCGGGACTATAGGCTGCATTATACTAGATACCCAGCGGTACTAGAGGAGTATAGTGATGCTAATTAGATATCTGATATAAAGGACTCCAAATCCACTAGTGGTTATGTGTTTACCCTCGGAAAGGCAGCCGTATGTTGGAAGTCTTCCAAGCAAATGTGTATATTAAGATCAACGATGGAATCTGAGTTTATTGCTTTGGATAAACCAACTGAAAAAGCTAAATGGCTTCGCCAGTTCATTAAAGATACTCCACGTTGGCCGAAACCTGTGCCTGCTATCTATATTCATTGTGATAGCCAATCAGCGATTGGACGGGCACAGATTCATATGTATAATGGAAAGTGTACACATATCTATCGTAAACATAATTCTATACGACAACTACTCTCTAATAAAGTTGGCTCTCTAGACTATGTAAAGTCTAAGACAACATTACAGATCCCCTAACCAAAGGATTAACTCAAAAGTTAGTAGAAATGTCGTAAAGAGAAATGGGGTTAAGGCCTTTAGTAGTGTTACTAGAGCGGAAAACCCAACTTAGTTAACTGGAGATCCCAAGATCTAGGTTCAAAAGGACAACCTAATTTCGTGTAACAAGTGAGTCACTGAAGATGTAAATCCTCTTGTCCATTCCTTTGTACAGTGATACCTTGTAGGAGTAGAAGGTTAAGCTAATGCTTTTAATGACTTAAGTGATATGAATAGTCAACCGTGGTATAATGAGATACCTTATATAGGTCACCTATGTGAGTGCAAAGTTGGGTCGCTTCTTTAAGAATTGGTAAGGCCAAATTCTTTAAAGCCACTCACTGAACCAAGCTAGTGTTCTAGGGCCATATCGGACACACTAGTGAGAACAAGAACAATGGTTAGACTAACTCCTATGTGAGGTCTATTGTCTTGGTTTACACAAACGGCAGAATAGTTCAAGACATCACGTTCACTGATCAGCCAGTAAATCCGATAGGCTTTCACTACGAAAGGTTCAAGGCCTACAACTACCTTTTCTGATGCAGGGTTAGTTTGCGTGCTCTCTCTCCAAGTCTTTGTTATAAACGTTGTCTGTTTTCTTTATTCGGTTAATTTTTATTCATGTGGAGAATTGTTGGAAAAATAGTTTTTTGGTGACTTTAATGTGAAATTAAAGTAGGTCCCAACCATTTGTTGACGTGGGATTAAATGGGTTTAGATTCTTTGTAACAAGGCCTTTACGCCACAAAAAGAATGACTAAAAAATCATTGAGAATTGAATAAGAAATTGCCTCATAAAGATGGCCTCATAAATGAGAAATTGAGAATTGTGTATAGCTACCAATCCCACATTGATTGTGGAGGAAAACTTTGATGAGTATTTAAACCTCAAGATTATGAGAAAGGTATGAGTCCTTTGGGTCATCCAAATTTTTCGAAGGAAGGGCCCCCCGGGACCAGGCCGAGTCCTAGTTTGAGTCCGTGGTCCGTGATCCGTGATCCATGGGTCATGGATCGTGGATCGTGGATCATGGGCTTGGGCTTGAGGCTTGTTGGAATGGGTTAGGTTTAGGCTGGGCTGGATTGGTGGTCCACCAACGTAATCTTTTTGGGTCAAGTCTGCTGCAGAAATACACGCTTGTGTATTCATAAAATATATATATCAGATATTTTCTCCCATCAATTTTGGTCTATTACTTTAGTAGTTTTACAGGAGTAATGACTATTAGTGGTCAGCCTTCATGGGCATTAGATGCTAACCTTCTTGGCTGGAGGCTCCTCTTCTCTCCCCCATGGTGTATAAAAGGAGACCCATTTCCCTTGGTTTTGATACAACTTTTCCTTCCAGAATTATACAATCAGTTTGCTTGTGTCTATAATTTTCTTCCTGTGTGAGAGTGTCACGCCCCAAAATTTGGACAATTAAATATTAAATTAGGACTAAACCCCCAACAATATTCCATCATCCAAATCCTAGGGGTGAAACAAAATCTAAACGTTCTCGTCCCATAAGATTTAAGTAAATTTCAATGCTCCAAAAAAATATATATATATACAAGGGATAAAATAATAATAATAATAATAAACGCCAACCAAACTATTCATCATAAATTCATAACTATCCAATACCTCCAATATTAAAGTAACAACAACTAGTTAAAACAATTTAAATAATGTAAAGTTGAAAAATAACCCACAATATCAAATTGTGAAAATGCTAAGGTCATAAAAATAATAATAAATACAATAAACTAATGTCAACTCTAAGCTCAAGAAAACAAAAGAAGTCCAAGCGACATGTCCAACAACTGTAGTTAATTCTCGTCACCACCGTAGTCTTAATTAATCCTGCAAAGGAAGCTTAGTTGCGCTCAAACAGAATGCACCCGAGTTACCAAGAGACAAAACATGTCAGTATACATGTATATTGGTATGAGTACAAGATTTAACACCTACGTGTCCACCAGACACAAACAAAAATATATTTAATTCTTGTTACGGGACAAGACAAGTAGTTCCATCCGCACCGAGACAAAGGGGTAGTTTCCTAAGATATGATGGCATTTAGTTTCTTACCTGTACACAACTAAATATAAATTGAGTATAAAATAAACAAAATAAACAGAAAATTATGGTGGGTGAGCCCTGCATAAAAATTTAGTAAGACCCACTATTTTGCAAAAAAATAAAGTTAGTATAATTCAATCATAAGTAACTTACTGAAGAAGTATAAAAATGCACTGTTTCATGCTTAAACAATTTGAATTGATCAAAACTCAAAGAACAAAAGTTATACATAATTAAATTTTATAAAAGACAATGCGAACAAATTTAGTAGAAACTAAACAGGTTGAGAGAAAAACTTGATAGAAGAACCTAGACGGAATTCAACCGAAAAATCTGAAACTGAAAACGAAAAGAAACTGCCCTAAGATAATTTTTTCCAGAAAATTTCAAAACACAAAAAGTGTGCAGAATAATGTTGTACTTAAATTTATGAGAAACCAATAAAAATGAGTTCGTTTCGTAGGTTAAAACAGTATCTAAAATCTGCATTGCTAAAATGAACAAAAACTGTTGTAACCAAGATCATCCGATTACAAGTTCTAATCGATCTTTTTAGCAAAAAATTAAAACACAAAAGTTGTCTAGAATTACGTATACATGCCTTTGTCCAAATTTCGTAATTTATTGAGGTCACTTACTATTTTTTAAGATGTACAAATCAATACAATTCAAACTATACCAATAAGTTCATATTTAAATCTTTGTACCTTAACTCCACCACTTCGGCCCTTCTCTTCCGGTCTATACATATATCCCATGTGCTTCCCATATATCTAACACCGCTCTGAAGCCAAACTTGCACGGGGATATCGTCTTGAGTTTGACCTACACTCCTCGGATGGTTAGCATATATGTACGCGCATAAAACAAAGCACTCGTCTACTCCTAAGAACGAGGCAACAATATATATATATACAAAATATCTCACTCATAAGAACAAACATAACAATGTCAAGCCTAAGGTATTCAAATAAATCTCATCATCCTCACTTTTTTTTTATACACTCTTTCTCACCAACACTCAAATAAAACAACAATCCATAAAGTCATGGTGGAGTGTAAGAAATTTATCTATGGGTTCCTAATTTATTTTAATTTCATATATCCATGAGTGTGATTACATCCACAAAATAAATATATATAAAAACCCTAAACATTGCATACATAACCAACCAGAATAATTAAAATCAATCTATGATTTACATGCAAATACAAAAGCAAACCAACATCAAATAAATAAATAAGAACAACGAATTAAATATAAATCAAGGGAAGTGGGTTTTGTACTCACAATTATTTTTCGATGATCAAAGAAATATTCGGAGAATTAATAAAACCCTAACCCTTTCTTCTTCTTTTTTCTTTTTCTTTTTCGTTTTTTTTCTTCTCTTTTTTTTTTCTCTCCCCACTATTTCTCTCTTTTTCGACTCTCTTTCTTTGATTAATCTCTCTTTCTCTCTCACGGCTGCCGCACCCACAATGGCCCCTTTGATTCTGTTTTGTTTTATCCTTTTTCTTCTTTTTTTTCCAACCCACTCTAATGCTTATAACCTAATCGATAATAGATTATATTTTATTTTATTAAATAACTACAACACGTAAATATGCTTTCTAAAATCAATACATCTAATACCTTTTATATATATAATAAAAAATATATATATATATATATATATATTTGGATTAATTATATATAATTAACTAATACATTAAATTAATTAAATACCACATTAAATTCTCATGTATCCACACAATTAATAAAGCCAAAAATAAAATAAAGTAATAATAATAATAAATAATGACTTAAGAAAAATTAGAGTCACTACAATATATACACCTCAAAAAATTTCGTCCCGAGATTCGATAGGAGAGAGTACTAAACAAAAAGCTCTAGGTGCATACGCCAAACTTTCTCTTCCAATTCCCAAGTGATATCATTCTCATCCTCGCTCCATTGCACTTTCAGCAAGTTCACTTTCTTGCGCCGCAACTGCTTTACATCCCGGTCTACAATAGTAACCGGTCGCACCGCATATATTAGATCGTCACTAATCTCTAACACCTCTGATGATACTACTTGGAAAGAGTCTTGCACACACTTTCGCAATAAAGATACATAGAACACGTTATGAGAGTGTTTGGCAAAGGCTTTTTTTTAGCTTTTTAGGCTAAAATTCACAAAATGACAAAATATGCTAAAATAGCCAATCAGACAAGATGTCACATCAAATCCATAATTATTTCACTTTTTCTCTCATAAACATCACATTCAATTACAAAAAAAATCCAACTATTTTCCAAAACACAAAAATTTTAGCCTACTAAATAGCCAAAAACTAAAATAGCCTACTAAAATAACAACTTCCTAAACACCCACTATGAATCATAGCTAAAGCAGGTGGTAAGGCTAATTTGTAAGCCACATTACCAATCCTCCCAGTGATCTTGTATGGTCCCACAAATCTAGGTGCCAACTTTTCTTTCTTTTCGAATGGCATAATACCCTTCATCGGCGAGACCTTCAAAAACACAAAATCTCCAACATTCAACTCAACCCCTTTACGTTTTCTGCCAGCGTAACTCTTTTGACAACTCTGTGCAGTCTTAATACGTTCCCGAATAATGTTCACCTTCTCCGTGGTCTCTCTCACCAACTCTGGCCCTAGCAACGGCGTATCTCCTACCTCCATCCAATAAGTCGATGATCGACATGGCCTCCCATACAGAGCCTCAAAAAGTGTCATCCCGATACTTGAGTGATAGTGTGATAACCCTGTCCCTTATTATGTTAATTGGTCTTTAATACGAATGTGATTATGTGTTTTGATATGATTTCGTGTGCCATTAGGTGAAAATATGTGGTTTTGAATTTCTATCTGTTCACCGTAGGAATATCTGTTTAATTGTCTGCTTTGGAAATTAAATTGAAGGCCTTATCGGTCGCAGAACCCGGAATTGATTACGCCATTGTGATTGGCATAAATTTTAGAGCCTACAGTGAAATTTAATTGGAAATTGATTCAGATCAAATTAAATTGATTTAATTAGTGAATTAGTGCTCTATTATTTGATATTAAAATAATATAACAAGAGGGGCTTTTAATATGGGCACTACATAACCAATTTCTCCCTTTTTGCTTCACTTGGCTGATGATAAACTCTAAGGAAAAGGAGCAGGTCGGCTAGAGAGAGAGAGGGTGAAGGAAATTGGGGTTTTGGTATCAAAGCTTGGTGATCTTAAAGATTATTCAAGAATTTGCTATTGATTGGAAAAATTGAGCCTCTAGGTAAGCAATTGATTCTTGAATTCATGAGTGTAATGCGTAATCTTGTGTGTTCAAAGTTGATTAATGGTCAAGAACAAGAATTGAAATGAAATTGAGTTAATCATGTTGAATTGAAGGTCAATGTTGCATGCATGTATGTAATTGCTTTGAATTTGTATATTTGAGCACCAAATGCATGATCTATGTGAGTTTTTAGTTGAAGATCATGTTCTTGACCATCTCTTCATCATATAAGTTGAGAATGAGAATAATATACCACATGCATGTGCAAATTATAAGGGTGTAAGTGTTGAATGCATGAAATTGTTATATTGGTAATGAGTTTGGTGGAAAATGAGCCATGCATGTGTTTGAGTCATGAAATTGAGCTCAATGTTGATGTGTTTTAGTGTTGGTACCATGTTAGTACAGGCATATGTGAAATTGGAGACATAATATGCAAGGAATGTGGTTGGAATGTCGAATTTGAGCTCAAGAACACATTCTGGAAAACCCAGAATTTATGACGTCCGCTCGAGCAGGAGAACCGACGCTCGAGCGGGGAATTCATGCTCCCAGTATTTTTTGCAGGCATGGGTCCACTCGAGCGGGGAAGTCCACACTCGAGCGGGGAGCTATGTAGACAGACCTTCCGCTGGAGCGCCCGCGTTCACGCTCGAGCGTGAATTTGATGTAACCAGCACTTTTGCAGACCAATTGGGTCCGCTCGAGCGGGGAATTCCACGCTCGAGCGAGGACCCTGTTTTCTGAGATTTTGTTATGCGTTCTGTGTTTCGTTTTCCGTTCTCCTTCACTTCTAAGTACTCTTAGGCATGCATTGAGCATTGTAATTGAGTTAAAGAGAGAAGAATAAAGCCTAAAGAGGAATATGTGAATTTAGAACGGATCGGATTGTTTGTGACCCTTTTGTGTTCATGGAATGTGTAGGGTCGAGCTCTACGGCAAACCAACCAACCGATCACTATGAGTAATATCGATATTTGGAAGCTTGTCATTTGTCCAATTGCTTGTTTTCTTATAAGCCTTATGCCTTATGATTTGCTTGTTTGAATTCTGGACAAATGCCTAATAAGAATGAATGGGCCAGAGGCCGTTTTGATATGAATGAGTGGGCCAGAGGCCGTTTTGATAAGAATGAATGGGCCAGAGGCCATTTTGACATGAATGAATGGGCCAGAGGCCGTTTTGATAAGAATGAATGGGCCGGAGGCCGTTTTGACATGAATAAATGGGCCAGAGGCCGTTTTGATAAGAATGAATGGGCCGGAGGCCGTTTTGACATGAATGGATGGGCCAAAGGCCGTTTTGACATGAATGGATGGGCCAGAGGCCGTTTTGACATAAACGAGTGGGCCAGAGGCTGTTTTGACAGGAATGGAAGATAAATGGGCCAAAGGCCAGTATGTTTGAAACCACAGTCACTTGACTTAAATTGTGTATATAAATGTTAAATAAAAATGTGAATTGGGCCCAAGGCCGTTCGGAGTATGTTGTTCTACATATCGTTTGTATCTTCTTATTTGATATTATTCACTGGGCTAGCGCTCACGCTCATTCATGTGTTTGTAGGTGAGCCAAGAAAGGTCCAGACCCAGCCCTAGTGAAGTCTGTGTGGAATAATCGAGTTTTGGAGAGTTAGCCCTAGTGTCTCATGCACGAGACTCGTCTTCGCCTTTCTGCTATGCTATGTTATTTTTGTCATGTTGGCGAGGACTTTGCATATGTCTGTATATAGTTTTCATGGGTTGACTTAGTTTTTGGATGACCCTGTTTGTACAGAAATTATGCTACTGTATTTCTGTTGTGAGTTTATATTAATATATGTATGTTTGGTTGTTTTGATGTGCCATGTAAGCACAGCTCTATGGACAAAGTCTTGAACTGCTTCCGTTTGGCCCCCATTAACTCTGTTAAAATACATTTGTTTTGGTTTGAGGCCGTAGGTAATCTCATGATTACTGGCCGGTTATGTCCTTAACCCACGGGGGCGGACTCGGGTCATGACAGATAGCTATTATTATAAGCAAACTCCACCAATGGCAAGTGTTCTTCCCAACTACCACCAAGATCAAGGACACAAGCTCTCAACATGTCTTTCAAGATCTGATTTACCTGCTCAATTTGCCCATCTGTCTGTGGATGATATGTCATGCTCAAGTCCAACTTAGCACCCAAAGCATGCTGAAAACTCTCCCAAAACTCTGCCACAAACAACGGATCACGATCTGAAACTATAGAAACTGGTGCGCCATGAAGTCACACCACCTCCCGAATATACAGCCTAGCCAGTTTATCCGTAGTTTGGTGAGCACTGATAGGAATAAAATGAGCAGACTTGATGAGTCAATCCACTATCACCCAAATAGATTCATTGCCTTGCTTAGACCGCCACAATCTATCCACGAAGACTATAGAGATGTACTCCCATTTCCAAATAAGGATCTCGAGAGGCTGCAAAAGTCCAAACGGTCATTGGTGTTCTGCCTTAACCTGTTGACACACACATAACATTGAGAAACATACTCTCCTACATCCTTCTTCATACCTTCCCACCAAAACGTTCTCTTCAGGTCATGATATATCTCAGTCCCACTAGGGTGAACTGTATATCGAGACTTATGTGCATCATCCATAATCTCCTTCCTTAATTTAACAATGTTAGGTACACATAATCTGCCCCTGAATCGCAATCCCCTATTCGAGTCCACAGACCAATTAGTAGGACAATCATCAATCAAATCCATCAAAGGTCATCAAGCTTGCTGACGAGGAACCCATCTAAATTCTGCATCTGACGAACTTTACCCAATAACGTTGGCTACACGGTCAAACTACCAATGTATGCCCTCGACACTCTTTATTGGTTAAACATCGTGCATCAAAATGAACTTCAAGGACTTCTATTCCTGAATCATCAAAGAAGCTATAATCCCATGTTGTCGACTAAGTATATCTGCGGCCACATTTCCTTTCCCCGGTTGGTAAAGGATTTCGAAATCATAACTGCTGATGAATTTAACCCACTTTTGTTGCCTCATGTTTAACTCTTTTTGAGAAAAAAGATATTTGAGACTCTTGTGATCTGTGTATAACTCAAAGCGCTCCCCAAACAAGTAGTGTCGCCACACTTTCAACGGAAAAACAACTGCTGCTAGCTATAAGTCATGATTGGGTATCGTCTCTCATGAGGTTTTAACTGTCAAGAAACATAAGATACAACCTTCTGATGCTATATCAACACACATCCCAACCCAGTTCCACTTGCATTAGTAAACACTACTAACTTTTCCCCTTGTACTGGTATAGTTAACACTGGAACTGTAGTCAAATGCTGTTTTAACTCCTAGAAAGCTTTCTTACAATCATTTGACCATAAGAACTTCAGATTCTTGCGGGTCAACTTGGTCATGGGTGCTGCAATAGTGGAAAACTTCTCTATAAATCTCCTATAATAACCAGCTAGTCCTAAAAAACTCCTTACTCTGAAGAGTTTGCGGGCTGCTTCCATTCTTTGACCGCAATAACTTTCTTATGATCTATCGTTATCCCCTAATTGGACACAACATGTCCTAAAAACTGAACTTATTTCTCTTAAAAGTGGCAATGACTGAACTTAGCGTATAACTGCTGCTCCCTCAAAGTCTGTAACACAACTTTCAAGTGTTCTCTGTGTTCTTCCTCATTCTTAGAATACACTAGGATATCATCTATGAAGATAATCACAAACTTATCTAGATACGGTTGAAAAATTCTGTTCATTAAGTCCATAAAATAGGTAGGAGCATCTGTCAAACTAAAATGCATTATAGGAAATTCGTACAATCCATACTGAGTCCGAAAAGTAATAAACGGTATACTTTCCTCTAACACACCCATCTAATGGTAACCCATCCTGAGATCAAACTGAGAGAACACAGCTGCCCGCTTTAACTGATCAAACAAGTCATCAATTCTAGGTAGTGGATACTTGTTGTCAATAGTCATCTTGTTTAGCTCTCTGTAATCTATGCACATGCGGAAAGTGCCATCTTTCTTGGAGACAAAGATCGCGGGTGCTCCCCACGGGGAGTTACTTGAACAAATGAACCTTTTCTGAAGCATCTTTTCCAACTGTTTCTTCATCTCCACAAGCTCTTTAGGTGCCATTCTATATACCGCTTTAGAAATCGATGTAGTTCTCGGCACTAGGTCAATGCGAAATTCTACTACCCGTCGAGGTGGAGGTCTAGGTATCTCCTGAAATACATCACCAAACTCACGTACCACATCTATCTCACTAATATCCTGCTTAGGGATTTCTACCGCGCATAGAAAACTCATCATTATTGACTCTTCTCCATCGCTAGAAGTGTGGGTAAGTCATGGAATACCGGAAATATCAATATTCACAGTCCTTCTAGAACAATCTAAAGTCACAAAGTGTTTTCGCAGCCAATCCATACCTAAAATAATTACAAACCCCTCAAACCCTAACACAATTAGGTCCGCATACAAGACTCTGCCTGCAAAGTCAATCTCAAAATCTTTACACATCTCATAAAGAGTAACTGCCCCTCCTAAAGCAGTCTCAACACAAATAGGTGTAGATAAGGAGGTAGTTACAAGCTGTTCTCTTTCTACAAACTGTCTCGATATGAAAGAATGAGAGACACTAGTATCAAAAAGTATTCTAATGGGTTCTTGAAAAATATTAAAGATACCTTCCAACCATCACCTTCAAGTTAAACATACAAAAATTCATTTATAAACACGTAGAATAAATTCAACCACCAAACTAAACCAGCTAACCCATGTTTCCACAATTCGAGGATCACGTAAGCCCTCACAAGTCTAGGGTAACCTAAAGCTCTGATACCAAACTGTCATGCCTCAAAATTTGATCAATTAAATATTAAATTAGGATTAAACCTCAATCAATATTCCATCACCCAAATCCTAAGGGTGAAACAAAATCTAAACGTTCTCGTCTCCATAAGATTTAAGTAAATTTCATGCTCAAAAGATAACAATGGATTTAAAAATAAAAATAAAAACTAACAAAACGGCAACCAAACCATCCACTATAATTTCATAACTATCAAATACCTCTAACATTAAAATATCAAAAACTAGTTAAAACAACTTAAATAATGTAAAGTTGGAAAATAACACACAATGCCAACCTATCATAATACTAAGGTCATAAAAAAAAAATACATAAACTAATATCAACCCTAAACTTAAGAAAACAAAATAAATCCAAGATACATGTCCAACAACTATAGTTATTCAACGTCACCACTGTAACCCTAACTAATCCTACAAAGGAAGTTCAGCTGCACTCAGATAGAACGCACCCGAGTTGCCAAGAGACAAAATGGATTAATATACAAGTATACTGGTATGAGTACAAGATTTGACCCACCATTCTGCAAAAAAATAACGAGAGTATAATTTAATCATAAGTGAATTGCTGAAGAAGTATAAAAAAAACACACTGTTTCATGCTTAAATAATCTGAATTGACCAAAACTTAAAGAACAAAAGTTGTACAAAATTAAATTTTATAAAAAGTATTGGAAACAAATTTAGTAGAAACTAAACAGGTTGAGAGAAAAACTTAATAGAAGAACCTAGACGAAATTCGATCAAAAAATCAATAACTAAAAAACGAAAAGAAATTACCCTAAGATGATTTTTTTTAGAAAAGTTCAAAACACGAAAAGTGTTTAGAATAATGTTTTACTTCAGTTTACGAAAAACCAATAAAAATGAGTTCGTTTTGTAGGTTAAAACAGCATCTAAAATTTGCATTGCTAAAATGAACAAAAATTATTGTAACCAAAATCATCCGATTATAAGTTCTAATCGATCTTTTTAACAAAAAGTTAAAACACAAAAGTTGTCTAGAATTACATATACATGCCTCTGCCCAAATTTCGTAATTTATTGAGGTCACTTACTATTTTTCAAGATGTATAAATCAATACAATTTAAACTATACCAATAAGTTCATATTTAAATCTTTGTACCTTAACTCCACCACTTCTGCCCTTCCCTTCCAGCCTACCCATATATCTCATGTGCCTCCCGTATACCTAACACCCACTCTGAAGCCAAACTTGCACAGGGATATCGTCCCGAATTTGACACACACTCCCCGGATGGTTAGCATATATGTATACGCGTAAAACAAAGCACTCGTTTACTTTTGAGAACGAAGCAACAATATATATATATATATATATAATATCTCACTCATGAGAAAAAATATAACAATTCCAAGCCTAAGGCATTCAAATAAATCTCATAATCTTCACTTTTTTTTATACACACTTTTTCTTACCAACACTCAAAGAGAATAACAATCTATGGAGTCATGGTGGATTATAAGAAATTTATTTATGGGTTCCTAATTTATTTTAATTTCATATATCCATGAGTGTAATTACATCCACAAAATAAATAAATATATATATATATATATAAACCCTAAACATTGCATACACAACTAACCAGAATAATTAAAATCAATCTATCATTTACATGCAAATACAAAATCAAACCAATATCAATTAAATAAATAAAAACAACGAATTAAATATAAATTAAGGAAAGTAGATTTTGTACTCACAATTATTTTTCGATAATCAAAAAAATATTTAAAAAATTAATAAAACCCTCAAAATAAAACCCTAACCTTTTCTCTTTTTTTTTTTTCTTTTTTTTTTCCCTCCTCTCTTTTTTTCTCTCCCAACTGTTTCTCTCTTTTTCGGCTCTCTTTCTTTGGTTAATCTCTCTCTATCACTGCTGCACCCACAAAGCCCCCTTTGATTTTGTTTCGTTTTATCCTTCTTCTTTTTTTCAACCCTCTCTAATGCTTATAACTTAATTGGCAATATATTATATTTTATTTTATTAAACAACTATAACATATATAAATATATTTTATAAAATTACTACATGTAATACCTTTATATATATATATATAGATATTCGGATTAATTATATATAATTAACTAACACATTAAATTAATTAAATATCACATTAAATTTTCATATATCCACACAATTAATAAAACTAAAAATAAAATAAAGTAGTAATAATAATAATAATAATAATGACTCAAGAAAAATTAGGATCGCTACAGAGAGAGTACTGTCATTGTCGGTTCACCAAAGCTAATAGAAGGTGCTTCTGAGTTAGCCGGTCTAAACCATCTTATCCTGGAAGACAGAAGTCAACATTCCTCCAGCCTTTCTTGTTTCTAATATTTCAATTAAATATATGTTTCTGTTAATCATGTTAATGTCATGCTCTATAATGTAATTTATCAAATAAAAATTTATTTAATGTTCTTTTATTTAATTTAATAAATCATGAATCTATTTATCTGGTTTAATTGTTCAATTTGGATAACAAAACCCTATTCACAGAACCTGATTGTGAACCAAAGAACGCCATTGCTTGGAAACAAGAGTGAATTTGATGAGAGTTTTGGGGTAACCTTGAGAGTATTTCGATAACGATTTATTCGGGAAGGCTTCCTCGCCACTTTTTCTTCCCTAAAATTGTTGGCAGAGCTAGGGTTTTCATTCTTCCCTTTTACAAACCGTTCACGGCCTAGTTTTTTTTTTTTTGTAGCTCTCATGCATGATCAAATATATACTATAATATATACTGGTTGGTGTGTTGTATTATTAAATTTATAAAATATAAAGTTTGATTTTGATAAATTTTTAAAATATAAAATTTGATTTTAATTTAAAACTATATATATTCCCTTTCATATTGGGGCTCTTAGGTTCGAATTCTATCCAACTTATTTTATAAGGTAATTATCAATAGGTTCTAATAGTTGGACTTAATTCCTATCAAATTCTATTGAAAATTAGTCCTAGTAAAATGGTCGCTAAAAATAATTTTTTGTAACGATTTTTTACATACATTGCTAAAAATTGACAATTAGTGACTTTTTTTTTTATCATGATTTTTATAAATTATAGCTATAACTTATAACCCGTGATTTTTTTGTGATGAATTTTCAAATTGTCGCTGAAAGTTAAAATTAGTGGCATTTTTTTGTGATAATTTTTTAAAATTGTCGCTAAAAATTAATAATTAGTGATTTTTTTAATAATGTTTGATGAAAAAAGCTATTACTTATCATAAGACATATTGGACAATATATTCACCTATTAGGACTTACACATAAGTCTCTCTATTTGATGTTGTATTTCTTCTTTTCTTTTTTTTAGATAGTGTTATATTGTGTATCTTATTCAATATTTGAATTATCTCAGAATTAGGAAGAGTGATTAATAAAAAGGGATTTTTTTGTTTTTTAAGATCTTTGATATTAAGATTTTATAAGATAAAGTGCATATAATATTTTCATAATAATTGAGGTCCCTCAACATTTTCACAGAAAAATTCGATTCAGAGAAATTTCGTTCACTCGGAGAAATTTCATCCGATTTAGAAAAATTTTGGTTCCAACACAAAAAAATTTCAATTTTAACAAATAAATTTTGAAATTTCTCTGGTATGATCATGGAGAAATTTCATCGAGGAATCTTAGCTAATCAAAAAAAACTCTTGGATCTCTCCTATTACACAAAGTTAGAGAAGGATGTTTCACTAATTTTTCCTTAATAGAATCTTAACAATTTTATAATTTAAGGAATTAATTTTAATCTCTTAATTTTTTATTTTTTATTTCACCCCCTTCTTTTAGGACTCAATTGTCCCCATATGAGAATATCGTATCTGGCATCTGGACAGACTATTAACCTCAATCACAATTCTCTTAATCAAACACGAATTATGTTTTTATATTAAATTATTAATCCAATCTACATGACATGTCCCTAAATAAATAAGGAAAATGGCATTTCAATGGTAAAATTTACCTTTTTCGTGGTGCTGCAATTCTACCGTGTATATTGTGAAAATTTATTCATGTGTTTGGTGTAACTCTTCTTTTATATCAAAGTTACACAATTTTTTTTTTTTTTTCATATTACAATTATTTTGTGACTGTCACATCCACCTAATATGACTTGCTTTGTTATCCTAGTGCACCATCAACATACGGCTACAAAAATAGATAGGCTATTAAGACTTATCATTTTAAAATAAAATATTTATTAAAATAATATTTAATATTAAAATATCAGTACTACAATTTATGTGAGAAGAGTGATATATTTTTGGATAAATTATAAATACAGCTTTGAAATTTGTTTAAAATACGAATTACCTAATGTGATTCTAAAAATTACAAATATCCCTTGTCAAATTTTTTTTATTTAACAGAATTAATAGAAAAAGGTAAAATCCTTAACTACTCTTTTATGTAACAATAAATTTATCAAAATTATTAATTTAAAATATTTTTGACATTATTAAAAACTGTCAATTAATTTAATGATTAATTAATTAAAGTGATCATTTGTTATGAGATTAAAATTTTGAAGAAGCAGGATAAAATTTTCAAAATTATATAAGACAATTCTATTTTAAAAAACCTCAAGAGAGGTATATTTGTAATTTACACTATATTTTTTAAGGTGGATATAACAAGCAGCGCAATGCTCTTGTTGCCAAATAACTCTATTATTATTTTTGTAATCGTGAAAAAACAAAAATGACAAAACAAAACATATGAGTTACAACCTTCAAAAACCAACTGTTTACAACCAAGTCACTCAGTTTAGCAATACATTATAAGCTTATTTGTGCAACTATTTATTTAATAATGTTACAATAATTATATTTCTTTGTCACGCTTAGTCCATCATATGAATTCTCATCACCAGATTACCACTAATGTCAGTTTTCGACAAAATGGTGTGGAATTACATGATAAATCAAATATAATATAAAATTATGATCACTGTATCATTATTGATACAATAAGGGTGTGTTTGTTTGAAAGGACTAGATAAGGAGGAATTGTAATTTACGAGACTGTTAGTCCTGAAATACATTGTCCTCGGACTATTTGGTTGGACTGAATTTGTATCATATATTTGTTTAGTTATGGGATTAGATGTCTGAATTGCACAATTCTATTGAATCCTATGTTTGTTTGGGATATTATGGAGAATGATAAATACTCAAAAGACTGTTTTGCCTTTTTAAATTATTTACTAAATAACAAGAATATTAAATCTGAATTATAAATTTTTTTTACTAGAACTTTTAAAAAATTAAATAAATAGAATATTAATAAAAATTACATAAATTTATTTTAATTTGTAGTTGAAATTTTTAAATTTTATTTTACTTTACCAAGTATAATTAATACCATATTATTAAAATAAGTAATTTAATAAAGTATAAATAATTCAATAAATAAATTTTATTAAGTATAAATAATTTAATAAATACTTTATTAAGTATAATAGTATAAATAATTTAAGTATAAATAATTTAATAAATAAATTTTATTTTTAAAAAGATATTAAATAGTAGTAGGTCAAAAATGTAATTTCATTATCTAATCTCATGGGATGAGTTATCCCATGATTTGCATCTCACCCCCTCATGGGATACAATAGTCCATCATATTTGGGATTAATAGTCCTGTGCAAAAAATTTCAATCAAACAACGAACTAAACCAACTATTATTAGTCCTATCCCATGTACCAATCATTCCAAACAAACACCACCTAAATGTGGGAGTTAGACTTATAGGCCATGTTTGTTTGACTCTTTAGGTAGAGGGATTGAACTAATAGTCGGTGGGGGCTCACTTAAAAAATGTTTGGTTGGGGACATGACTGATAGGATTAACTATCTCGTTTGACTAGTAATTATTAAAAATTGAGTGAGAGGATTAATTTTATATATTAATACTATGTATTACTAATCCGGTGATATACAAACAAACACTCTTTATCCTACATCTGTAACTTAATACCACCACACTAATAATTTTTTCACTCAATCTCATTGTATTCTCAATCCCTTCCATCCTATGGAGCCAAACAAGCAAGGCCATACATCCATGTTTTTCTGGATGAGTGATTGTGTGGCAAAAATTCAATTTGTGAAGTATGAGATTTATATGTAAAATAAATTTAAGTCACAAAATGATAATTCTAAATAATTTATGAATAGTTAAGTTGAGATAACACATATCATAAATACAAAGTAAAACAACTGATTTCAGCTAAAAACAACTGAAATCACATATTAAATGGTTAGCACAATATTCCAACATGATCTGAATATCTATTAATCACCAAGCAAGCATAACACTTCGTATTTCAATGAAAATTGGTCTCTAATCAATTTATTATTATTATTATTATTACTTTAAAGTTCTATTAATCTTTAAGTCACCTCTTCACATGGATAGCTCTTCCGAATCTGACTCTGTATATTCTTCCTCTATGAAGCTCGACTCACCATATTTCCAATAACCTCTTACCTTTCTAATTTTTTGCCAAGAGCCTGAAAGCCATGTTTCGACATATGTTGCTTTTCCTCTCAACTCTTCCTCCTCCCAATTGTTGTCGGGAGGTGTAACTAAACTTTCCTCATATACAATTGCATTCAAATAGTTACGTTTCTTTGGAATTCTAACTTTCCTTTGAGAGTTGTCAATAGGATTGTAAGCTTGTATATGATCCATGGCAACTTTCATTAGAACTTCACCATTCTTTGCAAAACACAATGGCACTAGCTCGTCATAAATATTTATCTTGGGAATATTTGATAAGATGAACATAGTAATCCAAGATTCTTGCTCACCATATTCTTTCATTGCCAATACCTCAACAATACCCACATGATGGCTTGGATGCTCATCACAGCAACGAACCATACAAAGGCATCCTTCCAAAACTCCCAAACCAAATAGAATATCTCCATCTCCATTCTTAGGCTGTGGCATTGGTAACTTCTTGAATTTGTTCATTCGCGGATTGAAGTAAACGATTTCATGGGGTGCGAGGAAGTGATCCGAACTTTTCTTAGAGGCAAACCAATGTAGATTTTCATTCAGCACGGGCCCTGAATTCACACTGGAGAAACGGTATGGGAAGTGAACTTCGGTCCAAGTTTTGCTTCTGAAATTACCAACCACAGCAAATTCACCACCATAACTAGGAGTCAGATGAGAAAGGGCCATTACAGCCTTGTACTCATTACTCAAGGAGTCAAAACAAAGCCCAGAAACAATATAGTAGTCCTCATCATGCAAGTCCTTGTATCCCAGGACTTTCTTCGAACACCTGGTGAGCGGATTCCATAAGAACAAATCATCGTGAACCCGAATAAGAATCAACCCATTACACGAACCGGAGATTTCAACATAACCATGAGATGGGTTTTTTTGGTTTGGTTTAGGAACGCGTTTCACGCAACAATCTTCATCGATGGAGTAAAGAGAAGAAAACATTCCACAAGCGAGAACCTTGTGTTTTGGAACAACGCTTTTCACAGAACCTGATTGAATCAAAGAACGCCATTGCTTGGAAACGAGATTGAATTGGAGGAGTGATTTGAGAGGTAATCTTGAGAGTATTTCGATAAGGATTTCTTCAGGAAGGTTTAGTTGATTGAGTTCTGATGTTGCTTTGATTTGGGTTTTTTCATTCTCTCTTGTTCTTCTTCTTCTTCTTCTTCTTCTTTCTCCTCGCCGCTTTCTCTTCCTTAAAATTGTTCGGAGAGCTAGGGTTTGCATTGTTCCCTGAAATCTGAACAATGAATGAGCACTGTTTTGCTAATACACTAGGGTTTGCTATATATATTAGGCCAAATTATATTGGTCGCCCCTACCTTTTGAACCTTGTGTTATTTTAGATGTTATACTTTTAATTAGTTTAATTTTAACTATTAATCTTAAATTTTATGTCAATATACTCCAATTAATAATATTATTAGTGATTTTTATCATAAATTATTATCAAATTGGTTGGTGTTAATTTATTGAGTTTAATAAATTTATAATTTTATTCTTAGAATAGTTAAATAAGCAGTTTATTTACTATAAGTTGTCACATTATCTCTTTACTTTTATACATATATTTTGATAAAAAAAACCAATAAGCCACTAAATAAGCTATAAGCAAATCCCAAACCACCCCTTATATGCATATTTTTTTTATTAAAAATATACTAAGCGTTATAATTAATTGGATCAAATTACGATAAAATTATAAATTTAAATCAAAATTAAGTTAATTAAAATTGAGTGCTGCTATTAGCACTTACGAAATTTCTTTAGACCCTCTAATTCTCACTTTTTTTTTTTTATTATTATCATTATACCCCGAAGTAATATTACATTAAAGTACAACTTTTAATGGAATACCTACCCATCAAATGAAAATAATTAGAATGACACTTTACAATATTGTACACCCACATCCATCCCCATTTATACATATTCCTTACTAATTAAAACCCTAAAATCGTATTCTTATTTATCACCATCTTAAACCCACATATTCATCTTCAATGAAAAACATTTAAAACCACCTAATCAGTTAATGTTTTGTTCGATGGTTTCAAATGTGTTTGGTGTTCCAATTCAGTTAATATTGCAAACAATCCTATTACAGACTCCGATTTTTTACATTTGCGTTTGGAAAGTTGGTAAAAAATTTATTGTTTTGGCTTTTTTACTAAAAAAGTTAGTCTTTTGGCTAAAAAAGCTAGTTTTTTTGTGGCTTTTTTGTGTAAAGAAGTTAAAAAGCTAAAAAATTGACTTTTTACCAACTTTTCAAATTGCCCCTAATGGAGAAGAATGACAATAATTTTGATGAGGTTGGTGTTGCATGGGTAAGTTTATCTATCTTGCATTTATGATTTTCGGTCGTTTTCAGTTCGATACTAGTTTGTCTACTGTTAAAGTTCTGTTCAGTAATACAGTGTTAAACAGAAATATATAGTTAAATAATATAGTGCTAAACATAAACATTTTGTTCGACACTGGAATGCTGAACGGTTCTATCTTGTAAGATTTTTTTCTCTATTTCTGTTTTTTCTGAGAGTTTTTCCCTCTAAAACCACTTATATCAAGGGTTTTACCCCAAGATAAACAAAAAATAATAGTATGTGATGAGAAATTGGAGGTTAACTGAGAGAGGAAGAAATAGATCGTCGAAGACATTTTAGATGAGATTTTCGACTGAGATATCGTCGTTTATGGTGACAAAGAGAAAGAGACCATTATTTCACTACAAGAATTAACACTTTTGGCAACAAAAAAATTGGTTGCTAAAAGTCTATTTTTAGTCGGTAAAAGTTATCCGCGACCAATTTTTTTGGTCGTTACTTTGGTCGCCAATTGAGGGTCGGTAAAAGTAATTCGCGACCAAAATTTTGATTGGTCGGCAAAAGTTTGATTTGCCGACTAAATTTTTGGTCGCTAAATATTTAATTACCGAGACTAATTTATTTTGTCGGTAAAACACTTTCGTTGCGAAAAATGATATTTTCCCGACCAAATATCTTAGTCGCCAATTGACACATTTCGCGACCAAAAAGCTTGGTCGCCAATTATCACATTCAACGACCAAAAAGTTTGGTCGCCAATTGTGACATTCCACGACCAAAAAATTTGGTCGCCATTTGTTACTTTTCGCGACCAAAACTTTTGGTCGGCAAAAGTGAGTTTCCACGACCAAGAGCTGTTTTGGTCGGCAATAGATTATTTTTTGCGACCAAAACTCTTGGTCGGCAATCGTCATTTTTTGCGAAAAAAAATTATTTTGGATGTCGCGACTAATAAATTGGTCGCCAAAGCAGGAAAACAATACACCTGTAATTCCTAATAATTCATTCAATCTATAATAAACCTATAATTTTAAAGCATCATTCAAATTAACTGAATCATTAATATTCGACACAATACATAATTCATTAACATTCGACACAATACAACTATTCTAAGTTTTCATTCACAAGTCACATCCATCTAGCATAACAATTTGAAACATAACTATTTGTTATCCATGCGCAGCTATCAACAAATAAAACTACTAATATTTGTTATCCATACACATCCATCCAAAAATATTTGATCCTTCCAAAAATGCTTATACTGCCAAGTAGTCTTGTACAATTTAGCTTCGTGCACGAGATCATCCATCATCCATCTATACCAAAGAAAATGAGAAATAATGTTAGGTTTGTTTTTAATGAAAATATTTGAAATGGGTAATTAAATTATCAATTTCAGAGAATCGTAAGTTCAAATCAAAATTTCTAACTCATTTGCAGGTAATTAAATTATCAATTTCAGAGTATACGCTGCTAATTACAAATTTGAAATGGGTATTAATAGATTGGACAATGAGACTCATGTTTACACAGAGGAAAGTGCAAGGTTCATATATGCTCATGGCAAACACAATCAAGCTTGACAAGGTTCATATATGGTCAAATTAGCACTGATTTTATGATGGAAACAGTTTGAGCTTCAAGCATTAACCAACCTATTAGAAAGACAAAAGTCCACTGAAATATGCATATTACAAGGGACTATCTATAAGAAATTTACATGCAGAAAAGGTAAGTTCAACAAAGCACACAGAAATTATGTTTGCCTATTTTCAACACAAAATAAAAGGCTGTTTCAAACTTTTGATTGAGGGAGTTCTCCAAAACCAGTTAGTAGACCAATTTACTATTCTGATTCAATTTCAGAAATACCAATATAACTATAAAAGAACACTGAAAGAAAATTCTAATCCCATCCATTATACACAATACACGAATATTGACTACTCAACAACTGATTTAGAAAATGATAAGCAGCATTCAACAAATTGCTAACTACATTCACATCAACCACAAAACAAGAATGCCAGGGTTACAGTTGCCACAGATGACAAAATGGTTTGGCGAAAAATATTCATAAACACAAAATTTAGATGTTTATAAAAGCAACCCCGACTTCAGATTTTATTATCATGATAATCCTCAAATATTCACGTTTCTTTGAAGGAATCTTCTATGTTCGTAATACAAAATTACCATGAACTTATAGGTTATTTTAGTTCTAACATGCTGTGCAGAAGAAGTTGAAAAAGACCTATTGAGTAAAATATCTTCAATTCTCACTTCTGATATAAAAATTCCAATCCAACATAAATATCCACATCTAAAAAATCAGTAACATAAAATAAAATTCAATAGGCGACAATTTAAATTTCTTCAAACATATCTTACAGGCATATGCTTTCCAAATATAGACATACAAGTAATACATGAATGAGATGAACCATATAATTTACATGCTAGCAAACAAACCAGTTGAATTCATGATAGAAGAGAACAATAACAAAGGACTACCAATCTAAGATTCAAAGAAGAAATCAACATACCGAATGTGTAATATTCTCAATAGAATCCACAGTGCAATGTGCATAATCATAACTTGGATAGATACACCACGCATCCCCTACATGCGGATGAGGAGTGAACTGGACAACAGAAATCCAAACATTTAGCCGGTGCGACAAAAGAATTAGCCAGGGCATCATCAATGATCAATGTCCACGGATCTTCCTCATTCAGAAGCTGTACAGTAACAGTCAGACAGTTGAATGCTCACAGATAGTTTAAACAGTCAGACATATCACCAATAACACACATTTAATGCCCAGGTGGAGAAGATGCTAAATAAATGGGAATGTACAGCAGTCCATTTCACTATCCGTTGGACACATTCAAATGGTAAGAGAGAGTCAACATGGACATGCATTTCGTGTGCAATCTTCAACATTGAGAAAAAATGAACTGACAATAATAAATGAGTCACTTGAAAATTGTCTACACTATGCAATAGCTGTGTATCTTGTGTGTGCGTGTTTTTTGCAATTCTGAATTGAGAAACAATATCATTTCTACACCAACTACAATAATCTCTTTTGGGTGGTGGGGTGGTGAGGAGAGAGAGAGAGAGAGACAAGGGTTTGAGAAATGCCACAGTAAAGGATTTGCAGAACTGATCTGATAATCATAATTAGTAAATTGAAGACCAATTATACAAAACATGGTTCATAACACCACTATGGTTCATAACACCATTATACCAAGGACAGAGATTATCATCAAAAAATAAATCTAACCAACACAACAAAAAGGGATCAAGAGATCCAGTATTCCATTGGGACATTGAATAATTTGATCCAATTAGGAATCTTGTCCAGTTGCTCCTTTGTAAGCTTCATCATATTATGCCACTTCTTTAAAACTAAGAAATGACCACCAAAAAACCAAGGGCCCTCCTGTAAAACAGCACTACTACTGTCCAAGTTATCAAACATGAAAAAGATGAACCCATTTGAGGTAGATAGCACCTGCCTTAACCCCTTATTTTACCACAGATTGAAAGTAAAATTTTTGACATAATTAAAATTGAGATTAGGTGAATGCAATCAGAAATTAGTTGATTCGAAAAAATTGACCAGTTGTGTGATGTGTGATGGCCTTGTTAGCAGGTCTAATTATGATAAAAACATGATATTGATCGCAACAAATAAATAACATTATGGTCACTTATGATTTAACCAAACAAAACAAAAACAAGAGAAATGTATTTCTCACTACCAGTCCAAATAAATTATACTCTGTCAAGTCAAGATGAATATTACACCATATGAAGCAGCTCAAGCAAAAATAATAATATTTTCTAAGAAAATTCTAAACACAAGGGCTTTTTATTGGAAGGCCTCTTAACAAAGGACTTCCCATGAAAACCATCCCAAAAGAGGTGCTCCAAATTCAAGATTCCATGTAGAATGGGCCCCATAATTCCTAACGTTCAACAATGACCACACCAACAAAAAAGAAAAGGCAATTAAAAATAATTTGGTGAGCATCAAAGCATATTTCAAATGAGTGAAATACTTCCCCAGTTTTTCTTTTTCACTTCCAATTCACGATTTGAATTTGTTTGGAAGTGTTCCCATCTTTTATAATCTTTTATACCACCAACCAATCATCACTTATTTCAGCCTTTATTTGTATCAACATATTTAAAATGAAAAAATATATTTTTTGATAAGTAATTTTTTTTTTAAATCAAATCATGCAATCATACCCATCTTTTTTCAATAAATAAATAAATCTATTCATTGAATCTGAGTTGAGATCTTATCTTGTAAAATTGGACATGGGTCTTCCCCTCAGAAATAGACTAAAAATAATAAAAAAAAAAAAGGGGCTTTAAAGGGGATGAACCATGAACACTCAAACCATAATCACTACATCCAGAGGCATGTATAGATCTCGAATCATCAACTGTACAAAAGATTCAATCGAAAAAGGGTAGTAGGCAAAAAGTAAATAGATGCATATTTGGGATCGAATTAAATCATGAAAATATATACAAAACCAATATGAATAGGAAAAACAAGAATCAAAACTGGTTCTTAAAAGGGTTTAGAGAGAGAGAGAGAGAGAGAGAGATTACATCGATCTTCTACAGCTGAAACCACATTCAACTCAGGATTCAGGGCCACAGGATTTTGGCCTCTGCCTCTCCTTCCTCCACGACCACCTGACCCAGATCGACCTCCAATAGGTGTGTAAACCTTGGAATCAGCCATACCACCACCAATTCCATGAGAATGGACACTCCCAGCCATCGAAAGGGCATCAAGCTTCGATACCAGATTTCTCGCCCTAGCAAGAAAGAGGCTGTCTGGGATATACTTAAAGCGATCTACAACAGCTTCCTCACTCCCCTCCATCTCTACGATGTCTGACCACCGAGATTGGAGAAGATTTAGGGCAGAAGATGTTAGGGTTGAAGTTTCCTCTTGGATAAGATCACACAGAATCAGATCCTCCCGATCCACACCAGACATGGAAGCCTTCATATGATTAAGCTCCTCTCTTAACTCCTCAAAGGGCTTCGACTGAGTAACTCACCGAAACGGATCCCCCTATGCAACCTCCACCGAAGCTAACCCCAACGATGCAACCCCTTTCTCTCTTTCATTCATCGCGATAATATCACTCATCAACCCTTCCGTAGATTCCACAAAGGAAGAAGGGTTCAAATCGGCCTCACATACAGAAAGGCCACTCACTGGATTTGCCTTTTTTTAATTTTTTTTTTCTGTTTCACAGGAACAAAACGACGTCGTTTTCTGATTGCCGACCAAATTTTTTTTGTCGCTAAAAAATTTCATTTCCCCCCTCCATGTTTCAAATTTCCCTCCCAAACTTTTGGCGACCAAAAGACCAAATTAGTCACAGAAAAAGTACCTTCGCCGACAAACTTTTTTAGTCGCCAAATCTTAATCAACGGCGACTAAAATATTAGTCGCTAAAAATACAAATTTGGCGACTAATTTTTTTTTGTTGCTGAAAATAAGTTTTTGGCGACCAAATTTGTAGTTGGTCGGCAAAAGCATACCACTTTCTGCGACCAACTCTTTTTTTGGTCGCCAAAATATAACCTTCTGCGACCAATAATATTTGGTCGCCAAAAATAATGATCATTCGCGACTAATGAATATTTGGTTGCCAAATGTTATTTTTTTGCGACAAAATTTTTTTTGGTCGGCAAAAGTGGTCGGCAAGTGTGGAAATTCTTGTAGTGTTTATGAGAGAATGAGAAGAGAGGGACAGTCGATTTGTCTATCAATCGTCCATTATTTACTGAGAGAAGAAGAAGAGAGGGTGTGCAAAATTAGATAGGTGTACACTTGAGTGTGATGATATTATGAATATGAGTAAAATTAGTATTAAGTTGAGTATTTAAAGAAATCTTATTAAAATTTAGAATTTAAAGTAAGGGTTCAAAGAAATAAGAAGCCTAAAAAAATTAAGTATGTGCTAATTACAACTCTCTTAAAATTTTATACATCAAAACAACATAAAGATCAAAATATAAAACTACCGTCATAATTTATCCATATACCTCTATAGATTTTGTGACCCGTGAATCGATAACGAATCATTCATTAATTCTATTATACAAACATTACATGCAAGGCCATGAATATTACTTTAAAGAACGCATTCAGAGGGGCCAGGTTTCATTTGGAAGCATTGGATTAAAGTCTCGTTTGGGTTTAGATTATTTTAATAATTTTTTAATATTTTATAAAATAAAAAAAATATATAAAAAAATAAAAAAAAATAATACGATGATTTATAGTGACTTTTTAACTAAAATATGTTATTCCTAAACGATGCCTAAATAAGTTAGGCTCGAGATTATCTACCACTTTAAATTATATATTTTATTTACCATTTAAATTGATTTAGAATTGTGAGAAGTAATTGATAAAATCATATCACTTTTGTAATATAGTCAATCAGTCTACGTTCTTAATTATTTTTGTGTCCCACTTCTCTTAAGAATAATCTTTCATATGGGGGCTATTGTTTCTCAATCAAACATGATATTATTACTGTTTTTTTTTTGATAAATTTTTAATCCCATCCCAATGACATGTTTCCCAAACAAATACATAGGACCGGCTCTCAGGTGAGGCGAGTAAGGCCACCACTTTGGGCCCCAAATTCTGTCTAGAAAAATAGACTTCTAAAATAATTTTGATTTTAAGTTATATTTGGTTAATGATTTTGGTCTTAATTATATTTGATTTATTAAAATAAAGTTTGAGTAGAGTAATCATTTCATCATAATGTTCATTTGTACTTTTGATTTACTAAAAAGATTATAAATGAAATTATTACCATTTTGGGACAATAGTAATTTTATGACTAAAGAATGACTCCATTCAATTCAATTTCAGTGAACCAAACACTGCATCATAATATTAGTAGTTTAAAAATGAAAGTTTAAATAAACAATTGAATTGGTAAATTATTTAAAAATAATGATGATTGCTTGCCAAATGTATGAATGATTTATAAAATATTATTTGCCTATTCATAAAATTTTAAAAAATAAAATAAAATAAAAGAAAAATAAAAAAGTGAAATTATTCCAATTATCATTGCTACTAAATTTAATCATAATTGTTTTAAAAAAATGTTTTTTAAATTATATTTGTCAATTTTAATATTTTTAAGACATGTAAGTAGTTACAATTATTGAATCAATTTTTTTTTATATGTTTTTCTACTGAATGATCTATACAGTACTTAAAAACTATCAAATTAAATAATGAAAATAAGGCCCGTGATCAGCCTATGAGTGCAAACTAGATCATTCGAAAACAATCTCATCCAGTACCAGTTCAAGATTTTGTGAGACCTTAGGCTAAACATCAAAAAATTACTTGTAGGTAGAAATTACATGTGAAGGATCATGGTCCAACAATTATAAAAGCCCAACAACCAATACAATGAATAATCCCATAATAAGGAAGAAATAACCAATACAACAAACAACCTCTGAGATAAATGTATATATAGGTGATTGTAGACGTCCCCGAACGCCCCGGGAGGGTGAGTCCCGTTCTGTTCATTTTGGGCTCAATACAGTTCAGGACTCAAATGTCACGGTTCTTAATCTGAACCAAAGAGTCCAAATCCGGCAAATCGTTTTGAGAAAACAGATTTTTGAAAGAAGTGCCAAACATTGACTGCTTTGCCAGATACAGAGTCGCCACCTAAATATTTTATTTTTGGGAAATTTAGGAAACCCTGACTCGTTTGCCTAAGGTCACGTGTCCGTCATCACCAAAGTTGCCTCGGCTCGGGAACTTGGGTACGATTGGGGAAGGTCACTTCGTAAGCACCCCCGCTCGCCCGATCAAAGATCGACCTCTACTAACCATGATATCGAGTTTTGAAAACCTTATGCATTCTTAATCCGGTTATTAGCCTAGATTTACTATGTGATGCGCACAGCATATAAGTATAGACTGGATCGCCTGAATTGGAACAAAACATTTCATGCTTTTTTTTGAAAGATGGTTTGTTACTCGCAAGTAGGCTTAAAATGCAGATTTTGCCACC
Organism: Camellia japonica; assembly: GCA_030407325.1. NCBI lineage: Eukaryota > Viridiplantae > Streptophyta > Magnoliopsida > Ericales > Theaceae > Camellia > Camellia japonica. The sequence continues at coordinate 185,399,503 of JAPPVO010000031.1, read as the reverse complement.
CTCGGGTGGGCTTAGAAAACATGGTTTTGCCACTATCTAGTGGGCTTAATACTCGCTGTCAATGCATTGTTCCAATCCAAATAACCCAACCTTCACCCACAGGCATTCAGGCAGTTATATCACATAAGCAAATAGCCTCATAGTAAGCATGCTATCATGGCAGTCACTCACACTCATGCAAGGATGCTAAAGCATAACACTCACCGAGTACTCCAAGCCAAAACAGAAGCTATGTTAGAAATCCATGCATGATCCTAACTATGCTGAAATGCCTAATGCAACACATGCAGGAATGCAACTACAATAGGCTCGGCTATTCTAAAGATGGCATGTGAAATGTTACAACTAACAAGTATTCAACTCGGAATTGAAATATAATGTAGGTAGTATGATGCGCCGAGCCGGTGCATGCAAGACAAATGAATGAATGCAAACATGCAAGCATAAGGTATGCTAATCGAAATATGCCATAATCTAACCATCATAAGCTGGTAAATAAAAGGGAGAAAGACGTGGGGTTGGAAGACATACATCACACACACGCACACTTATTACAATTGTGCCCTCGCTCGGAGGGTCCGAATAAATAATATACAGTCCCAAATAAATAATACAGTCCCAATAAGTATAAAATCTTAATTAATTAACAAATTAATCTAGGAAAGCAATAAATGGCACGCAAATCCATGGACCGCCTCGGCTCTGTTCCAAATGATGAATGATGCATGTTCGGGTTGCTTGGCGCAGAAATCCATTGCGACGCCCCAATTAGCCTCTGTTTACAATTAAACCCGGAATGTTGCGTGAAGCCCCAAAAGATTGCCGGTTTTTGATTTGTTGCAACAGAGAGCAGGAAAGGGGCATGGCAATGTATTTTCACATATGTATGCTTGACTACTCTTCAGGGAGTGTAGTCCTCGATCCTCGTGTCATCAATCACGCATCTCGATGCATGATGGTCGAGGAGTCGAATTGCACGACTTAATATGAAATGAATGCACACATAAACACAACAAGACCTAAACTCCATCATGGATAATCCGGAGTGTCGGTGACCGGGAATTGAGACACGTTCCGTCACTCGAAGTACGAAACGTCCCTCGTTTCCCGTGCTCGGGCTAACTCCTATCCCAAACACAATGCAAATGAGATGGCATGCACTATGCAACTAATATACAACCTAGCATACGCAATGCTATGAAATGGCATACACAATGCATGATGTAACATGGCATACACGATGCTCTAACATGCAACCTAGCATACGCAATGCTATGAATTGAAATGGCATACACAATGCATAATGGACTTACACCAACATGAGTGGACCTCAGCCACACTCACATTAGTGGCCATTAGATGAAATGAGACACTCGAAATGCGTGCACGCATGCACGCAAACCGAGGACCGACCCTAAGGCACAAATGCCACTCTAACAAGGCATGGCAAGGCACGAAATATGGCATACAGAACATGCAAGTTCCAGCACTGAAATGTGATGCAAAATGACCCCGAAACATGGAAACATGGCACCCGATGCATGGAATGGTCCCGAAACACAAGACTAGGCACATGCATTGACCTATAGCTATACAAAGTATGCATTATTTGATCATGAGGCATAAAGACAGAACCAAGGCGGTCTCAAAACATGAACATTTCTAGTTCAAAGCATGGCCAAAAGATGCTAGCAAGATGGCCTAACATAGCATGCAATTTTGACTATCAAACATGGATTACATGGCACGTATATGAAGCAAGTGAGAACTCATCAAACCAGAAAAAAACAGTGAATAAAACATGCCAAAACATGCCCAAATAACCTCTAAAATGCAGCCAACACATGCGCAAATGATGGGCTCTTTTAGAAGGCATACAAAGGGGTTATTAAGCACATACAAGATGGACACTTAGCAGGGCGCAAAAAACTCTGAAAATCAAATATGATAGCTCCAAAACTCACCAAATTGGGCCTGAAAAGTGGCTAAGAAGCATGCAAAGAGGGGTTCCTTTGGAAGGCCAAAATGACCATCAAACAAGTCAAGGTGAGAGGGGGTCATCCCCCTCTGATTTGGAGGCTCAAAATAGTGTGTTAGCCACTGAAAATCCACTGGATTTCAGTGGCTAGATGGCCAAACAAAGCATGCAACCAGAGCTTAGGTGTAAGGCTCAAAATAAGAGACAATCAAGCATACAAGGAGGCATATGACCTCAAAAAAAAATGGGACCTTAAAATAACTTGAAGATGAGATTAAAACAAGATATTTTTCAGTTTATGATAACTCTAAAAATGAACACAAGTAGGGCTAATCTATCATGCAAAAATGGCACTACAAGAGAGATTAGAGACAAGGGACAGTATCTGGCCCCAAATAGTAAAGATCCCTTCAACAAAGTTGAATAGGGGTAAAAACAAGGCACTTTACAGTTTATATCAAGTCTCGAAAATGAGCACAAGTAGGGCTAAACTATCATGCAAAAATGGGCCTATAAAGAGAGATAGGAGACAAGTGGTAGTAGATGGCCTCAAACAGAGGAGATCCCTTCAACAAAGTTGAAGAGGGGCTAAAAAAAAGACATTTTACAGTTTGGCTTGGAGCCCAGAAATGCTCAAAAACAAGGCTAGTATATCATGCAAAAATAGGCCTAAAAGAGGGATAGAGAGACAAGAGGTAGTAAGAGACCTCAAACAACAAGAGGTCCTTGATCAAACATGGAGAGGAGCTCAAAATATGACTATTTACAGTTCAGGTCGGAGCCCAAAAATGTAAGCAACAAAAGCTAAGATAGCATGCAAAATAGGGCAAAAAAAGAGGGAAAGGAGACTCACCCTTGTAACACAAGTCTTCAGCAGCTTTTGGTCCAAGAAAGTGTGCTCCTAACCTCTGAAAATAGCCTCCAAGTTTCTGGAATGGAGTGTGGGTTGATAGGCTATGAGTTGGTGTAGAAATGGCGTAGGAGCAAGGGTATTTTGAGGCTTGGAATAGAGAGAGAGGGAGGCTTTAATGCAAGAGCTCCAATGGATTTTTCTAACCCTTAACAATGGAGGGGAGAGGCTGGTTATATAGAGGGAGAGGGGTGGAGAAATGGGGGGAAAACAAATTCAAATTTTCCCCCCAAAAGGGCAGATCCCCGGGCAGGGGTCTGGGTCAAAATAGCTGGCACAGCTGTAAGGAACCAGGAGAGAGGAATTTGGCCGGCCAGGTTCAGGAGGTTCAGGTGGCCGGCTGGCCACCTCCCCTGGCCGGCCGGCCAGGGTCAAAAGGGTCAACAATGATTAGTGGCTGGCCACCCCAAAAAGGTGGCCTCCCATGTGTGTACAACACAGCTGTATGGTCAAAAACTGGAAAAAGTGAACCAGGAGAGAGAAAAACCAACTTTTTAGAGGGGTTCAAAAGGGTCAGGAAGAGTTGATGGCCGGCCTACCCATATTGGTGGCCTCCCATGTGTGTACAACACAATGGTGTGGAGGAAAGTCAGAAAAAGTGACCCGGGAATGGAAAAAGTCAGCTTTCTAGTGAAGAAAACGGGCGATGAAGAGCGATGAAGGAATAAAGCTGGTCTTTAGAACAATTGCTGGCCTCCCACCCTTCTACAACCTTTCTAACAATGAAAATAAGGTCTCTGCCAAAAATGAACCCAAACCGATGTAAAACGAAGGTTCGGGGGCCAAAACGCGCGGCCTGGGGCCCCGAAAACAAGCTGTTAAGCACCGGAGGTGGCGTTCGACCACGAAGTTGGTCTCTCGAGGCACAGTGTCCCTCAAAAGGGAGGAAATAAGGTGTATGCCAAAAACCAGAGCAAACGGAGGTGGTTAAGCGGTCCCGAGCCGAGGCACACGGCCGATGGCACCGGAAATCGGGCTCCAAACGGGAAAAATGGCCTACGGCCACTGAGAGACGATCTACGAGACCTCTTCCTCCCTTCGGGAAGAGAAAACGGAGAAAACGGGGCCTGGTTCGCAAACCGAGGCAAGGAACAAAAGAGTCCGAAAGTTCGGATGCAAGGCTCGTAGCCGAGACTCCGCAACCTCAGAACGAGCACAACATGCAACATCACCGAGCGCTCAGTTGGTGATGCCTGAGTCTTAAGGTCGGTCAAAAATGGGGTGTCTACAGTTGCCCCTCTTTGACAGAACTCGAAAGTCATAAGTGACGGGAGTGAATGTCAAAGCCCAGAAACGACCCATTTTTGACAAGGCCGAAGACTCAGACAACAGGCGAGATAGGCAAAAAGATGTGCCCGCAGGCATGCCCGCAGGCAGGAGGCAAAATGCAAAGCGGTATGCACCAAGTCGGATGTAACTCATGATCATGCAAAGCAGCAAGCTGTAATGAAGCGCACACGCAACAGTTTTAAGCAAGAATGCAAAGCAACAACTCCATTTCATGCAGTTGAAGAATGCGGAGAATCATCGAATTCTCACCATGTCTCACGCGGAGAAGGTACAATACCTGTGCGGCGCGTCTGGTCGTACCAGCCTCAAATGAACCGTACATACAATATCGTGCCTGAAAAAGGAAGAAACTTAACAAGCACAACATAGTTAGCAACATATGTTCAGTGTGATATCGAATGCAGACAAACGCGGTGTTGATGGGTGAGTGCATCGTAATGCGAGAAGCGACGCGCGTGACAATGCAAGTTAAGCACAAGGATATGACAATGCTCGTGAAAAGTGCAGAACAGTGCAAGCGGTGTGCATGAGAATGCAAGTGACGTGCATAACAATGCAGGATAAGCGTAAACTCGAATGCACATTTCGAAATGAAACAACGAGCAAAGTAATGCAAGTTCCGATGAAGATGACTCAATCGCGACCTCCAGTTTATCTCCCGGAGGGGTCACAACATTTTCAAAAAGGATACATCTTGCTCTCGGCGAGTAATGATGAAACACACATTGAAAGTTGGAGTTGAAGTTCCCGCGGAGGGGTTTCGCGACAAAAAGTGCACTTTCCTTGTACTTTCTCGGGTGCCGGGGACTCCAATCATCACCAAAATTTGCAGAGGCCTTGGACACCATGTTGGGAACACTGCCGGCCATGCCTGGTCCAAGGGGGAGGCTGCCGGCCAGGGGTGAGGCAAGATGATGGCCGGCCTGCCAGAAAAGGTGGCCGGCCGGCCACCTAGCCCAAATCCGGGGCAGTTTGGTCTTTTTGCTCTCTTTTCTTTAAATGTGCTTATCCAAAGCACTTTTCCTCACAACTCCAGCTCCGAAATTGCTCTCTCCTCCTTCCCAAACCATTTTCTTCCTCAGATCTGCGCTCTGTACGCGTTTTCCAACGCCCCACGCAAGTTGTTTTCGCGAAATCTTTCAGTTTTCGTCACTTTGAACCGATTAAATTTTGATTTCGGCGCTTCTTTTCTCATTTTCACCACTTGAGGTAAGTTTGTCTCAATATTTGGAAGATTTTCTCGGGAGTTGACTTTTGTTGACTTTTTCATTTCCCGAGAGTTGACTTTCGTTGACTTTTTCCAATTTTGGCTCATTTTGCTCGTTTTTGCTCCTTTTTGCAAATTTTTCGAGATGGCTGGTCATTTCCCTTATGGTGGAGGTCCTCCGGGTGCCGGAGATGATCCCAATATTATGGCTTTACCCCCGAGGATCCGGCCATTCATTCCCAGGAGGTATGACCCTCCGGCGCACATCCTCCCGCAGGCAGTTTTCCACCACTTTACTGATTTTGATGATCGAGCGCCTAGGGATCTGCTTTTGCGAGAGCCGGAGTCCCACCTCTCTTACCAGACACGAGAGGTATTTACTTCACTCTTACATTTTCTGCAATGCATTCTGCATTTTCCGTGCATTTTGTACTTTCGCTATGTTTATCTGCTCACTCAAGCTCACAGCTTGTTTTGAATGTTTAGTTTATAACACCGTATTCTGTTTGCATCTCGAACACACAGTTCAAACACTCTGACTTTCTGAACACGCGGCCCGTATATTGATTGTGAACACACAGCACACTCTTGTTGAGAATTGAACACACAGCCCAAACTTTGAGATGAACACATAGCCCACTGATTTTGAAATCTGAATACAGCTCAAATACTTGATGTTGAACACACAGCTCGTACCGATTGTGAACACGCAGCACACACTTGTTGTCAGTTGAACACGCAGCCCAAACTTTGAATTTCTGAACACACAGCCCTGTAACAAGCCCGCGGGGGACCTCGCTATAGTTCGGACTCGATTTGTTGTCACGGTTCGTAATCTGAACCAAAGAGTCCAAATCCGGCAAATCTTTTTGAGAAAACAGATTTTTGAAAGAAGTGCCAAACATGGACTGCTTTGCCAGATACAGAGTCGCCACCTAAATATTTTATTTTGGGAAATTTAGGAAACCCTGACTCGTTGCCTAAGGCCACGTGTCCATCATCACCAAAGTTGCCTCGGCTCGGGAACTTGGTACGATTGGGGAAGGTCACTTCGTGAGCACCCCCGCTCACCCGATCAAAGATCGACCTCTACTAACCATGATATCTAGTTTTGAAAATATTGTGCTCTTATTCCGGTTATTAGCCTAGATTTACTATGTGATGCGCACAGCATACAAGTATAGACCGGGTCGCCTGAATTGGAACAAAACATTTCATGTTTGTTTTTTGAAAATGGTTTGATGGTGCTACCCGCAGGTAGGCTAAGACGTGGATTTGCCACCCTCGGGTGGGCTTAGAAAAGATGGTTTTGCCACTATCTAGTGGGCTTAAAACTCACAGTTGATAATTTGTCACAATCCAAATAACCCAACCTTCACCCACAGGCATTCAAGGCAGTTATATCACATAAGCAGTTAGTCTCATGGTAAGCATGCTATTCATGGCAGTCACTCACACGCATGCAAGGATGCTAAAGCATAAAACTCACCGAGTACTCCATGCCAAAACAGAAACCGATTAGAAATGCATGCATGATCCTAAATATACAGAAATGCCTAATGCAACACATGCAAAAATGCAACTATAGCAGGCTCGGCTATTCTAAACATGGCGTATGGAATGCTACAGCTAACATGTATTCAACTTAGAATTGAAATACAAATGCAGTTAGTATGATGCGCCGAGCCCGGTGCATGCAAAACAGATGAATGAATGCAAACATGCTATCATACTGTATGCTAATTGAAACATGCCCTAATCTAACCATCATAAGCTGGTAAATAAAAGGGAAGAAAGACGTGGGGTTGGAAGACATACATCACACTCACGCACACTTATTACAATTATGCCCTCGCGCAGAGGGTCCGAATAAATAATATACAGTCCCAAATGAATAGTACAGTCCGAATAAATACAAAATCCTAATTAATTTATAGATTAATCTAGGAAAGCATTAAAACTAGCATGCAAGCTAGGGACTGCCTCGACTCCGCTCCGGATGATGAATGATGCATGTTCGGCGCGGAAATCCATCGCGATGCCCCGATTAGCCTCTGTTTGCAATTGTTCTTGGAAAGCGTGCCAAGCTCCGGAAGGCTGCTGATTCTTGATTTGCTGCAACAGAGAGCAGGAAAGGGGCATGGCAATGTATTTTCACAAATGTATGCATGCCTCGATCCTCGTGCCACCAATCACGCATCTCGATACATGATGGCCGAGGAGTCGAATTGCACAACTCAGTATGGAATGAATGCACATGAAAATACAACTAAGACCTAACTCCATCATGGACAATCCGGAGTGTCGGTGACTGGGGAATTGAGACACGTTCCGTCACTCGGAGTACGAAACGTACCTCGTTTCCCGTGCTCGGGCTAACTCCTATCCCAAACACAATGCAATATGCGTGACATGCATGGATGCAACTAAGATGCAACCTACACCTAACATGCACAATGCTATGAAATGGCATACACGATGCACGAGGTAACATGGCATACACAATGCGCTAATATACAACCTAGCATACACAATGCTGTGAAATGAAATAGCATACACAATGCATAATGGGCTTACACCAACACAAGTGGACCTCAGCCACACTCACATAGGAGGCCATTAGATGAAAATGAGACACTCGAGATGCGTGCACACGTGCACGCAAACCGAGGACCGACCCTAAGGCACGAATGCCACTCTAACAAGACATGGCAAGGCATGGAATATGACACTAAGCATGCAAATTTCAGTACCAAAATATGATGCAAAACAGCCCCAAACATGGAAAATGGCACCCGATACATAGAATGAGACCCGAAACATGAAATTAGGTACATGGAATGGCCTAAGGCTATGCAAAGCATGCATTATTTGAACATGAAGTGTGAAGACAGAATCAAGACAGTCCCAAAACAAGCATATTTACAGTTTTAAGCAAGGCCAAACAGTGAACACAAATAGGACTAAGCTAGCATGCAAAAAATGGCCCGTAAGAGAGATAATGAAGCAAGTGGCAGCTTCTGGCCACAAACAGAGAGGGCCCTTCAACAATGTTGAAAGGGGCCCAAAATATAGCATTTTACAGTTGATGACCAGACCCAAAACAGTGCACAAGCATGCTTAAAAATACTATGCAAATAAGGCCTAAAAAGAGGTTTAAACACAAAGTACAAAAAGGATGCCTCAAACAGTAAAAGACCCTTAATGAACACATGAAGAGGGGGTCAAAATAAGGCCATTTGTAGTTCGGACCAGAGCCCAAAAACAGAAGCACAAGAGGCTAACAAATCATGCAAAAATAAGGCCAAAAGAGGGATATAAAGGCAAGTGATATGTGGAAGCCTCAAACAGTGAGGAGCCCTTCAACAATGTTGAAGAAGGGCTCAAAATATGCCACTTTACAGTTTATGACAGAGCTCAAAACAGTTTATACATAGGCCAAAATACTACACAAGAAAAGGCATACAAGAGAGCCAAAGAGGCAAGTGTACCTAGGGACCTTAAACAGGGAGGACCCTTAAACAAACATGAAATAGAGCTCAAAAAAATGCTATTTTCAGTTAGGGTCGGAGCTCAAAAAAGTAAGCACAAGGAGCTAGAATATGAACCAAGAAAAGGGTCAAAAAGGGGAGAAGAGGACTTACCCTTGAAGACTAATCTTTGACAGCCTTTTGGACCAAAATGCAGCACTCCTAGGCTCTGAAGAACAACCTCAAGCTGCTGGAATGGAGAATGGAAGGGTGGGGCTATGGGTTGGTGAAGAACCAAGGGGGTTTTTAAGGCTTAGAGTAGAGAGAGAGAGAGATTTAATGTGAGAGCTCCAAACCAAAATTTTCTAACCCCTAAAACCAGAGCTGGGGGGGTGTTTATATAGGCAAAAGAGTGGGGAAAAGGGGGGAAATTGAAATTCAAATTTCCCCCAAAAAGGCCAAAAAGTGAGATAAAGAGGCAAGTGATAGCTGCTGGCTCAAACCGAAGAGAGCCCTTCAACAAAGTTGAAGAGGGGCTCAAAACAAGACATTTTGTAGTTTATGACCAAGTCCAAAACAGCTCACAAGTAAGCCTAAAATACCATGCAAAAATAGGCCTAAAAGAGAGTTAAAGAGGCAAGTGATAGTAGGAGACCTCAAAAGCAAAAGGTCCTTAATCAAACATGAAAAGGAGCTCAAAATATGACTATTTACAGTTTGGGTCGGAGCCCAACAATGCTTGCAAGCAAGGCTCGGGGGCCAAAACGCGCAGCCCGGGGCCCCGAAAACTGACTGTTAGGCACCGGGAGTGGTGTTCGACCACGAAGTCGGTCTCTCGGACCACAGTGTCCCTCAAAAGGGAGGAAATAAGGTATGTGCCAAAAACCGGAGCAAACGGAGGTGGTTAAGCGGTCCCGAACCGAGGCACACGGCCGTCGGCTCCGAAAAACCGGAAACCGGGCTCCAAACGGGAAAAATGGCCTACGACCACGAAACGTAGCCTACGGCCACTGAGAGATGATCTACGAGACCTCTCCCTCCCTTCGGGAGAGAAAACAGAGAAAACGGAGCCTGGTTCGCAAACCGAGGCAAAGCACAAAAGAGTCCTCCGGAGGCAAGGCTCGCAGCTAGGACTCCGCAACCTCAGAACGAGCACAACATGCAACATCACCAAGCGCTCAATCGGTGACATCTGAGTCTTAAGGTCGGTCAAAAATGGGGTGTCTACAGTTGCCCCTCTTTGACAGAACTCAAAAGTCATAAGAATGACGGGAGTGAATGTCAAAGCCCAGAGACGACCCATTTTTGACAAGGCCGAAGACTCAGACAAACAGGTGAGATAAACAGAGATGTGCCCGCAGGCGCGCCCGCAGGCAGGGGGGGCAAAATGCAACTGGCAATGCAAGACGCCGAAGGTGACTCAATGATCATGCAAATGCAGCAAGCTGTAATGAAGCACATATTCACAATAGATGCAACAGTTTTAAGCAAAATGCAAAGCAACAACTCCATTTCATGCAGTTAAGAATGCGGAGAATTTATTCAATTCTCGCCACGTCTCACACGGAGAAATACAATACCTGCGTGGTTCGTCTGGTCGCACCAGCCTCAAATGAACCGTACATACAATATCGTGTGCCTCATGGTGCTGGGGATCTCTCGCTTCTTCTTGGTCGAACCACAGGTGCTACTTTTCTCCATGACTATGGTTGCAGCTTTCCCTATTCTCCAACACGGTGACAGACTAGGTTGGATCAGTATCCAGAATTGAGGCGCATACAGATGCTATCTCAATCTATGGGGCTGCCATACAGATTTCAAGCCGAGGATATACCCCTAGGTATTTAAACCAGACTCTAGTCTCGGAAATCCCGAACCTTTGCGTTCTAGGCATGAGCCATTCGAACTCTAGTTTCCACCGTCTCAGTTGGTCTCCTAGGAACTCACCGCTAACACAAACAGGTGGCTATACCAGACCATCGGAAGTCGTTCGGGCACGACAAACACCAAAGGAATTGCACCTTTAGAAGATTTAAGGTCTCCTAGACCGGGCAATAAAACAGACATGATGCCATGGATGTAATAGATGTGATGCAATAGAGAGTGCAATAGATGCAAAATGGTGACGTACGCTAACCACGCTGGACTCGTGAGTGGAGGAAGAATAAAGAAAATCAATCAGGAGCGCGTTCTACGCAACCTAAGGTAAATTCCAGACACGCTGAAATCGTGTGAGGAAGGGGACAAAGAGAGAAACATAGGGACTTATCCCATGTTTCGGAATGGTGTGAGCATTGGAACGTATTCCGACACTTTTAACCGAAGAGGGAGAACATAGGACGTATCCCGGCATTCAGAATGGTGTACGATCCGGCATTTCAGTAGAATGATGGCGTCGCATTGGAACGTATTCCGAACGTTTTCCGAACCTTTACCAAAAGGGGGAGAAACCTAGGACGTTCGGGAGTTTCAGAATGGTGTGAGAATTTGAACGTATTCCGAACGCTTTTAACCAAAGAGGAGAAACCTAGGGACGTATCCGGCGTTTCAGAATGGATGGATGGTGTGAGCATTTGAACGTATTCCGAACGCTTTTAACCAAAGAGGAGAAACCTAGGGACGTATCCCGGTGTTTCGGAATGGTGTGAGCATTGGAACATGTTCGAACGCTTTTAACCGAAGAGGGAGAAACATAGGGACGTATCCCGGCATTTCGGAATGGTGTGAGCATTGAACATCGTATTGAACGACGCTTTAACAAAGAGGGAGAAACCTAGGGACGTATCCCGGGTTTCAGAATGGTGGATTGAAGTTTCGAACGCTTTTAACCAAGGGAGTATAGAAAAAGGGTGTAGAAGTGAGCATTAGAACGTAGCGCTTTTACCGAAGAGGAGAAACATAGGGACGTATCCTGGCGTTTCAGAATGTGTGAGCATTGGAACGTATTCCGAACGCTTTTAACCAAAGGAGGTCTAACCCGTCGCACGCGCGAGGGGAAAGAATGATAATTGCAAGTGAAAAGGTGCATAACAATGCAAGTAATGAGCATAACAATGCTAGATAGATGTGCATAATCAATGCAATGAATGAGCATAACAATGCTAGTGAAGTGGGTGCATAACAATGCAATTGGAACGTGCATCACAATGCAAGTGAAGTGGGTGCATAACAATGCAAGTGGAAGTGCATCGCAATGCAAGCGAAATGGGTGCATAACAATGCAAGTAAAGAGTGTTTATGACGATGCAATATAGGTTCACAAGGCAGTGCGAGTGAGGTGTACAAGAGAAGTGCAATAAAATGCACTTTCTATGCGAGTATGGGGGCATTTTCTATGCAACATGGAAAGCATATTCTATGCGATATTGAAGACAAGCATATTCTATGCAGAATCGAAAGCAAGCATATTCTATGCATGAATCATAACGAGGCGTGGCACGCATGCAACAAAAGTGTATATGAAAGCTCACATGCTATGCAATAGAGGGGCATCAAACATGTACTCTGGTGCCTCCGATTTACCTCTCAGAGGTCTTGGCAACACGCTCAGCTCAAAAGGGGACACCCTGTCTATATTGGCGAGAGATAACATCCGCAGTTGCTTTAATCGCTGTTCTGACTTGAAGCAGGCTTAAGCTTGGGGTCGAGGTACACTCATACTCTAGAGAAATGGCGAGGCCTGAAAAGGTATATCTGGAATACAATCACGGAATTTTCTGAAGTTAAAGCACACTCAGATGCTTCCATTTTTCCCTCTTTTCTTTTGCTTTGCAGTCTGGAACCTAAATAGCTTCAGATAGGTCCTTGTTTTACTATTCTGACATGACCTGGGTTGAACTCTGCGGCTTTATGAAAGAACTGATCCTTTTTTGCACAAATGTGGAGAACGACATGGCACTCTGAGCACAAAACGATTTTTGAAATTGAAATGAGAAAAGGGTTCTCAACCGGGTATTGAGCCTACAACTGACCACAGCCAAAACGACTCAACAATGGAAAACAAAAGTAGAACGACCTAAACACAACTCAACAAAGGAAAAACAAGGTAAAATGACCTAAACACATCTGTTGACACTCAAACGACTCAAAACAAGAAACGAGACAAACAAGACGCACAAACACAACACTCAGCTGTGTTACAAAGGCGAGAGACCTCCTGGTGCACGAGGAGCCAGTTTCTCCGGGTAGTGTTTCCCACCCTTTCTCATTTGTGATTCTCACATCACTCTGGCACTCAATCTCTTGTTTTCTGAAAAAGCCCTTTTCTCACTTTTTCTCTCATCGCACATCTCTCTATTCTTCAATCTCTCATTTTTCAATCCCTCCCCTGGGTGGTTGATGGATAAACAGAAAGTTATGGGCTCTTGCCCCTAGCATTCCGCTAGATTCTTCTTCTTCTGCACGCAGCTAGTGAGTTTCTCCCACAGAGGGGCTGTGCTACAACTGGGTGTGTAGCAAATCTGCAGCTGACATCGGTTGACGATGCTCTGCTGGGGAGTTTGGACGTGATCAGATCTGTCCAGATGAGGGAGTGGAATATCTTGATCCATTCCAGTTCGTGCTTCGCACTTGGCTTGATACCTCGTTGCTCGGAAGGTGAGAGAGCTTTCAGCCCTTTGTTGTGCCCTTTTCTGGCGAATACGGTGCTCTTTCCGGCAAGTAGAGTGCCCTTTCTAGCAAGTATTTTGACAAAGGGGAAAAGACAGAACACCTGACTCAACTGTGCCCCTAGTTCATTATTTTGACCATTTTTGTTTTGATTTTCTACTAAAACAATTTTAACCAAAATGAGAGTTAGATTAACGCGCTTGTTCGATTTTCTGATTCAAAATCATGCAAGTTAGGTTATGAGCACTGAAAATTTTCCTTTTTGGGTCCAGGAAAAGGGTCCAGTTTTGGAAAAAAAAAATGGAATAGTTTTTGAGAGAAAATCAGTCAACCTTAGTAAAAATTCTCAAAAACTGTTTTTGTAATCGGCCACTGCTCAACGAGCATAGAACCCACTCTCGAGATGCACAACCTCAAATCTGAAGAAAAATTGCCCCTTGCTTGAAGAGAGCTGCATGGCAACGGAAAGTTGCCCCTTGTTTGAACGACATCGCGGCGCATTGAATGGCAACGGAAAGTTGCCCCTTGTTTGAATGGCACCGCAGCGCATTGTAGTCAATCCTCAGAGTGACGAACACAACCAAATCCTCAGATACAAAGAAGACAAAGATGACCAGAACCATCGCATGAACACAATCAAATTGAAGTGTTTTACGGCTGGACTTCAGAATGAAGTTGCCTACGTATCCCAAAGATGGGAATCAAGCCTTACGTAGTTCGGGGTTAAGGTACACTCGGGTATTTAACCTCTCCTTTTTAGGCTCTAACTTTTGCCAAGGCGCCCGTTGCAGGTTTTCAACCTTGCGAGCTTTGTTTTTCTTTTCTTTTCATTCTTTTCTTTTCATTTTCATTTCTTTTCTTCTTTTTCCCTTTTTTCTTTTTCTTCATTTCTTCTTCTTTTTTTTTCATTCTTCTCTTTTCTTCTTTTTTCTTTTTTGCTTTTTGTATATATTTTTCTTGCTCTAACTTTTGCCTGGGTCGCCCTTCCGGGTTTTCGGCCCAGCGAGCCTCTCAAAGGGTAAAAGTGTAGCTTGGTCCATGCCAAATGGTTGTAAGGTTTTGAGGCCATCCGTATCCAGGAGAGTGGCTGTTGATTTGCAAGATGACTCATCTTCGGCTCTTCGAGCACATCTGACATCTTTGCCCCTAGTTCGAAGGGTACTTCTATTCTAGCTTTGCAAGCTTCTTCTGGTCTCTTGATCCGACTTTCCTGGCCTCTTGTTCGAGGGCTACTTCAAATCTGGCCACACAGGCCTCACATTGTAGTTGACCGTGGAACATTCTGAATCCCAGTTCAAGGTTTGAAAGTGAGGGGTCGAGTCTCGAGGCTAAGAGCGATCCTAAGCTGTAAAATCTCAAGAGCGATTCTACACAGGTCTTCGCAGGACCGCGCAAAACATTTTTTTGAAAGTTTTTAAGAAAGCGACAAATCGCTCGCGCTGAAGACAGTGTAGAACCAATCTGGATCAAGCCAGGATCCTTCCAGTACTCACACTAACAAGCATGATTTCATTCATTAAGGGCTTAGCACGCCTCTCTTTCTCTCAATTGATCAAAATTTTGCAAAACCCGAGGAATTCCTTCCTCTTCGTTTTCACCGCAGTGTTCAAAAAGCTTTTGGAAAACTTAGGTCGATGCAATGAATTCAAGGAACAGAAAAGACACAGCTTCTAGTCAAATACTGCCATCTCATTTGGAATTTCTAGTACAACTGGCACACGGCAGAAGCAAACACAAAAGCATGAAAAACCACTGTTGTTCATTCAAATCTGTTGGCGTTACTGGCTCCAAGGCAGAAATAGACTCAAAACAAAACGAAAAGACAAACACAAAAACAAAATGGTGACGCCCGAGGTAACACCCCCCCCCCCGGGAATACCCAACTCTTATACAACAGGACTGACTCGATACAGCAAGACAGACCCAAAACAAAAGAGACTGACTCAAAACAAAAAGACAGGCTCAAAAACAAAACAATAAGACTGACCCAATACCTAAGTCAGAATGTACAAAAACCAACATTCACAAATGCTCAAAACAGTGCGTGCCATCCACTATATCTGGAGTAAACTGAGCGCTGCCCGCAGGTGGTTCATCCCCCGATCACATCACATTATCCCCCAAGTTCACCGATCCAGTGCCGATAGACTTTGCTGAGCTCGGCGGGAGGATGACCCCGTTGTCAAATAGATCCTGTACTTCATGGCGAAGACAGAAGCAGTTGTCGGTAGTATGGCTAGTTTGCTGATGGTACGCGCAGTACTGGGTAGCATCATGTGTAGCCGGAAGAGGGTTCGGGAGAGGCCGAGGCTCAAGGGGTTTGAGATGGCCTTGTCTAACAAGGATTTGGAGAGCTTTGGACAAAGGCATATAGAGGGCATGGAAGACCCTCCGACCTCGGGGTTGGTACTTCAAGGTTTGTGGATTTTTGCTAGGCGCACCAGCAAAGGGATTGGCAGGTGCTGGCCTGGTTTGCTGATCTCTTCCGAGTGGAGGATTAGAGCTAACAGGATCATTTCTAGTACAACATCCCTTGTCTCGGCTTGCCCCTTGATTCAGACTGCCCCCAACTTAAGTGGCAAAAGTATCATCCACAGTTTTTGCGATCACTGCAAGCACTTGCTGTTTGTTCAGTCCTTCGGCTTTCAAAGCCTCAACAGGGAACAGAAGATGTTCATGGGGATCCATGCCCGCCCCTACCTTGTTCTTTCCACTCGCCTCCACTTTGCCAAGGGATTGGCCTCCCTCAAATGCAGCCCGCCCCGAGACTGGGGAGCCTTTTGACATGAACTCCCTGGTAGGCGATGTGGTTGATGATGGAGCCAAAACTCTAAAGGTTAAATCTGCCACTATTCTCTGAAGATCTTCAATCATGCTCCCCAGCTCAGAAGTAGTGGGTTTACGGGTTTGAGATGATTGGGGTTCAAGTGCATCCATCGTGCTTAAGCCCATGCTTTCCGGGATAAACATCTCGGGCTTGAGTATATGGGTCGGGGTGTATATACTGGGGTTGTAGGTGGGTGGCAGTGTATGGCTGAGATTGAGATGGGGAGGTGACGAGTCAGTACTAACCTGAGGTCCTTTTGGTGGAGCTAGGGTCTCTTCATCAATAAGATCCTGAATCTTATGGCGGAGGCGGATGCAACGGTTCGTATCATGACCGTGCTGTTGATGGTAGGCACAGTATTTGCTGGGGTTATGTCTGGCAGGGAGTGGGTTTGGCAAAGGTTGAGGATTAAGGGGTTTGAGATGCCCTATTTCCATCAGGACTTTTAATGCGCTGGTTAGGCTCATATGGAGGGGGGTGAAAAATCTACCCTGAGCTCGGGCTGGGCTGGCTATTTGTAGGTTAGCCTTGGCAAAAGGGTCGGCTATGGCGACTGTGTTGACTTTAGCAGGTTTGGAAATAGTGCTACCGCCAGCATTGGTACTCTCGACTGGGAGCCTTACGGCAACCTCGGTGGACCTATCCTCAATGTCGTGAATGGAGTTAAGGCCCTGTGCCCTTTTGAATTGCTTCTCAAGGTTCACAATTTTCACTGCAGTCGGATTGAATTCATTAACATCAGAGAGACGAAGCCTCTCAGTAGGCTGCACCAGGGTTGTGGAAACTCGAGCTTGAGTCAACCTTTCTCGAGGATCTGGACCCTGCAAATCTTCAGCTGATAGAAGTGGGTCAAAGTTTGGCTGGGGTCCCAAAGCTGGATACGAAACAGATGCCCCAGATGGGCGTTGCGTTTCAGCACTGGTCTTATCCTGCATTGCAGTTCCCTAATTTAACGCTGCTATCATGGCCACAAATTCTTCCGAACCCTGTGCCATCACGGGTCTGCTGATGATGTGACTGGTGACTGTCGGATCTGATGAACAAATGAACCCTGATTGGCCTTTCTTTGCCTTGCCTCAGCGAAAGAACACTGGTTGCCCTTGAATTGAATCTCTGACCTGACAAAGTCTATTGACACGCGTCCAATGAAACTGGGGGATATCGGAGCCTTCTGAAGCTATGGTTCCAAGACTACCTAGCAAAAGGGAAAACAGAGAGTATCTCAGCCTGATTTCACGATAACCCATATGAGCCGAGCTGAATGACTGTGCCCCTACAGAATTCTGCCCGTAAACTGATACCCTCAGGTAAACTGAATCCCAAAATTCTAAACTGGTGCCCGCAGGCCTGATACCCAAACTACTGAACTGGTGTCCGCAGGCCTGATGCCCAAACTTGTAGACTGATACATGCATTCCCTGTAGAGATGCACTCTAAAGCACATAACAAGCAAGTGAGAGCCAAAACACCCCTATGTTGGGGTAGGGTTTTCCCTGTCCTATTTTATCAGGAGCTAGGGCTTCACTACGCACGCAGCGGTTTCAAACAACCTATATCGGGTAAGCAACCTGTCCTAGTTTGGAATGGTCACTATGGATTTCAATATGCACTAGGTCAAATGGTCAAAAGGGTGCCCCGGTAAAACCGGGGTTTGTGTTCCCATACTGGCAGAGCCCACAACCGGTCAGCCTTATGGTCATGCCTTGACAAGACAAGCCTCCGGCAAACCGTTCAGGAATAGCAGATGGCAAACACGGTGTCCTAGGCGCACCAATGCAAATGCAATGCAAAGAAACACACAAGTGTAGTCAAAGCCAGATATCATGAGTTCGAGTCAAGTTCTCTAAATCTCCAGCAGAGTCGCCAGAAACTGTAACAAGCCCGCGGGGGACCTCGCTACAGTTCGGACTCGATTTGTTGTCACGGTTCGTAATCTGAACCAAAGAGTCCAAATCCGGCAAATCGTTTTGAGAAAACAGATTTTTGAAAGAAGTGCCAAATATGGACTGCTTTGCCAGATACAGAGTCGCCACCTAAATATTTTATTTTGGGAAATTTAGGAAACCCTGACTCGTTACCTAAGGCCACGTGTCCGTCATCACCAAAGTTGCCTCGGCTCGGGAACTTGGGTACGATTGGGGAAGGTCACTTCGTGAGCACCCCCGCTCGCCCGATCAAAGATCGGCCTCTACTAACCATGATATCTAGTTTTGAAAACATTGCATGCTCTTATTCCGGTTATTAGCCTAGATTTACTATGTGATGCGCACAGCATACAAGTATAGACCGGGTCGCCTGAATTGGAACAAAACATTTCATGTTTGTTTTTTGAAAATGGTTTGATGGTGCTACCCGCAGGTAGGCTAAGACGTGGATTTGCCACCCTCGGATGGGCTTAGAAAATATGGTTTTGCCACTATCTAGTGGGCTTAAAACTCACAGTTGATAATTTGTCACAATCCAAATAACCCAACCTTCACCCACAGGCATTCAAGGCAATTATATCACATAAGCAGTTAGTCTCATGGTAAGCATGCTATTCATGGCAGTCACTCACACGTATGCAAGGATGTAAAGCATAAAACTCACCGAGTATTCCAAGCCAAAACAGAAACCGATTAGAAATGCATGCATGATCCTAAATATACAGAAATGCCTAATGCAACACATGCAAAAATGCAACTATAGCAGGCTCGGCTATTCTAAACATGGCGTATGGAATGCTACAGCTAACATGTATTCAACTTAGAATTGAAATACAAATGCAGTTAGTATGATGCGCCGAGCCCGGTGCATGCAAAACAGATGAATGAATGCAAACATGCTATCATACTGTATGCTAATTGAAACATGCCCTAATCTAACCATCATAAGCTGGTAAATAAAAGGGAAGAAAGACGTGGGGTTGGAAGACATACATCACACTCACGCACACTTATTACAATTATGCCCTCGCGTAGAGGGTCCGAATAAATAATATACAGTCCCAAATGAATAGTACAATCCGAATAAATACAAAATCCTAATTAATTTACAGATTAATCTAGGAAAGCATTAAAACTAGCATGCAAGCTAGGGACTGCCTCGACTCCGCTCCGGATGATGAATGATGCATGTTCGGCGCGGAAATCCATCGCGATGCCCCGATTAGCCTCTGTTTGCAATTGTTCTTGGAAAGCGTGCCAAGCTCCGGAAGGCTGCTGATTCTTGATTTGCTGCAACAGAGAGCAGGAAAGGGGCATGGCAATGTATTTTCACAAATGTATGCATGCCTCGATCCTCGTGCCACCAATCACGCATCTCGATACATGATGGCCGAGGAGTCGAATTGCACAACTCAGTATGGAATGAATGCACATGAAAATACAACTAAGACCTAACTCCATCATGGACAATCCGGAGTGTCGGTGACTGGGGAATTGAGACACGTTCCGTCACTCGGAGTACGAAACGTACCTCGTTTCCCGTGCTCGGGCTAACTCTTATCCCAAACACAATGCAATATGCGTGAATGCAACTAAGATACGACCTAACATGCACAATGCTATGAAATGGCATACACGATGCACGAGGTAACATGGCATACACAATGCGCTAATATACAACCTAGCATACACAATGCTGTGAAATGAAATAGCATACACAATGCATAATGGGCTTACACCAACACAAGTGGACCTCAGCCACACTCACATAGGAGGCCATTAGATGAAAATGAGACACTCGAGATGCGTGCACACGTGCACGCAAACCGAGGACCGACCCTAAGGCACGAATGCCACTCTAACAAGACATGGCAAGGCATGGAATATGACATATAAGCATGCAAATTTCAGTACCAAAATATGATGCAAAACAGCCCCAAAACATGGAAACATGGCACCCGATACATAGAATGAGACCCGAAACATGAAATTAGGTACATGGAATGGCCTAAGGCTATGCAAAGCATGCATTATTTGAACATGAAGTGTCAAGACAGAATCAAGACAGTCCCAAAACAAGCATATTTACAGTTTTAAGCAAGGCCAAACAGTGAACACAAATAGGACTAAGCTAGCATGCAAAAAATGGTCCCGTAAGAGAGATAATGAAGCAAGTGGCAGCTTCTGGCCACAAACAGAGAAGGGCCCTTCAACAATGTTGAAGAGGGGCCCAAAATATAGCATTTTACAGTTGATGACCAGACCCAAAACAGTGCACAAGCATGCGTAAAATACTATGCAAAATAAGGCCTAAAAAGAGGTTTAAACACAAAGTACAAAAAGGATGCCTCAAACAGTAAAAGACCCTTAATGAACACATGAAGAGGGGGTCAAAATAAGGCCATTTGTAGTTCGGACCAGAGCCCAAAAACAGAAGCACAAGAGGCTAACAAATCATGCAAAAATAAGGCCAAAAGAGGGATATAAAGGCAAGTGATATGTGGAAGCCTCAAACAGTGAGGAGCCCTTCAACAATGTTGAAGAAGGGCTCAAAATATGCCACTTTACAGTTTATGACAGAGCTCAAAACAGTTTATACATAGGCCAAAATACTACACAAGAAATAGGCATACAAGAGAGCCAAAGAGGCAAGTGGTACCTAGGGACCTTAAACAGGGAAGGACCCTTAAACAAACATGAAATAGAGCTCAAAAAAATGCTATTTTCAGTTAGGGTCGGAGCTCAAAAAAGTAAGCACAATGAGCTAGAATATGAACCAAGAAAAGGGTCAAAAAGGGGAGAAGAGGACTTACCCTTGAAGACTAATCTTTGACAGCCTTTTGGACCAAAATGCAGCACTCCTAGGCTCTGAAGAACAACCTCAAGCTGCTGGAATGGAGAATGGAAGGGTGGGGCTATGGGTTGGTGAAGAACCAAGGGGGTTTTTAAGGCTTAGAGTAGAGAGAGAGAGAGATTTAATGTGAGAGCTCCAAACCAAAATTTTCTAACCCGTAAAACTAGAGCTGGGGGGGTGTTTATATAGGCAAAAGAGTGAGGGAAAAGGGGGGGAAATTGAAATTCAAATTTCCCCCCAAAAAGGCCAAAAAGTGAGATAAAGAGGCAAGTGATAGCTGCTGGCCTCAAACCGAAGAGATCCCTTCAACAAAGTTGAATAGGGGCTTAAAAAAAGACATTTGTGGTTTATGACCAAGTCCAAAACAGCTCACAAGTAAGCCTAAAATACCATGCAAAAATAGGCCTAAAAGAGAGTTAAGAGGCAAGTGATAGTAGGAGACCTCAAAAAGCAAAAGGTCCTTAATCAAACATGAAAAGGAGCTCAAAATATGACTATTTACAGTTTGGGTCGGAGCCCAACAATGCTTGCAAGCAAGGCTCGGGGGCCAAAACGCGCAGCCCGGGGCCCCGAAAACTGACTGTTAGGCACCGGGAGTGGTTTCGACCACGAAGTCGGTCTCTCGGACCACAGTGTCCCTCAAAAGGGAGGAAATAAGGTATGTGCCAAAAACCGGAGCAAACGGAGGTGGTTAAGCGGTCCCGAACCGAGGCACACGACCGTCGGCTCCGAAAAACCGGAAACCGGGCTCCAAACGGAAAAAATGGCCTACGACCACGAAACGTAGCCTACGGCCACTGAGAGATGATCTACGAGACCTCTCCCTCCCTTCGGGAAGAGAAAACAGAGAAAACGGAGCCTGGTTCGCAAATCGAGGCAAAGCACAAAAGAGTCCGGAAGTCCGGAGGCAAGGCTCGCAGTTAGGACTCCGCAACCTCAGAACGAGCACAACATGCAACATCACCAAGCGCTCAATCGGTGACGTCTGCGTCTTAAGGTTGGTCAAAAATGGGGTGTCTACAAGCCTCAAATTGATGGTGAACACGCAGCACACACTGATTGAGAGTTGAACACGCAGCCCAAACGCTTGAATTCTGAACACACGGCCCATTGTTGAGGTGAACACACAGCACACACTGATTGAGAGTTGAACACGCAGTCCAAATACTGAGATGAACACACAGCCCATACTTTGATGTCGAACACACAGCTCGTTGTTGAGGTGAACACACAGCACACACTGATTGAGAATTGAACACGCAGCCCAAACTTTGAGATGAACACACAGCCCACACTTTGATATCTAAACACACAGCCCAGATTCTGTATCTGATTTGATTTTGCACACAACTTATACATTTCATTTGCACGCAGCCTATTCAGTTCATTTGCACGCAGCTTATACATTTCATTCTGAAACTAAATACATGTGTTCATCCTGAATGCAGGTGACTTATCGCGCTACGCGAGGATATGGCTCTATCACGGCGAGAGAGTGGTACGCTGAGCTCCCGGAGGCTGTCCGGGGTTTGGGCCCTTTTGCACTGGGATCTCCCGTTGTCCTGCCAGTAGGACACTGATGGGTGCTTTGGTAGAGAGATGGTGGGACACCACCAACTCCTTCCATTTCTCTGCCACTGGGGACTTGACTATGACCCCATTTGACTTCGCCGTACTGACGAGCCTCGATGTGGGAGGCAGGGCTATCCCATATGACGAGGATATGGGCCAGTGGGAGGCCGCTTGGATATACTTATTGGGGGCTCGCCCGCCAGTTGACCGATCTTCGGGCAGAGTCCGATACACCTGGTTCTCTTCTCATTTCAGGAGGGCGGAGATGGAGCCTGAGACTCCTGAGGAGGTGGCACAGTACACCCGTGGATTTCTGATGTTCCTTTTCGGGACCACTCTGTTCGCCGATAGGGGGAACACTGTCGGGCTATATCTTTTGAGCGCTCTAGTGGACCTATCATAGGTCAGTCGATATGATTGGGGTGGCGCCAGCCTGGCTACTCTCTACTACTATATGAGCGCGACCTCCCGCGGACGGGGGAACATGGTCGGTGGCTATTGGAGGGCCTGGAAGGTACTTTCTGCCCTCCTAATTTACATTTCTGCTTCTCATTACTTGTACATTGCACACACGGCGCACTTTACATTCTGTACCTTGTACTTTGCTCTTAGCATTTTGTATTTACATCCTGCACTCAGCATTCTGTATTCTGATGGCTACTGTTCTGTTTTTCACAGCTATGGGTCTACGCGTACTTCCCGATATTGGCTCCAGAGCTTGAGGTGGAGGTGCCCCTCGTGACCCCATATTCACTCGTATTCGAGGGCCAGCAGCGGCCGAGATCTCGGGAGTCTTTCCTCTACCTACGGCAGTACTTTGATACAGTGCGGCCGTCAGAGGTATTTCGGAACTCTCAGTTCTTCATGTTTCTGATCTTTGATTTATCTTGTACATTCACAATTTCTGATTAGCTTATACATCGGTTATCCGCAGATCTCGTGGCAGCCCTGGGCGCCTTTAGGCAGAGACCTCCGATTCCAGTTTACCGGAGCGTGGGGTGCCTCTCGGTATAGGATCCTGTTCGAGGGGCCCGTTGGTAGGGCCTGGTTTTTGGGGGATCGCTTCTTGCAGCAGGTATGGGGCTACCCTACTCAGCACCTTCCTTCAGCGCCTCCGGACGACATGCGGACCGTTGATAGGCTCTCTCCTCAGGATGTCGTCATTGCTATGCAGGGTACCGATGCATTCTTACATCTGGAGCAGGGGGAGTATGCGACCTATCGTCATACATACTTGATGCCTCCACTGACAGGAGTCCGTACTCCGGCGAGGAGGTCTGCTGGTATGCCTTCGTCGAGCCGGGCTCGGACTGCAGATGTCCCTTCCACCAGCAGGGCTGGTACGTCTAGAGGCGGAGGTGGACTGGTTCCCCTGATCTCCGACTCATCATCATCCTGGATGGCCAGATATGCTGTAGACATCCCATTTTTGACCGACCTTAAGACTCAGACGTCACCGATTGAGCGCTCGGTGATTTGCATATTGTGCTCGTGCGGAAGTTTCAGAGTCTCGGCTGCGAGCCTTGCCTGCGGACTTTCGGGCTCTTTCATGTCTTGCCTCGGTTTGCGAACCAGGCTCCGTTTTCTCTGTTTTCTCTTCCCAAAGGGAGAGAGAGGTCTCGTAGATCATCTCTCAGTGGCTGTAGGCTACGTTTCGTGGTTGTAGGCCATTTTTCCCGTTTGGAGCCCGGTTTCCGATTTTTCGGAGCCGACGGCCGTGTGCCTCGGTTCGGGACCGTTTAACCACCTCCGTTTGCTCCGGTTTTTGCACATACCTTATTTCCTCCCTTTTGAGGGACACTGTGGTCTGAGAGACCGACTTCGTGGTCGAACACCACTTCCGGTGCCTAACAGTCAGTTTTCGGCCCGGCGCGCGTTTTCGGCCCCGAACCTTCATTTTGCATCAGTTTGAGTTCATTTTTGGCAGGGACCTCTGTTTCATTGTTAGGAAGGTCGTAGAAGAGTGGGAGGCTAGTAATTGTTCTGACAACCAGTTTTATTTCTTCATCGCCCTCCGTCGCCCGTTTTTCTCACTAGAAAGCCAATGTTGACCACCCTTAGACCACTTTTTCTAGCCCTAAACCACATATTTGTGTTGTAGACACCTGGGAGGCCACCAATATCACATGGCCGGCCAATAATTGTGTGTGACCCTTTTGAACCCCTCCTAAAAGTGGCCTTTTCTCTCTCCTGGTTCACTTTCTCCAGTTTTTGATCACATGGTTGTGATGTGCACACATGGGAGGCCCTCTTTTTGGCATGGCCGGCCATTAATCTTCATTGACCCTTTTGACCCTTGGCCGGCCGGCCATGGGAAGGCCGGCCGGCCACCTAAACCCTAGAAAACCAGCCGGCCATGATCCTCTCTCCAGGTACTTTACAAAAATGCCCTCTGTTTCCCCCCAGATTTTGTATTCGAGGGGCCAACTTTTTGGGGGGAAATTTGAATTCCATTTCCCCCCCTTTTCCCCCCCCTCTTTTGCCTATATAACCAGCCCTCCCAGCTGTGTTTGAGGGGTTGGAAAAATTGCCTAAGAGCTTTGCATACATACACCTTCCTCTCCCTCTCTTCCAACCTTCAAACCCTCAAGTCCTACACCCTTTACTCTACAAGCCATAGCACCATACCTCCAACCTCCATTCCAGCCACTTGGAGCTGTTTTCCAGAGCTGAGGAGCAACATTTCTTGGTCCAAAGGCTGTCAAAGACTTGGTCTTCAAGGGTAAGTCTTCTCCTCCCTCTTTCTTGCCTTATTTTGCTCAATATATTAGCCATACTTGCTTGCATATTCGGGCTCCGACCCTAACTAAAAATAGCATTATTTTGAGCTCCTTTTCATGTTTGTTTAAGGGCCTCACCCTGTTTGAGGCTTCCTTTTTACACTTGCTTCTTTACCTCTCTTGTATGCCTCTTTCTTGCATAGTATTTTAGGCTCATTTATAAACAGTTTTAAGCTCTGTCATAAAATCTAAAGTGGCTTGTTTTGAGCCCTTCTTCAACATTGTTGAAGGGATCTTCACTGTTTGAGGCTTCCATCTGTCACTTGCCTCTTTATCCCTCTTTTGGCCTTATTTTTGCATGCTTTTTTTAGCCTCTTGTGCTTGTATTTTTGGGCTCTGGTCTGAACTGTAAATAGCCTTATTTTAACCCCTTATTCATGATTGATCAAGGGACTTTTGCTGTTTGAAGCTCCCTTTTTGCTCTTTGTGTTTAAACCTCTTTTTAGGCCTTATTTTGCATAGTATTTTAAGCTTGCATGTGCACTGTTTTGGGTTTGGTCACTAACTGTAAAATACCATGTTTTGGGCCCTTCTTCAACTTTGTTGAAGGGCCCTCCCCTGTTTGAGGCCAGAAACCATCACTTGCTTCTTTGTCTCCCTTTTGGCCCATTTCTTGCATAATAGTTTAGCCATACTTGTGTTTGTTTTCGTGGATTTTTGTAAACTGTAAAGTGCTTCATTTTGAGCCCCTCTTCAACTTTTTTAAGGGCTCTTGGCCATTTAGGGCCAGAAGCTGCTACTTGCTTCATTATCTCTTTTACGGGGCCATTTTTGCATGCTAGCTTGGTCTTATTTGTGTTCACTGTTTGGCCTTGCTTAAAACTGTAAATATGCTTGTTTTCGGACTTTCTTGATTCTGTCTTCATACTTCGTGTTCAAATAACGCATGCTTTGCATAGCCATAGGTCATTCCATGTACCTAATTTCATGTTTCGGGTCTCATTCCATGTATCGGGTGCCATGTTTCCATGTTTTGGGGCTGTTTTGCATCATATTTTGCTACTGAAATTTGCATGCTAGTATGCCATATTCCATGCCTTGCCATGTCTTGTTAGAGTGGCGTTTGGTGCCTTAGGGTTGGTCCTCGGTTTGCGTGCACGTGAGCACGCATTTCGAGTTGTCTCATTTTCATCTTATGGCCTCCTATGTGAGTGTGGCCAAGGTCCACTTGTGTTGGTGTAAGCCCATTATGCATTGTGTATGCTATTTCATTTCACATCATTGTGTATGCTAGGTTGTATATTAGCGCATTGTGTATGCCATGTTACCTCGTGCATCGTGTATGCCATTTCATAGCATTGTGCATGTTAGGTTGTATCTTAGTTGCATCCATGCATGTCATGCATATTGCATTGTGTTTGGGATAGGAGTTAGCCCAAGCACGGGAAACGAGGTACGTTTCGTACTCTGAGTGACGGAACGTGTCTCAATTCCCCAGTCACCGACACTCCGGATTGTCCATGATGGAGTTAGGTCTTAGTTGTATTTTCATGTGCATTCATTCCATATTGAGTTGTGCAATTCGACTCCTCAGCCATCATGCATCGAGATGCGTGATTGGTGGCACGAGGATCGAGGCATGCATACATTTGTGAAAATACATTGCCATGCCCCTTTCCTGCTCTCTGTTGCAGCAAATCAAGAATCAGCAGTCTTCCGGGCTTGGCGCGCTTTCCAAAAATCATTGCAAAACAGAGGCTAGTTGGGGCATCACATGCATCATTCATCATTTGAAGAAGAGTCAAGGCAGTCCCTGGCTTGCATGCCAGTTTATTGTTTTCTTAGTTAATTTGGTAATTAATTAGGATTTTTGTACATATTTGGACTGTATTATTTATTCGGACTGTACTATTCATTTGGGACTGTATATTATTCGGACCCTCTGTGCGAGGGCAATGTTGTAATAAGCGTGTGTGAGTGTGATGTATGTCTTCCAACCCCACGTCTTTCTTCCCTTTTATTTACCAGCTTATAATGGTTAGAATTAGGGCATGTTTCATTTAGCATACAGTATGATAGCATGTTTGCATTCATTCATCTGTTTTGCATGCACCAGGCTCGGCCCATCATACTAACTGCATTTGTATTTCAATTTCTAAGTTGAATACATGTTAGCTGTTGCATCTCATATGCCATGTTTAGAATAGCCGAGCCTGCTATAGTTGCATTATTGCATGTGCTACATTAGGCATTTCTGTATAATTAGGATCATGCATGATTTCTAATCAGTTTCTGTTTTGGCTTGGAGTACTCGGTAAGTTTTATGCTTTAGCATCCTTGCATGCGTGTGAGTGACTGCCATGATAGCATGCTTACCATGAGGCTATGTGCTTATGTGATATACCTGCTTGAATGCCTGTGGGTGAAGGTTGGGTTATCTGGATTGGAACAAATCATCGACTGCAAGTTTTAAGCCCACTAGATAGTGGCAAAACCATGTTTTCTAAGCCCACCTAAGGGTGGCAAAATCTGTATTTTAAGCCTACTTGCGAGTAGCAAACCATCTTTCAAAAAAAAAACAAACATGAAATGTTTTGTTCCAATTCAGGCGACCCGGTCTATACTTGTATGTTGTGCGCATCACATAGTAAAATCTAGGCTAATAACCGGAATAAGAACGCATAACGTTTTCAAAACTAGATAGCATGGTTAGTAGAGGTCGATCTTTGATCGGGCGAGCGTGGGTGCTCACGAAGTGACCTTCCCCAATCGTACCCAAGTTCCCGAGCCGAGGCAACTTTGGTGTTGACGGACACGTGGCCTTAGGCAAACAGTCAAGGTTTCCTAAATTTCCCAAAATAAAATATTTATGTGTGTTTGGTTGGGGGATTTGGGGAGGGATTTGGAAAGGGAAATGGAAAAAGTAGGTGAAATGTGAATAAATCATGCCTATATTTCACATAGTTTCACACACCTTTTCCCTTTCCCTTTCCAAATCCTTTCCCAAATCCTCCAACCAAACACAACATTAGGTGGCGACTCTGTATCTGGCAAAGCAGTCCATGTTTGGCACTTCTTTTCTAAAAATCTGTTTTCTCAAAACGATTTGCCGGATTTGGACTCTTTGGTTCAGATTAAGAACCGTGACACAATTCGAGTCCGAACTGTAGCGAGGTCCTCCTCGGGCTTGTTACATATGCCGATTGAGCTGATAGGATGGAGATATGGGAGTTCCTACCCGATCCCGATAGAGCCTCCTATGCCTGACCACCGATACGTCAGTGACCCTGACTCACCACCGGTATGTTCCACTGTTTTCCGTTTATCACACAGATACTTTGGCATTTGTTTATTCATTAATGACTTGAGCTTGTATCTGCAGCCACCCAGGGAGTACATGGATGAGGTGCTCGGGATGGTAGCCTCACTTGAGGGCATGGTCCTACGGAGAGAGGCGCAGTTGTCCCTCATGGGTGTCCAGGTACCCTTTAGTTTTCTTGCATTTATCATATTTCTGATGACATGCTGATTTTGAACATTTTACTACATTGATAGGCTGCCTGTGTAGAGCACGTCTGACACACACCACACTCACGTACTGTAACTGCATGCACCCACTTCATGTAGCTTTCTTGCATCTGTATTTGACATACATTTGCGCTGATGTATTCAAATTGCATTCTTCATTTTCAGATGCTTCCGATATATACCGGGCCACAGGCCGGGCCACCTGGACCTTCCCGAGGAGCTGGGTCATCTAGGCCTTCTCGAGGAGCTGGGAGAGGGGAGTCGTCTCGCGGACGAGGCAGACGTAGGGCGCACATCATAGAGGAGGAGCCCAGCGAGGAGGAGGAGGAGGCTGCAGATCCCCAGTCAGAGACATCTGCTGACAGGGAGAGTGGCTCTGATCCCGGTTCCGGTAGTGGAGGTGAGGCTGAGGAGGGTTCCGAGGATGGCAGCCCCGACTCAGACGATGATGGTGGTGATGATGGCGCAGAGACTGTTCCGCAGAAGAGGACGAAGAGGGCCTCTTATTCCTGCTCTTGAGAGCATAGATGCAGCTGTTCCCTGCTTTATTTACCTTTTTACTAGTAGTTGTAGCACATTGTACATTGTTAGGTAGTTTTATTTTCTGTAAAACTTGTACCCTTGTTGTAAAATATGATGGAATGAAACAGCTTTTGAAAAAGTATTGTATTTTATGTTCTTAGCATCGCATCGCATCATTTTGCACACCAAAATGAGATTGAATGGAAATGTGCATTGTGTATTTGCCAGTCAGGTAGTGAACCGACGCAACAAACTAAACAACTAACTTACTAAGAAATAACAAAACCTTAGCAAGTTTACAACTCGATAAGCAAAACACAACAAAGTTGACGACTCGATAAATAAGGCACAACAAAATTAAACAAAAAGTAACAACTCGATGCACGAAACTCGACAAACTCGACAACAAACTTAACAACTCGATAAGCAAAACAATAACTCGATAAGCAAGACAACAACTCGATAAGCAAGACTTAACAACAACTCTATAAACAAAGTGTATTTCGGACGATCTGGGTGACGGAACGCATCCGAAACTGAGGGAATGGAGGCCTTCGACACTCCCGATGCATGGAAATGCTAGGAACTTTCCTTTAGAGGTAGAACAGGACCAAAGGCATATTTGGAGCATGGCCGGCCACCTTGGGAGCTGGCCGGCCAGCTTTTTGCATTTGGAGGGGAGAGGGGTGGCCGGCCTGCCAGAAAAAGGGCCGGCCGGCCACCTAGCTCAGCAACCACCAGTTTTTGACACGTGTCCCCCGAACAGTGTCTTATCCTCTTTAAAAGTCCTAGCCTCGTGGTTGATTCATTTCATCTCAGTTTTGCACCAAAATGGAGGCGTTTCTCGTCGAAAATCTCACAGCTTGGATCGCTTCTCTAGATGGCTCGGAAAAGTTGAACTTCCGGGGTTTCGGCTTGAATGCACTATTCACGCTGAGCCGTACCCCGCTGCACCTTCCTTTCCTTCATGCCGCGGCGAGGTTTTGGAATCCGGTAACGCATGTGTTTAGCTTCGGCGGGCAAGAGGTATGTCCAACTTTCGAAGATTTTCAAGTTTTGATGGAATCTGAACGCTATGAAGAAGTTTTGCCTCAGTTTCGCTTCGGCCACGCTCAAGCTTTAGGGCGGATGTGTGGACTCGCCATGCATGACGCTCGGTCTCTGATCTGTAATGGGGAACTGGACATCCTCGGCTTGATTCATCGCTTTTCTGAGGCCGGTGACCGCGGCGACCATTATTGGCAAGGTTTCCGACAACATGCCCTCTGCTTGTGCATGCTGTCTCACTTTCTGCTTTCCCCGGGCTTCGGTGGATCTAGCATTCGTCTGATTGAAGTTGCTCAAGGCCTGAAGGAAGGAAAGAGCTGCATCGCCATGACATTGGCCGAGACATTGATGGGCTTAGATGCTTTCTATCGCCAGGAGACGACCAGATTTGCGGGGAGTCCACTACTGCTGCAGGTAATGTTTCCACCCATCTCACATATATTGCTCACATCACTCGGCCCTCAGGCTCGATTTTTCTCACAAAACCCTTTTCTTACTTTTCTCTCATCGTACATCTCTCTATTCTTTATTCTCTCATTTTTCATCCCTCCCCAGGTATGGTTGATGGATAAATTGCAGGTTGTGGACTCTTGCCCAGCCTACTCAGCCGCGGCTACTTCTTTCGACAACGCCTAGTCGATGCCCTTGATGAGGGATGGTGGTTCGACTGGATGTGCAATTTGTCACAGATCGCATTCTTGGCGCTTTCCTTGGCCTGTCCTTGGCTCAATCTCCCGGCAATGAGCTATAGCATGTCCCGGCAGACCGGGATCCAGTTGATTGGTCTGACCCACTGTGTGTTCTACTTTCCGTTCCGGTTCCTGCGCCAGTTCGGTCATGATCAGACTTGCCCGCCAGAGGGGATAGAGTACCCGGCTACTTTCCCGGTCCGAGGCGCACAGCTTGCCCGGTATGCCACAGCATGGAGGACTAGAGAGCTCCTGGCCCCCGCTCCCACTTTCAGTTGCACTTTGTCTGATGAGTGCTTGGATTGGCTCAATGAAGAGGCACAGATTGGGCCCAGCTTGGCATCAGAGGCTTCGACCAGCTCTGGGAGGGGGCGCAGGGACACCTGACTTGACTATGCCCCGGATTTATTGCTTTATTAGTACTTTCAAGTTTTCTTTATGATTGTAATAAAAAGCAACTTCAATTTGTATGCAAGAGCAGGAGAACTCTGTATTGAAATCAATGAAATTGAAGGTTGTGGGTACTGAAAATTTTCCGCTTTGGTCCAAAATGGTCTAAGTTGTAAAAAGATTAATTTGAACAAAGTCAACTTTTATTAAAACTTTTCAAAACCATTTTCGATATGGATCAGAACTGGACACGCCTGAGATCTGTCACTGAGATGCACAACCCCGGATCCTAGCAACTGGAAAGTTGCCCCTAGTCTGAATAGTACCGCAGCACTGCACAGCAACGGAAGTTGCCCCTAGTCTGAAAAGCACTGCACCGGAGATTACGATGAATGCTGATAGACAAAGATGACTGAGATGATCAAATGGACAAAGTTGATCGGGGAAAAGTTTATGGCTGAACTTCAGGATGAAGTTGCCTACGTATCCCAAAGATGGGAATCAAGCCTTACGTAGTTCAGGCTCGGGTTCACTCGAGTATTTTCGCTCTCCTTTTACGCTCTAACTTTTGCCAAGGCCGCCCTTTGCGGGTTTTCAACCTTGCGAGCTCAGTTTTTATAATTTCAATTTTTTTTGTGCTCTGAGTTTTGCCTAGGTCGCCCTTTCGGGTTTTCGGCCTAGCGAGCCTCTCAAGGTAATAATATTCTTCAACTTGTCCATATTGATCGGTTGTGAGAACTCCAAGCCATCTAGATCCATCAGAACCACAGCTCCACCTGACCAGATAGACTTAATGATGTAGGGGCCAGTCCAATTGGTCTGAACTTGCCCCTTGGGTCGTGGATGGGAGCTCGGTTATCCTTGAGTACCAAATCTCCTTCTTTAAATTCCTGGACTTCACTTTCTTGTTGAAAGCCCGGGCAATTCTGCGCTGATAACCTTGAACATGGTACAGTGCTTTCATTCAGTCTTCTCTCATCAAAGAGCATGAGTTCCTCAAACCTGCTCTGCTGCCAATCTGCTTCGGCTATTTGACACTCAGCCAATACTCGCAAAGACGGAACCTCAATTTCGATAGGTAGAACGGCCTCCATCCCATAAACTAATGAATACGGAGTCGCCCCAGTAGAAGTTCTGATTGAAGTCCGGTAGCCCCACAGAGCAAACGGCAGCTTATCTGGCCAATCCCGGTAGGTTTCCACCATCTTCTGCAGTATGTGTTTGATATTCTTGTTGGCGGCCTCAACCGCTCCATTGGTTTGCGGCCGATAGGTAGACGACTTATGAAAAGCCACGTTGTATTTTTCCAACAAGTCAACCACTTCCTTCTTGAAGTGGGAACCGTTATCTGAAATTATCTCGTTTGGGACTCCGTAGCGACAGATGATGTTGTTTCTGATAACTTTGCAACATGCGAAGCCTTCAACACCGCATAAGATTGGGCCTCGACCCACTTCGTGAAATAATCTATCGCGCACCAGGATGAACTCATGCCCATTCGACCCCTTCGGAGTGACAGCCCCGATCACATCAATTCCCCAGACTGAAAATGGCCATGGCGAAGTCATATTGTACAGCTTCGACGGCGGAATGTTCATGCGATTTGCATGAATTTGACATTTGTGGCATCGCCGAACAAAACCGATACAGTCCTCCTCCATGGTGGACCAGTAGTAACCCTGTCTGAGGATCTTCCGTGCTAGCATTACTCCGTTCATATGCGCACCGCATTCTCCTCCATGGATGGCCTCCATTAGGCGCTTCGATTCTTCGGCATCGACACACAGCTTATGCATTCCCAGATGACCTCTCTTATACAGCTTACCCCCACAGATGATGAACTGAACGGCCATTCTTCTGATTGCCCTTTTATCCTTGGCATTTACCCCCGGCGGGTATGCTTCCTTCTCCAGGAAATTCCAAATGTCGTGGTACCAGGGGTTTTCGTCCTGAACCTCATCTATAGCAGCAATCGACTCGTAGGCTGGCGCAAATTTCTGGTCAATGATGACTGGACGCATCCGGACTCCGAACGGGATGTCTATCATGGAAGATAGAGTTGCTAAAGAATCTGCGAACCTGTTGTTCTCTCTTAGTAGATGAGCAAAGTTTAGCTTCTCAAACCGAGGAATTAACAAGTCCAAGGTCTGGTGATACATCATCATCTTTTCTTCTTTGACTTTCCAGTCTCCTTTTGCTTGAGACACAACAAGGTTCGAGTCCCCGATGACGTCCAACCGTCTTGCCCCTAGTTCCAGGGCTGCTTCTAGACCGGCAATGCATGCCTCATATTCTGCTTCGTTGTTCGAGACTTTGAACCGGAGTTTGAAGGCTAGAGGGATACGGGAATTGTCGGGTGCTATCAGCAACACTCCTATCCCATACCCGTATTGATTTGACGCTCCGTCAAAGTACATCGTCCAAGTTTCATCGTCGATGTGCAAAATGGCTTCATCTGGGAATAAGTACTCGACTGCTTCACCCCCTCCACTAGATGGTCGGCTAAGAATTCTGCTACTGCTCTTCCCCTTGACTGACTTGCGTGTCACATATTTTAGATCGAATTCGGAGAGCAACAGCAACCAACGAGCTAGCCTACCCGTAAGTGCTGGTTTCTCGAAAAGATATTTGATGGGATCGAGTCGTGAAACCAACATTACGGAGTGAGCTAACAGGTAGTGCCGCAGCTTCCTGGTAGCCCATACCAAAGCTAAGCAAGCCTTCTCCAACGGTGTGTAGCGAGTCTCATACTCTAGCATCTTCTTGCTCAGATAGTAGATGGCTTTCTCCGCTTTGTCCTCTGATTCTTGTGCGAGCATACAGCCCATTGTAGTCTCA
The DNA here is from genome assembly GCA_030407325.1 of Camellia japonica. Lineage (NCBI taxonomy): Eukaryota > Viridiplantae > Streptophyta > Magnoliopsida > Ericales > Theaceae > Camellia > Camellia japonica. The sequence goes on along the minus strand of JAPPVO010000031.1, from coordinate 185,365,128 downwards.
GTCACTGAAAGATACAATATCAACGGTTTCCCCGGCTCTGGCGGTGACAACACGGGCGGGTTCTGTAAGTATTCCTTGATTTGTTCAAAAGCAGCTTGGCATCGGCCGTCCCATTGGAATTTCTTGCCTTTCTTCAGGAGACCAAAAAGTGGTTCACAAGTCAAGGTTAATTTTGAGATAAACCGTCTTATGAATTGCACTTTACCCAGAAAGCCTCGCACCTCCTTTTTCAGTCCTTGGTGGGGGCATTTCTAAGATGGCCTTGATTTTGGAAGGGTCGACTTCGATACTCTCTGTGTAATCAGAAACCCCAGCATTTTTCCCGCTGTAACACGAACGTACATTTCTGAGGATTTAGCCGCAACCGAAATTCTCTAATCCTTTGAAAGAACTTTTGCAAGGCGGTGTAGTGGCCTTCTCTTTCTTTGGACTTGACAATCATGTCGTCCACATACACCTCAACCTCTTTGTGGATCATGTCGTGCAATATTGTGGTCGTGGCCCATTGATAAGTAGCTCCAGCATTCTTTAACCCAAACGGCATTACTCTGTAGCAGTATGTCCCCCACGGGGTGGTGAATGCAGTCTTTTCCCGGTCTTCAGGCGCCATCACTATCTGATTGTAGCTAGAGAAGCCATCCATGAATGAAAGCAAAGCATGCCCTGCTGTGAAGTCCACTAACTCATCGATATGCGGCAAGGGAAAGTCGTCCTTCGAACTAGCTCTGTTCAAATCCCTGAAATCCACACATACCCGATCCTGCCATCCTTCTTCGGCACCGGAACAATGTTGGCCAACCAAGTCGGGTACTCGGATACCAGCAGGAAGCCTGCGTCGATTTGCTTGGTGACCTCTTCCTTAATCTTGAGAGCCCAATCCGGGCGGATCCTCCTGAGTTTCTGTTTGACGGGTCGGGCCTCGGGGTCAAGGGGGATCCGATGCTGTACAATCTCAGGATCGATTCCAGGCATGTCTTCGTAGGACCACGCGAAAACATCTTTGAAATCTTTTAATAAAGCGACTAAGCGCTCGCGTTCCTCCGAAGACAACGTGGACCCGATCTGGACCAGCCGCGGGTCCTCCTCAGTACCAATATTCACGGTAGTGATTTCATCCATTAAGGGTTTGACAAACCTCTCCTGCTCTTGTTCAATTAAGCGTTGCAAAACCGGAGGAATTTCGTCCTCGTCGTTTTCATCAAAGTTTTGAAAGTCTGAGTTAATGCAATAAATCAAGGGCACAGAAAAGTACTCAGAAACCACAGTTACTTGAGTCTCATTAAGCACATCCAATCCAAATCCTCCGATTCCTCGTTACAACAGACTCAAATGAGAAAGAAAAAGACGACCTGGACAAAACTGTGGCATCCGAGTTATCATCCCCAGGATTACCAGACTCAGACTCAGTCGAGCTGGAACCTGATTCCGACTCACAAGACTCGATGGAATCAGATTCCGGCTCACTACCTGACCCGGTGTTGCTGGACAAAAATCCCTCTTCGTATTTCCAAGTAAGAGAGGGTGCGATAGATGCATCCAAAATAGTTGCTGATAGGCCCACAGTCGTTTCATCCCCAATCATGGAAACCGAGAAGCTATCCCCCAAGCTTATGGTCGATCGGAGGATCTGAAAGTAGACATGCCAGTGCTACCCCCATTTTAATGTCAGCGCCCTCAAGTCCACTGCCTTACACTGCTCAACCTCAGCTGATGGGTCTGTCTGCTCTTTGCAACGTCATCCCCCAGATATTTGCAGGTCGAAGAAGATCTCAAAACCTGGCACGCGCTTCTTCTCCGCGTTCAGCCATGGCTCTGGGAAGCCACAAAACGGAAAGTCCTCCCCCTCCCAGACGAAGCGTCCATTTAGGGTGCCCTGAATGGGCCTATGCATCAGCTCAAAAGGTTTCCCAGCCTTTTTCGCCCTGGCTCTCCCAGTCATTTCTTTCCCCTTCCTTACCCAATCTTCTTTGGTGGGCTGATAACCCAACCCAAAGGTATGAGGGTTATGTGGCACTTCGGCCAATGCTGCAACGCCCTTCCGGCCGCTCCTTCCTAATCCCATCCCGGGGATGTGTTGTAGCTTGTTCATGAGGTATACAGATTGAGCACTGACATACACTCCCTCATTAACAGCCATGATATTCTGCACAACCCGAGCGTCAGCCAGAGTAAACCCTGATAAGAACACATCCTCCGTGCCGTGCTCGATTTCCAAGACTGGTGTAGACACTTCTGGCGGTGGATGGATTGACGAATTCCCGAAACAATGGCCACCCCCTTCCCGTGAGGGTACTTCAACATCTGATGCAAAGTGGAAGAGACTGCCTTCACTTGGTGCAACCACGGCCACCCCAAGAGTAGATTAAGGTTGCAGGAACGTCCAAGACATGGAATTCAATGTTGTGTTGTCCTGGACCAACCTGGGTCTGAATTTTGACAGTCCCCATCACCTCCCTGCTGGTGTTATCATAGGCTCTGATCACTTGAGTAGTCGGCACGAAGTCCGCGGGCTTTAACCCAATTGCATATGTCGTCTTTGACGGGCACACATTAATGGCGGATCCCGTGTCGACAAGAACCACTGGCACCCACTTGTCTCTACATTCCACAGAGATGTAGAGGGGTTTGTTATGATTTGCGCCCTCAGGTGGCAGTTCTTTGTCTGAAAAGGTTAACGTCGGGGAACCCCTCTCAGAAAGACAGTCCAACTAGTTGCTCTGGTGTTGTGACGACCCAGAAATTTCTCCCTCCGCTCGAGCGGAGGAGTGGCGCTCGAGCGGACTTATGAAACTCCCAGTATTTTTGCAGGCTGCTCGAGATTCTGAGGGTTGTAGATTCCCGCTCGAGCGTAGAAATGGACGCTCGAGCGGATGGCTTTGTTTGTCTGAGCGCTCGAGCGCAAGGTGGGGCGCTCGACCGGGTCGCCTAGTTCAGCTTGAATTTGAGGCACGTGGGTTCGTCTGAGGCATTTTTTTTTTATAAGGTATTTGGAACCTCCTTATTTTATTCTGGGGTACTGATTGTGGTGGTAATTATGATGGTAGAGTAAGATTTGATCCAAAACTTTAGTTTGAATAATTTGTTTGCGACCAACCGTCACTCATTTGCCCTTTTCTTTTTCCACACTTTGAGTTTGGATGTGAGGTTTGAATCGTTGGAAAGCTTATTTCCGGGGCTTCAATTTGGGCACAAGAACGACCTAAAACGGAGTCCGGATGGGAGAGTTACGCATGTTTGAAGTTTCGGGATCTGTGCTGAAAACAGGTCCGCTCGAGCGGGAATTTCTCCGCTCGAGCTGGAATTACGGGACAGCAGCTTTAAACACGAATTTTTGGATCATTTCTTCCATTTTCCTTTTCCCTTCTTCTCTTCTCTCCCTAGGGTCCCTAGGTCCGAAAACCCTAGGGTTTTGATCCCCAAATACTTCCATTTCCCTTAGGTTTGAGCAAGACCTTCCACCAAGAAGTGAAGAAGACAAGAAGACGAACAACTTCAACCGATTGGAATTTCGAGATTTGGGGGATTCGTCTCAAAGCTTTGCCCCTTGCTTGATTCTTGAGGTAGGGACCCTTATTCTTTTACAATACTTGAATTCATGGATGGATTGTGGTATTTTGAGTATATAAATGCAAAATTTATGGTTTTGAACATTTGGTGTCAACTTGAGATTTGGGGTTTTATGTTTGTGATGTTGGGAGTTAAATTGATGAGTTTAAATGATGGATTGTGAATCCTAGGTGTAGAATCATTGGAAAATTGGAATTAAAAGTGGTGATTTAAGAAGTTTGAATTTTTTGCTAAAGATCCTCATTATTCTTGAAACCCTAGATTAATTGGTGATGATAAATACTGAGGTTGCCCAAATTAAACATAGAATCATGGAATTGGTGGGTTGAATTATACGTGTACAAGTTTAATTGGATTTCTGAGATGTTTCGAAATTATGTTTAAATTTAGCGAATGAACTTTGTTATAAATGTGGAATTCATGTAATAAAGTAAAGGAAAAATTAGGGAAATAATTTAGTAAGGATCTGGAAGACATGAACTCAATTGTGGGGTGTTGAAATGGGATTCAAAGATTTAGTTTGAATTATGATGAAGTGCAAAGTGATGTGTAATTGGAATAAAGAGAATTAATTAAGAACGAAATAAGTTTATGTGATTCAATTTCTTTGTGTGTTACAAATTGTGTAGGGACAACTACAGGGGCAGACCAAGCAGCCAAACACTGTGAGTAATAGTACTTCACATGTACATTCTTTTCCGTTAATAATCATTGTTAATAATATTCTGTTATCCGCAGCAATATGGTAACACTTGGTGTAATCTATGTGAACATGGAAAGAATTGGCTTAATTTTGTATTCCGATTACGGTTCAGGATCATTGGTAATGTGATATGAGCACGCATAATAAATGTATGTGAATTATTGAGATTGTTCAGCATTACTAACGTTCTGTTATCTGTAAAATACTTCTATTGATTGGTAGTGAACAAGAGAAGCAATAATGCTCGTGTATTCCGACTTATTCTGTTTTGTTAATAATGGATCAAGAGTCGTACGCGGTAAATGATAACGTCCTTATCAAGGAGTATTATTAATATTCTAATATACATGAGACGATTATGACTAATTGTAATAGACCATGAGATGATTTGTGTATATCGTGGCTGTTGGTACCAACTTTATTGTGGTCTTCGGACCTACCTGTTGTGGTCTTCGGACCTACCTGATCTGAATATGAAAATGATTACGCTTATGCGTTCTGTTATTTCTGGGCCGGTGGCTGTTCTCTTATTTTGGGCATATGGCCATTCTGTATCTTCTGTACATACTGGGCTTAAAGCTGCTCTATTATGAAAACTAGAACTATGATTGTTTGAGATATATTTACTGAATGTAGTTAATTATATACTGCTGCAGTTATATATATACTTTACTGTTGAATTGAACATTATAAGATTTACGTACTATTATTCACTGAGCTTGACTCACTTTATTCTATGTCTGTTTCTGTAGGCACTCAACCAGGAGGTCAACCTTAACCTGTGGTTTCGTTACCAGTTGTCCAGCCTTGAGTATCTAAGCTCTTAGGTGTCGACCGTGCAATTATGGAGTTTTGTTAAGTTTTAATTTGTACTATAGATGTCTATTATGATGTTTCATGTGTAAGTAATGTAGATGTATATGTACATAGTTATCTTCACTTACACGTCACTGTATATTTATCTGTATTACGCTTTGTCTGCGGTCCTGGCATAGTAGTGATAGCTCAATGGATATTATTTTTTTACGCTATTATAGGTTATTGAATGCTTCCGTTCAGGCCCCATAGGTTATCTACATCAGGTTTTGCGTCCATTTCTGTAATGGTCATGCCCAAACTTTTAGGGGCGAGTTTGGGGTGTGACAGGTGTGGTATCTATAGAGAGTTTAGCCTTGTCCATAGCAGATAGGACAGCCTGTCTGTGCACTCATGATGCCATAAGCAGTCCCCAGATGGAGATGTCTGCTTGTATCTTCTTCAGCTACTTCAATACAGCTTCTTCTTCGATCTGCTTCTCTTTCTGCTTTTCGGTTTCCTTGTCCTTTCCAGATGCTTCTGGTTGGTCTAGGTGCGGGGGTTTGAAGTACCGCCCCACTTCTTGTCATGTGATCAACTTCATCGAGATACCAGGAGTCGTCAGGTTGATTGCTCCCCCAATCCTCGTCTGTATGGGCAAGACACAAATCATCATCTTCCCACCACATTCCGTTGGCATTCAAAAGGCACCTATCTGGCTCCGGCATGATTGTACTCACAGCACTTTCAACCCACATGCTCACAGCATCTTCTGTCCTTGTGCCCACAGCATTTTCAGTCCCCTCATGGGATTTGGCTTCCCCGATTCTCTCAGAATCCTGTTGTTCCACCTGTGCCAACGCAGTTTGTTGTTCAGCTTTTCCTGTATTCACAATGCTCCTGTTCTGAGCGAAATTCTTTGTACCGGCGCTCTCCGGCAATATACTCTGACTTCCGGCCCTTCCGGCCATGACCGATACCCTCGCCCCTACCGGGCCCTGTTGGAACTCTACAACATCCGGTTGATCATCCAGCCATCCGGTAGCCTCTGCAGATTCCTCATACTCAAACTAGTTGACTGCCGCATCCCCTAATTCTTGGTCATTGAAGAACTGGAGGTTGGCAAAGTCCTCTTCTAGAGCCGTCAAATCCTCTGCCCCCTGCTCAACTCAATCCCCCTGGATCATACACAGTTTTGTTCTCTCTGGCAATTCTACACTTGGCTCAAACTGGCCTGCTGACAAAATGTAATCACTCGGATCGTAGGCTTCCCTAACAAAATTTTCAGACTGCTCAAACCCTGACTTAACAGTTCCATCCTCCTCTGAAACCTCCCCTGTACTCTCTTCAACAGCCACCACCATTGGCTCAGGTTGGGTTGTGGAGATGTCCATCATGCACAAAAAGTCAGTGCAGTCGGGAAGGAGCACCTCCGGCTTAGGTAGATGGGAAGGAGTGATATAGATGCTAGGATCGTAAGACACGACCCCAGTTTGGACAAAGTTGATTCTTTTGGGAGGTGGAGCTTGGTTGTGTGTAGGGAGTGGGTTGGTTGTGACATTGGGTCTTTCTGGTGGCAAAATCACCTGTTTGTCAACGAGATCTTGAATCTCGTGACGCAACCTGAAACATTGGTCGGTGTCATGACCGTGTTGCTGGTGATATGCACAGTATTTGGCTGGGTTGTGAGTGGGGGGAAGTGGATTTGGCAACGGCCTCGGCTCTAAGGGTTTTAGATGCCCTTTTCTGATTAAGACCCCTAGAGCCTTGGACAAGGGCATGTACAATGGGGTGAAGGTTCTTTGGCCTCTGGGTTGGTATTTAGTGGTCTGTGTATTGCTTCCGGATGCACCGGAGAAGGGTGTGGCTGCCATGGGCCTTGGAAGGGGAGGGGGAATGGTGGCGACCATGCTTACTTCCGAAGTTCTTGCAGTTGCAGCGCCACTCGGGCCTGCATTGTTGTTGCGGTTAAAGGTTCTCCGGGGTTGCTCCCTGTCTTAGTCAATCAGACCCTGTTTCATTGCATCTTCAATTTGTACCCCCATCTCGTGCAGATCCGAAAAGGTGGGGAAGGGGAGCACAATCATTTTTTGCATCAGTTTTGGCTGGAGATTGCGCACAATCATCCTGATCTGGTCCTTGTCGGTGGGCCTTAAAGTCATCATCGAGGCCTTCGCCCTCCATCGGGTCACAAAATCCGAGAAACTCTCTTTGGGCTCCTGCCGTGTTGTTTCGAGATCTCGAGTCGTAATCTCGATCTGGGTGTTGTAAGAGTATTGCGCAACAAAGGCCTCGGCCATTTCATCCCAACTTCTCTTGACATCATCCTCCAACTTCGCATACCAGATAGCGGCCACACCCGACAGGGTCCGGCCAAATAGCGAAAGCTTCTAGGGTTTGGTGAGGCCCATTGGCCGTAATATATCTGAGAATAGCCGGAGGTGGACCATGGGATCACCAAATCCGTCGAAGTGATCGATCTGCGGCATTTTGAATCTATCCGGCAATGTGTAGACGTCCCCGAACGTCCCGGGAGGGAAATCCCGTTTTGTTCATTTGGGCTCACTACAGTTCAGGACTCAATGTCACGGTCCTGTATCTAATCTCGCAGAGTGCAATGCAAGACCGATGAATCATCAAAGAGTCCAAATCCGGTAAATCGTTTTTGAAAACAGATTTTTTTGAAAGAAGTGCCAAACATGGACTGCTTTGCCAGATACAGAGTCGCCACCTAAATATTTATTTTGGGGGAATTTAGGAAACCCTGACTCGTTGCCTAAGGCCACGTATCCGTCATCACCAAAGTTGCTTCGGCTCGGGAACTTGGGTACGATTAGGGAAGGTCACTTCGTAAGCACCCCCGCTCGCCCGATCAAAGATCGGCCTCTACTAATCATGATATCTAGTTTTGAAAACGTTATGTGTTCTTATTCCGGTTATTAGCCTAGATTTACTATGTGATGTGCACAGCATACAAGTATAGACTGGATCGCCTGAATTGGAACAAAGCATTTCATGTTTGTTTTTGAAAGATGGTTTGCTACTCGCAAGTAGGCTTAAAATGCAGATTTTGCCACCCTCAGGTGGGCTTAGAAAAGATGGTTTTGCCACTATCTAGTGGGCTTAAAACTCACGGTCGATGCATTGTTCCAATCCAAATAACCCAACCTTCACCCACAGGCATTCAGACAGTTATATCATATAAGCAATTAGCCTCATGGTAAGCATGCTATCATGGTAGTCACTCACGCACATGCAGGGATGCTAAAGCATAAAACTCACCGAGTACTCCAAGCCAAAAAAAGAAGCTATGTTAGAAATCCATGCATGATCCCAACTATACAGAAATGCCTAATGCAACACATGCAAAAATGCAACTATAGCAGGCTCGGCTACTCTAAAGATGGCATGTGAAATGCAACAGCTAACAAGTATTCAACTCGAAATTGAAATACAAATGCAGTTAGTATGATGCGCCGAGCCCGGTGCATGCAAAACAGATGAATAAATGCAAACATGCTATCATGCTGTATGCTAATTGAAACATGCCCTAATCTAACCATCATAAGCTGGTAAATAAAAGGGAGAAAGACGTGGGGTTGGAAGACATACATCGCACACACGCACACTGTAACAACCCTCGTCACTGTTTACTGATTACCTACTGATTACTGTTAAACTGAGACTGATTATGATCGATAATTGAATTGATTGAGATACTGAACTGACTGACTGAGAACTGAGACTGATTGATTGACTGTAACTGTTTAAATGCATAATCTATCTGTTTGACTGCCAAATTATCTGTTCTCGTCTTATGCATTAAACTGCAAATTGAAGGCCTTATCAGCGGCCAAATCTGAAATTGATTGATGTTCTGTGTTCCTCATAATTAAGGTGATTTTATGGCATATTTATCTGAAAATTGTTTTGGTATGATTAAATTAGATTAAAATAAACTAAATCAAAGAGTTGCCTTATTTACGGAATTGCCACTTAGTGGCCCACTTCATACCATATTTGAGGCTTGGTTTTTTGCACCTCATTCAAAACATTTCCTCAGCCCATTTTGAGAGCAAAGCCGGCTAGAGAGAGAGAGATTGGGAGAGAGAGTTTGGTTTCATCTTGAAATCGACTTGTATACTTGAAGAATTGAAGTGTGGATTGCTAAATTGAACTTCTAGTCTTGTGATTGAGGATCTAAGGTAGAGTAATTACCTTCTTGTTTATGAATTGAATTACTCCTTGCATGGTTTAGAGGATTATTAAAGATTAGAGCCAAGATATGGCTTATTATGTTGAATTGAAGCTCATCTCTTGCATGCATGCTTGTATTGAGGAATTTAAAGTTGTTTTCATGGCAAATGTTACATGCATGCTCATATTTATGTTTAAGCCCATGACTTCACCATGTTTTAAGAAGAATTGACTCATCAAAGACATGTAATAGCTTCATATGTTGAGTTGAGTTAGAATTCATGCATGCATGTGTTCATCCTTGCATTGTGAGGTTTGATTTCATGGAAATCTTGCATGCATGTTCATATTCATGATAAAGACCATGATTTCATCTTGTTCTTGAAGAAATGAGCTCAGTTGAGCTAACATTTGAGGCTTTGAATTGATTGAATTCATGGATATTGCATGTTCATCATGTTATGAAAATTGTTTCGAAAATGAGTTTAATTAAACTACCCTTGGGCTTTGATTTTATAAATTGAACTTGGAATCATGTAATATTATGAGTTTACAAGAGTTTTCCAGAAATTCAGCCCAAGAGGATTGTTTTGATGCTTTGAAACTTGGTTTTGAACTTGGAGTTCAAATCTGGATTTTCCAGATTTTGGTCGTCCGCTCGAGCGGGGGAAATGCCGCTCGAGCGGGGAAATCGATCTCCCAACATCTCTCACTGTTTTACAGTCTGCTCGAGCGAGGTATTGTACGCTCGAGCGGAGGCTTGTGTCACACGCTCGAGCGGGGGAGTTTACGCTCGAGAGGGGACCTTTGTTGCATGTCCGCTCGAGCGGGGAAACCTACGCTCGAGCGGGGAACTGTTTTTCTGAAAATCCTGAAACTACTTTCTGAGTGCATCTTTACATCCTCATTCCATCCTAGGCATTCTTGGGCCTAGGTTAAGGCATCTTATTGAAGATATAGATGTAGAACACACCGAGGCAAATTAGGGATTAAGTTATTATCTTTCCCAACTGTGTAGCTTAGTATGTGTTCAATCTGTTAACTGTGTAGGTTTGGCTTACCGAGGAGACGCTCTAGCTTACTGTAGCCCCGAACTCTGTGAGTAACGACTGTGTAAAGATATGTTCAAAAATGATTATCTTCTGAACCAATACTGTTTACTGAATTGAACTGTTTACCGAACTGATACTGTTTACTGAACTGATACTGTTTACTGAATAAATGTATGTCCCTTATGTTGAAATATATTGTGGCATCCTTAGCACCTACTGTTCACTGTTACTGCCACTGTTACAGAGATCTCTGTCGGTTCCCAAGTTTGGAACCACTACTGTTTACTGTTATGATGGCCATTCTGTATTTCTGATATGGAACAACGTACTGCACGGAGCTAAGTGCTACAGAGTGAGCCACCTCTAGAGTCTGTGCGAGACACCTCTTGAATCCATAAGTACTGTATTGTTTTCTGAAATGGTATCATTACTGTTACTGTACTGTTACTGATGGCCATCATTCACTATTTTGTCTGTTAAGACCCGGTCTTTTAAGACCTACTGTTTACTGTACTGTTATGCTAATGGATGTACCACATATCACTGTTTTAACTGAATGATTGTTATGGCCTGAGATATGAGCCACAAACTGATTGACTGATAAACTGACTGAAATGACTGTTTTCAATACTGAAAGGACATTCATTCATAACCCCTTTACGCTTTGTGTTATTCACTGGGCTTTAGCTCACTGCTCATATATATATGTAGGTGTACAGGCACCGGACCGTTGCTAGAAGTGTCGGGGTAACTCCAGTTTTGTCAAGCCAACCACTGTGCCTCACTGCGAGGTTCCGAGCCTATCAAGCTATGGCTTAGGGGCTTAGGGGTGTTTTATTTCCCCGTCTGTCTCTGTAACTGTTTTGTTTACTGTATAGACTGATAGCACTGTACTGTACTGTTTAATAGGGATTAAGTCGCTGTTTTGACTGATTGTATATATTGTGCATACTATTCTGTACTGAAAGTATAATTGTATGAAAAATCTTTTTGCATACAGACTGCCACAGCTCATTGGACATTGTTTATTTACTGTAATGGCTTCCGCCATGCCCCTGTACTCTGTTTTACTGTATTACTGTCAAGCAGGCCTTCGGTAATCTCGGATTACTGGCCGATTACGGTGCTAAACCCATAGGGGCGGGTTTGGGTCGTGACACATACTTATTACAATTGTGCCCTCGCTCGAAGGGTCCGAATAAATAATACAGTCCCAAATAAGTAATACAGTCCAAATAAGTACAAAACCCCAATTAATTAACAAATTTAACTAGGAAAGCAGTAAACTAGCACGCAAATCCATGGACCGCCTCAGCTCTGTTCCGAATGATGAATGATGCATGCTTGAGTTGCCTTGCGCGGAAATCCATTGCGATGCCCCAATTAGCCTCTGTTTACAATTAAGCCCGGAATATTGCACGAAGCTTCGAAAGACTGCCGGTTTCTGATTTGCTGCAACAGAGAGCAAGAAAGGGGCATGGCAAAGTATTTTCACATATGTATGCACACCTCGATCCTCGTGCCACCAATCATGCTTCTCGATGCATGATGGCCGAGGAGTCGAATTGCATGACTCAATATGAAATGAATGCACATGAAAACATAACAAGACCGAGACTCCATCATGGTTAATCCGGAGGGTCGGTGACCGGGAATTGAGACACGTTCCGTCACTCGGAGTATGAAACGTCCCTCGTTTCCCGTGCTTAGGCTAACTCCTATCCCAAGCACAATGTAATATGCATGACATGCATGAATGCAATCCTAACATGCAACCTAGCATACGCAATGCTATGAGGTGGCATACACAATGCACGATGTAGCAAGACATACACAATGCTCTAACATACAACCTAGCATACGCAATGCTATGAATTGAAATGGCATACACAGTGCAATATGGGCTTACACCAATATGAGTGGATCTCAGCCACACTCACATCAGCGGCCATAAGATGAAAATGAGACAACCGAAATGCGTGCACACATGCACGCATACCGAGGACCGAACCTAAGGCATAAAATGCCACTCTACCAAAGCATGGCACGGGATGCAAGATGGCATACAATAGCATAAATTACAGCTCTGAAACATGATGCTAAAAGGTCCCGAAACATGGAAACATGGTACCCGATGCATGAGATGAGCCCCGAAACTCAAAACTAGGCACATGCATTGACTTGTAGCTATACAAAGCATGCATTTTTTGACTATGAAGCACAAAGACAGAGCCAAGGCAGTCCCAAAACATGAACATTTCTAGTTCAAAGTGTGACCAAAAGATGTTAGCATGATGGACTAAAATAGCATGCAACTTTGACTCGCAAACATGGTTTACATGGCATGTATATGAAGCGCATGAGAACTCATCAAACCAGCAAAAATCAGTGAACAAAACATGCCAAAATACACCCAAATAACCTCTGAAATACAGCCAACACATGCACAAATGATGGGTTCCTTTAGAGGGCCATACAAGGGGTTATTAAGCACATACAAGATAGACATGAAGCATAGCAAAACCACCTCTGGAAATGGACTATGAAAGCCCTAAAACTCACAGAATGAGGCCTGAAACATGACTTCAATGCATACAAAAAGGGGTCCCTTTGGAAGGCCCAAAAGACCACCAAACAAGACAAGGAGAGAGGGGGCCCCCCTCTGATTTTGGCCTTCAAGAGTGCACCTAAGCCACTAAAAATCCACTGGATTTTAGTGGCTAAGAGGCCAAGCCATGGCCAATGCAAGAGCTCTAATGCATAACCCTAATCATGAAGGAATGAAGCATGCATAGGGGGGAGATGACCCCAAACAGAAAATAGACCTTAATCAAACATGAAGATGATTTCAAAACAAGACTTTTTTCAGTTTAGGTCGAGGTCCAAAAGGGCTCACAAATAAGTCCAATATATCATGCAAAATAAGCCCTAAAAGAGGGATTGAACAAACAGGGCAGTAAAAGGCCTCAAACAGCAAAGATCCCTTCAACAAAGTTGAAGAGAGGCTCAATATAAGACTATTTTCAGTTTATGAAAAATCTCAAATATGCTCACAAGTAAGGCTAAAATATGATGCAAAAATAGCCCTAAAAGAGAGATAAAGGGAAAGGGGTAGTAGATGGCCTCAAACAGCAAAGATCCCTTCAACAAAGTTGAAGAGGGGCTCAAAATAAGATACTTTACAGTTTAGGTCGAATCCCAAAAATACTCACAAATAAGGCTAATATATCATGCAAAATAAGCCCTAAAAGAGAGATAAAGCACAAAGGGGGAGTAGATGACTTCAAACAGCAACGTGTCCTTAAACAAAGTTTAAGAGGGGCTCAAAATAAGACACTTTTCAGTTTATGATGAAGCTCGAAAATGCTTTCAAGTAAGGCTAATAGATGAAGCAAGATAATGCTCAAAAGGGGGGAAAATGGTTACCCTTGAAGACCCTTGAAGGACAGCAGCAAAACTATCACTTTTCTGAGCCAAGAAACCTTCAATCAGCCCAAAAATAGGTTCCAAGGGACCTTAAGCCAATGGTGATCAACTTTGATGAAGGAAGTATATGCAAATAAGAAGTATTTCTTTACTTCTATGCACAAGAGGGCAAGAGAGAGAGAGAGAGCCAACTAGAGAGAAAGCGAGACAAAGATTTTTGATCTGAAATTTGTAGAGAGAGAAGGAGTTTTAGTGAGAGAGGCTCTCAAGCTTGTTGAAGAAGGTTGTCCCCCTTGGAAAATGGGAGATATATCATCATATATAGCAAAAGCAACACTAAGGTCGAAAATATCTGAGCTAGGGACAGCTAGAGGTTGTGGAAGACAGCTAGAAGGAGAATATCTGTCAATTTTGGGATTTCTGGGCATAAGTGGTCGGCCTACCACCTTTTATGGTCGGCCTGCTACTTTTCAGGACAAAAATTGGTTTGCCAGAAAGAAAGGTGGCCGGCCAGTGATTGGGAAGTCCAAAGGTGGCCGACCAAGTGTCCAAATTGAAGCCCCGGAAGTTATCTTTCCAATGGCGTAAACCTTGCATTAAAATTTCTCCTGTGCAAAAAGTTATGCCTGTTTTGGTGACGCCGCGCAGATTCGGTTCAACCGGAGTGATGCCCTACTTCAATCAACCATATCTCCCCCGTCCGGAATTGGCTTTAGGAGATTCTTGAGTGCAAAATGAAGCCCCAGAAGTAAGATTTCCAACGGTGGTGGCCTCATAGCTTGATTCCAAGTATGCAAATGAATAGGCCCGATTTGGCGAGGGCTACTCGACTCTCTCTTAACAGTTCATGCCCATTTTCTCCCCCAACTGGGTTTCTTCCTCTTCTCTTCTTTTCTTCAACTCCAAACCCCTAAGTAAGGTGTTTTGAAAGATTTTCAAAGATTTCATCTCTCTTTCATTCATTTACACTTTGTCCTTGCTCGGTTTACCGAAAAGCGTAACATTTAACAAAATGCGAGCGTTGGAACATCGTAGGAATTTTATTTCAAAAATGTTTTGAAAGAGAGGGTTTTAAGGTGTAAAAACCATTCAAAATAGCTTTGGTCCAAAATGGGGTGTAAGGTTGGGACTTGACTCTCCTCTTACCGAAGAAATTAAACCTTTGCCCTGCACACCTTTCTCCACCATGTAAACCATCAGTCGCGTCCAAGTCTTAAGGGCGGTCAAAAATGGGGTGTCTACACAATTTTACAGCCACATCGGTATATCTGTCCTCGATATCCGGAATAGCTTTTACCCCCTGGGATTTTTTGAATAGCTTCTCGAGCTTGCTCAATTTCAGTGCTGTAGGGTCTACTTCGAACTCGAAAGGAGAGTCCGGGTGGTTGACGGGTGTATGTACCTTGGACAGTTGAGGTGGAAGCGGGGGCGGAGCTGGCCCCGTTGGAAGGTCTGTGTCCTCCTGGATGTTCTGGGCATTTGGCAAGGTGTTTTGGATGTTTGGTAGAACATTCTGGGTGGTTGGTGTCTGCTCGGGTAGCGGACCCCTGGTGAGGGAGGAATTGGATGTGAGGCTGATGCTCCGGCTTGCTGCTGCAGCTGGGTAATTAGCTCCGCCTGCTAGGCCATGATCGTGGCCTGCTGTTTAGAGAACTCTGCTTGGCGGACGGCGTCCTCCTGCATTTGCTTCATACTCTCTTGGAGTTGGCGCATCATTTCTTCCATTCCGGCCATATTCTGCTGGTCCTGCTGACTAACCGGTATGTGTATTTCTATGGCAGAAACCGAGACCTCAGCCCGACTATTCACTGCTAGGGTAGGTCACTGCTCTGGTAACCTCTGCTCAGACACACTGCACTTTCTCGGCCTTCTTCTGACAACCGGGGGTAAAAATTGAAACACTGGCTGTCCGTCAACCAGATCCTCAGATCGATTGAGTCGACGACCTCTTGTCCAAAGTGCTTGGGGAATATCTGCTGGGTCGGAAGCAATTGTGCTAAAACTGTCCCTAGCAAAAAGATAAATAAAGCAATAAGGAAATAAATAACCAGATAAACGAACAGCATAACAGGTTAAAATAAATACACAACACACAGCTGGGCATAACAACACACGGTCGATAAGCTGAATACACACTGTCCTCAAATACTGATCACTATCCCTGAATCACTGTCCCCCAAGACTGAATCTGATACCCGCAGATAACTGATTTTCAAACACTAACTGATGCCCGCAGGCCTGATGCCCAAACTTGTAAACTGATACATGCATTTCCCTGTAGAGACGCACTCTAAAAGCACATAACAAATAAGTGAGAGCCAAAACACCCCTATGTTAGGGTAGGGTTTCCCTGTCCTATTTTGTCAGGAGCTAGGGTTTCACTACGCACGTAGCAGTTTCAAACAACCTATATCGGGTAAGCAACCTGTCCTAGTTTGGAATGGTCACTATGGATTCCGAATATGCACTAGGTCGAATGGTCAAAAGGGTGCCCCGGGAAAACCGGGGTTTGTGTTCCCATACTGGCAGAGCCCGTAACCGGGAAGCCTTATGGCACGCAGCCTCTGGCAAACCGCTCAGGAATAGCAGATGGCAAACACGGTGTCCTAGGCACACCAATGCAAATGCAATGCAAAGAAACACACAAGTGTAGTCAAAACCAGATATCATGAGTTCGAGTCAAGTTCTCTAAATCCCCAGCAGAGTCGCCAGAAACTGTAGATGTCCCCGAACGCCCCGGGAGGGTGAGTCCTGTTCTGTTCATTTTGGGCTCACTACAGTTCAGGACTCAAATGTCACGGTTCTTAATCTGAACCAAAGAGTCCAAATCCGGCAAATCGTTTTGAGAAAATAAATTTTTGAAAAAAGTGCCAAACATGGACTGCTTTACCAGATACAGAGTCGCCGCCTAAATATTTTATTTTTGGAAAATTTAGGAAACCCTGACTCGTTTGCCTAAGGCCACGTGTCTGTCATCACCAAAGTTGCCTCGGCTCGGGAACTTGGGTACGATTGGGGAAGGTCACTTCGTGAGCACCCCCGCTCGCCCGATCAAAGATCGGCCTCTACTAACTATGATATCGAGTTTTGAAAACCTTATGCATTCTTAATCCGGTTATTAGCCTAGATTTACTATGTGATGCGCACAGCATACAAGTATAGACTGGATCGCCTGAATTAGAACAAAACATTTCATGCTTGTTTTTGAAAGATGGTTTGCTACCCGCAAGTAAGCTTAAAATGCAGATTTCGCCACCCTCGGGTGGGCTTAGAAAACATGGTTTTGCCACTATCTAGTGGGCTTAATACTCGCAGTCAATGCATTGTTTCAATCCAAATAACCCAACCTTCACCCACAGGCATTCAGGCAGTTATATCACATAAGCAAATAGCCTCATAGTAAGCATGCTATCATGGCAGTCACTCACACTCATGCAAGGATGCTAAAGCATAACACTCACCGAGTACTCCAAGCCAAAACAGAAGCTATGTTAGAAATCCATGCATGATCCTAACTATGCTGAAATGCCTAATGCAACACATGCAGGAATGCAACTACAATAGGCTCGGCTATTCTAAAGATGGCATGTGAAATGCTACAACTAACAAGTATTCAACTCGGAATTAAAATATAACGCAGTTAGTATGATGCGCCGAGCCCGGTGCATGCAAGACAAATGAATGAATGCAAACATGCAAGCATAAGGTATGCTAATCGAAATATGCCCTAATCTAACTATCATATGCTGGTAAATAAAAGGGAGAAAGACGTGGGGTTGGAAGACATACATCACACACACGCACACTTATTACAATTGTGCCATCGCTCGAAGGGTCCGAATAAATAATATACAGTCCCAATAAGTACAAAATCTTAATTAATTAACAAATTAATCTAGGAAAGCAATAAATGGCACGCAAATCCATGGACCGCCTCGGCTCTGTTCCAAATGATGAATGATGCATGCTCAAGTTGCTTTGGCGCAGAAATCCATTGCGACGCCCCAATTAGCCTCTGTTTACAATTAAACCCGGAATGTTGCGCGAAGCCCTAAAAGATTGCCGATTTTTGATTTGCTGCAACAGAGAGCAGGAAAGAGGCATGGCAATGTATTTTCACATATGTATGCTTGACTACTCTTCAGGGAGTGTAGTCCTCGATCCTCGTGTCATCAATCACGCATCTCGATGCATGATGGTCGAGGAGTCGAATTGCATGACTTAATATGAAATGAATGCACACATAAACACAACAAGACCTAAACTCCATCATGGATAATTCGGAGTGTCGGTGACCGGGAATTGAGACACGTTCCGTCACTCGAAGTACGAAACGTCCCTCGTTTCCCGTGCTCGGGCTAACTCCTATCCCAAATACAATGCAAATGAGATGGCATGCACTATGCAACTAATATACAACCTAGCATACGCAATACTATGAAATGGCATACACAATGCATGATGTAACATGGCATACACGATGCTCTAACATGCAACCTAACATACGCAATGCTATGAATTGAAATGGCATACACAATGCATAATGGACTTACACCAACATGAGTGGACCTCAGCCACACTCACATTAGTGGCCATTAGATGAAAATGAGACACTCGAAATACGTGCACTCATGCACACAAACCGAGGACCGACCCTAAGGCACAAATGCCACTCTAACAAGGCATGGCAAGGCACGAAATATGGCATATAGAACATGCAAGTTCCAGCACTGAAATGTGATGCAAAATGGCCCCGAAACATGGAAACATGGCACCCGATGCATGGAATGGTCCCGAAACACAAGACTAGGCACATGCATTGACCTATAGCTATACAAAGTATGCATTATTTGATCATGAGGCATAAATACAGAACCAAGGCGGTCTCAAAACATGAACATTTCTAGTTCAAAGCATGGCCAAAAGATGCTAGCAAGATGGCCTAACATAGCATGCAATTTTGACTATCAAACATGGATTACATGGCACGTATATGAAGCAAGTGAGAACTCATCAAACCAGCAAAAAACAGTGAATAAAACATGCCAAAACATGCCCAAATAACCTCTAAAATGCAGCCAACACATGCGCAAATGATGGGTTCTTTTAGAAGGCATACAAAGGGGTTATTAAGCACATACAAGATGGACACTTAGCATGGCGCAAACAACTCTGAAAATCAAATATGATAGCTCCAAAACTCACCAAATTGGGCCTGAAAAGTGGCTAAGAAGCATGCAAAGAGGGGTCCCTTTGGAAGGCCAAAATGACCATCAAACAAGTCAAGGTGAGAGGGGGTCATCCCCCTCTGATTTGGAGGCTCCAAACAGTGTGTTAGCCACTGAAAATCCACTGGATTTCAGTGGCTAGATGGCCAAACAAAGCATGCAACAAGAGCTTAGGTGTAAGGCTCAAAATAAGAGACAATCAAGCATACAAGGAGGCATATGACCTCAAACAAAAATGGGACCTTAAACAAACTTGAAGATGAGATTAAAAAAAGATATTTTTCAGTTTATGAAAACTCTCAAAAATGAACACAAGTAGGGCTAATCTATCATGCAAAAATGGCCCTACAAGAGAGATTAGAGACAAGGGATAGTATCTGGCCCCAAATAGCAAAGATCCCTTCAACAAAGTTGAAGAGAGGCTAAAAAAAAGGCACTTTACAGTTTATATCAGTCTCTAAAATGAGCACAAGTAGGGCTAAACTATCATGCAAAAATGGGCCTATAAAGAGAGATAGGAGACAAGTGGTAGTAGATGGCCTCAAATAGAGGAGAGCCCTTCAAAAAAGTTGAAGAGAGGCTCAAAAAAAGACATTTTACAGTTTGGCTCAGAGCCCAGAAATGCTCAAAAACAAGGCTAGTATATCATGCAAAAATAGGCCTAAAAGAGGGATAGAGAAACAAAAGGTAGTAGGAGACCTCAAACAACAAGAGGTCCTTGATCAAACATGGAGAGGAGCTCAAAATATAACTATTTACAGTTCATTCGGAGCCCAAAAATGTAAGCAACAAAAGCTAAGATAGCATGCAAAATAGGGCAAAAAAAGAGGGAAAAGAGACTCATCCTTGTAGCACAAGTCTTCAGCAGCTTTTGGTCCAAGAAAGTGTGCTCCTAACCTCTGAAAATAGCCTCCAAGTTGCTGGAATGGAGTGTGGGTTGATAGGCTATGAGTTGGTGTAGAAATGGTGTAGGAGCAAGGGTATTTTAAGGCTTGGAGTAGAGAGAGAGGGAGGCTTTAATGCAAGAGCTCCAATGGATTTTTCTAACCCATAACAATGGAGGGGAGAGGCTGGTTATATAGAGGGAGAGGGGTGGAGAAATGGGGGGAAAACAAATTCAAATTTTTCCCCCAAAAGGGCAGACCCCCGGGCAGGGGTCTGGGTCAAAACAGCTGGCACAGCTGTAAGGAACCAGGAGAGAGGAATTTGGCCGGCCAGGTTCAGGAGGTTCAGGTGGCCGGCCGGCCAGGGTCAAAAGGGTCAACAATGATTAGTGGCCGGCCACCCCAAAAAGGTGGCCTCCCATGTGTGTACAACACAGCTGTGTGGTCAAAAACTGGAAAAAGTGAACCAGGAGAGAGAAAAACCAACTTTTTAGAGGGGTTCAAAAGGGTCAGGAAGAGTTGATGGCCGGCCTACCCATATTGGTGGCCTCCCATGTGTGTACAACACAATGGTGTGGAGGAAAGTCAGAAAAAGTGACCCGGGAATGGAAAAAGTCAGCTTTCTAGTGAAGAAAACGGGCGATGAAAAGCGATGAAGGAATAAAGCTGGTCTTTAGAACAATTGCTGGCCTTCCACCCTTCTACAACCTTTCTAACAATGAAAATAAGGTCTCTGCCAAAAATGAACCTAAACCGATGTAAAACGAAGGTTCGGGGCCAAAACGCGCGGCCTGGGGCCCCGAAAACAAGCTGTTAAGCACCGGAGGTGGCATTCGACCACGAAGTTGGTCTCTCGAGCCACAGTGTCCCTCAAAAGGGAGGAAATAAGCTGTATGCCAAAAACTGGAGCAAACGGAGGTGGTTAAGCGGTCCCGAACCGAGGCACACGGCCGACGGCTCTGAAAACCGGGAACCGGGCTCCAAACGGGAAAAATGGCCTACGACCATGAAACGTAGCCTACGGCCACTAAGAGATGATCTACAAGACCTCTTCCTCCCTTCGAGAAGAGAAAACAGAGAAAACGGAGCCTGGTTCGCAAACCGAGGCAAGGAACAAAAGAGTCCGGAAGTCCGGAGGCAAGGCTCGCAGCCGAGACTCCGCAACCTCAGAACGAGCACAACATGCAACATCACCGAGCGCTCAGTTGGTGACGCCTGAGTCTTAAGGTCGGTCAAAAATGGGGTGTCTACAGTGACCAAGGGAGCTAACCCAATTCGTTGTCCCTAATATTTCACAAAATCAAAATACCAATTTTTATCAATAGATAAATTGGCAAATTCAGTGTTTGTTTGGCTCAATTAGAGGTTCAATTGAGACCGCTAATCCTATATATGGGATTGTTGAATCTAAAAACTCCCTTGGACAATTAGTTCCCTTTCCGAATTATCTTTTCTCCACTATTTAAATGTCAAAAATACTCCTTAAAATTTTATCTCATTCTAATCAAACAATCACATAGACCATAGTATATAATAATCTTGTTCAACATTACCACGGTACTCAAAAAATAAATATATGTAAGAATATTACTTACGCTTTTATTCTCTTGGTCTTTGTCTAACAAAAACTCAAGGAATGCATTGCTGATTTGTTATCCTCCTTGCACCATCTGACTCTTGCTGCACCATTGTTGCCACCATTAAAAACACATAATGATGCACTGGTCGTCACTCTCCGCGTCAAGGATTACGACATCAAGCGAATTTTGATTGACCAAGGGAGCTCATGTGAGATAATGTATTACGAAACCTTCAAACAATTGAAATTAGAGGACAAAGACTTGGCACATGCCGTATCTCCCCTGATCGGATTCAACTCAATGCCAGAGTGGCCAGTCGGCAAGATAATCCTCCCAGTCAGAGCAAGAAGCATGACAAAACAAGTGGAATTCTGGGTATTGAAAGTCCCTTCCACTTACAACATAATCTTGGGAAGGACATGGCTGCATGCCATGCGATCGGTAGCGTCAACCTACCATCAAGTAATGCAGTTCCCCAACGAAGCCGGAGTAATTGAAGAGGTCTTTGGAGATCAGATCATGTCCAAACAATGCTTCGTCACCATAAACGGCAGCCGCGCTGCCAAAGGGTTTGTTCAGATGGTGGAAGAACCTGAGAGCAATGAATTGTTTGCGGATGTTGGCAAAGCCGCTGAACAGAAGGCAGTGGAAGACTTGGTACAGGTAAGAATAGATGAAAAGAACCTGGAAAAGTTCTTTTTGCTTGGCTCATCTATGTCCAGCACTGAGAGGATAGAGGTCATGGATTTCTTGACCTCTAACATCGAAGTGTTTGCCTAGACGCCGTATGACATGTCTGGCATTGACCCAAACTTCATCTGTCACCAATTGAACATCCACCCAACTGCCAGACCAATTATACAGCGCACTCGCAGATCAGCACTCCACCACACCGAGATAGTGGCAGAAGAAATGGGGAATCTTCTAGAGACAGAAGCTATCAGAGAAGTGCACTATCCCAAGTGGATATCCAATACAGTAGTGGTGCCAAAGAAGAATGGAAAATGGCGTGTCTACGTGGACTACAAAACAGTCAACAAGGCGTGCCCAAAAGACAGCTTTCCCCTACCACGGATAGACCAACTGGTAGACCTAACGGCAGGACACAATCGACTTAGCTTTCTTGATACGTACAGAGGTTACCATCAGATCACTATGTATGAACCAAACCAGGAGGTCACATCCTTTACAATGCCAATAGAACTGTATTGCTACAAGGTCATGCCCTTTGGCCTAAAAAATGCAGGGGCAACATTCCAGCGGATGGTCACCAAGATGTTCGAACCATTGTTAGGCAGAACAATGGAGGCTTACATTGATGATATGGTAGTTAAAAGCAAGGATGAGAATGACCATCTCAGGGACCTAGGTGAGATGTTTCAGATCCTAAAGAAGCACAAGTTGCGCCTTAATGCATCTAAGTGTGCGTTCGGCATAGGATCAGGCAAATTCCTAGACTTCCTGGTGACCAACCGAGGTATAGAGGCAGACCCTTCTCAGATCAAAGCAATTTAGGATCTAGAGAGGCCCAACTCAGTAAAAGAAGTACAGCATCTCACCAGTATGGCAGCCGCGCTAAACCGGTTCATAAGTCGGCCGTCAGACAGATGTCGACCATTTTTTCAAGCATTAAAGGCCAAGTTTGAGTGGGATGAAGAATGCGACCGCGCCCTAGAAAGTTTGAAAGAATACATGTCTTCTCCACCATTGCTAGTGACCCCAATACCTGGAGAAGAGCTATTTTTGTACCTGGCAGTTTCATAGCACGCAATTAGCGCAGTGTTGGTCCGAGCGGAAGGAATCCAACATCTGCCCATCTTTTATGTCAGCAAGACATTGCTGGGCACAGAAACCAGGTACTTACCATTAGAAAAACTGGCCTTAGCTTTGATAATGGCCTCAAGGAAGTTGTCACATTACTTTCACGCCTACACCATAATCGTCCTCACAGCTTTTCCATTAAAAGCTTTGTTTGAGAGGGCGAACTTTTCTGGGCGAATCTTGAAATGGGCAGTAGAGTTGGGACAGTTTGACATCAAGTTTCAACCCAAAACCGCGATAAAAACCCAAGCTTTGGCAGACTTTGTCACAGAATTCACACCAGGAAGTCATCACATCTGCCTAGTCGACTTAACTAGTACAACCGATATAGGGATGGAAAGTGGCGCCAGAATAGCGCAACCCCTAATACAGGATACCCAGCCACATCCTAGGACAGACCAGAGTAAGCAAAGGGTGGAAGAAGCAAACCATGCTACACCAAGCAAAGACTCACCAACAAGTAAAGACTTGATACAATCAGATAATGAGGGGCAAACAGTAAGTGTGGTCTTTGAAAAGAATATCAATAACACTCATGACCCCAAGGCATCATCTAATCCCTCCACTTGCTGGAAGCTGTTTGTTGGAGATATGTGGAAGCTCTTCGTGGACGGAGCGTCCAACAGGCACAGAGCAGGACTTGGCATAGTCCTCATCTCACCAGATGGCCTAGTAATGGAACAAGCAGTCAACCTTGGTTTCCCAACATCAATAACAAAGCGGAGTATGAAGCGCTTCTGGCAGGATTAAAATCAGCACACTACATGAAGGCCACTGAGCTAATGGTCTACAGTGACTCACAGCTGATGGTAAACCAAATTTCAGGCGACTACGAGGCAAAGAATGAAAGGATGGCTAAGTACCAAGTGTTAGTCAGAAAAGAGATCGTGAAGTTCGAAGTAGTGCAGATAGAGCAGATTGGCCGGGAAGAAAACAGCAGAGCGGATGAACTAGCGGGCTTTGCCTCGATGGCAGACACATCCATCCCGTATCCATTACTGATCGACTTCCTACCAAGACCAAGCATTGAAGAAGCTGAAGCAGCAGAGGTATGTTGTGCCGAACTAGGCCCTTCATGAATGGATCCCATTATAGTGTTCCTAAAAGACAGCATTTTGCCCGAAGAGAAGAAGGAGGCCAACAAAATAAGAGCAAAGTCACAGCGATTTTGGCTCTCTCCATTAATGGCCTTGTACAAGAAATCCTTCACAGGACCTTACCTGAAGTGTGTCCATCCCAGCAAAGTCGAAGCATTCCTGTTCGAGATTCACGAAGGCGTATGCGGCAGCCACCAAGGAGGAAGATCTTTAGCCTACAGAGCAATTTCACAAGGATATTGGTGGCCTTACATGCAAGCAGATTCAGAGAAGTATGTCAAGAAGTGCGAGAAATGTCAGAAGTTCGCACACCAAATACATCAGCCAGCTAAAGAACTACTACCATTAACTAGCCCATGGCCCTTCGTAATGTGGGGCTTGGACATAGTAGGACCACTTTCAACAGCACCCGGCAACAGGAAGTTCTTTCTTGCAGCAACAGACTACTTCACAAAGTGGTGGAGGCGGAAGCACTCGCTTCAATAAAAGAGAAAGATGTGAAGAAGTTCGTCTGGCAGAATATCATCACTCGGTTTGGCATACCCAAGGCTCTAATATCAGACAACGGCACTCAGTTCGACAGTAAAATTTTTACAGGCTTTTGTAAGGAATACAAGATAGAATTCTACAATTCTACACCAGCATACCCCCAAGCAAATGGCCAGGCAGAAGCATCCAACAAAATCGTCTTGGATGGATTAAAGAAAAGATTAGAGAAAGCAAAAGGAAAGTGGGTGGATGAGCTTCCTCATGTTTTATGGGCTGACCGTACCACACCTCGGCGATCAACTGGAGAAACACCTTTTTCCTTAGCCTATGGCATGGAAGCAGTAATCCCACTGGAAGTTGGCCTCCCCACCATTAGAAGCGAAAATTTTAATCCAGACTTAAATGGAGAAGCCATCGCATTGGAGCTCGACCTTGTAGAAGAAAGAAGAGAAAGAGCACTGGTTCATATTGCCTCATACCAACAGGAGTTATCCAGAAAATACAACAAGACAGTACATCCAAGGCAATTCAAGGTTGGAGATTGGGTATTGCGCAGAGTAATGTGAAACACCCTGGTACCCGGAGACAGCAAGTTAGGGTCCAATTGGGAAAGACCTTACAAAGTGGTTGGGTTAGCAGGAAAAGGGGCATACCACTTAGAAGACAAGGATAGCAAAGCCATCCCCAAGCCACGGAACACTGCCAATCTCAAACTATTTTATTTTTAGCTTTTCTTTAAAGTACTTGTAATTTTTCTTTTTCTCAATAAAACAAGTAGTTTTCTTTTCAGCATAATTGTGTTATTCTGTAAAAGTTGTTTTAGTGAGCTAGGGGCAACAAAAGCAGAGTTGGCCGGAATAACCAACTTAGAAGTTGGCTGGAATAACCAACACCCCTCCTAAGCCCAGGATAAGGATACAGGCTGCAGGACATTTGGCAGGAATAACTAAACACTTTACCCTAGGTTGGCAGGAATAACCAACTTAGAGGTTGGCTGAAATAACCAACACCCCTCCTAAGCCCAGGATAAGGATCTTGGTTGCAGGACGTTTGGCAGGAATAACCAAACACTTTACCCTAGGTTGGCAGAATAACCAACTTAGAGGTTGGCTGAAATAACCAACACCCCTCCTAAGCCCAGGATAAGGATCCAGGCTGCAGGACGTTTAGCAGGAATAACCAAACACTTCACTCAGGGTTGGTAGGAAAAACCAACTTCGGGCTCTCTCCAGCTAAGATTAGGATCTAGGCTGAAGAGGTTGGCTGGAAAAACCAACACTTATTGTTCTTCAGCCGAGATAAAGATCTAGGCTGAAGAGGTTGGCTGAAAAACCAACACTTATTGTTCTTCAGCCGAGATAAAGATCTAGGCTGAAGAGGTTGGCAGGTATGGCCAGTTAGATTGCAAAGTTAAGACCGGGATAAATATCTCGGCTAGAGAATTTACTTCATTCAGATTATATTGGGAAAGTAAATACAAGCATAGAAGTAAACCGAACAGACAGTTGAGGAAAACAAAAGATGATTTCGTTGATAATGCAAAGTCAAAGTATAAGAGATGGGGCCATAGCCCGGTTACAAAAACTTCTAAAAGTTAGCACCTAAAGAAAAGAAAAGTACATAATCAAGCAAAGAGGTCATCTAAATCGGCATCCAGAACAACCCGGTCTCCACCCAGAGGTAGCTCGGTTGTGCCTAGCCCCCCTTGGTTGAGCTCGGACGAAGGCACCGCATCAGACACAGCAGGCAAAGGAGTGATGGAGACCACTGGAGTTGGGGAGATAGATTAGTGGCCGGGTTGGGTGTTGTCTTCTGGAGCAGAATCCTCGTCCTCTCCCTCTTGCAGAAATTTTTGCTGAATGGCAGCAGCGTACTCCGCCATACAGCTCGGTATGAAATACAGGGGAGGGTTGAAGACCTCGGTCTCTGGACCATGACCGAGCTGCGCCACAGCCGCCTCCCATCCGCATTTGAAGAAGAGATCTTTCGCAGCTTCGCATTGCTTGATATAAGTGGCCTCCCCCTCCTTGCAACCCCGGTCCTCTGCGTCCTCTACTTTCTTCTCCAGCTTGGCAATTTCAGCGTTCTTCTTGCCCTCAAGCTTGGCCAGCTCGTGCAGGTACTTATCTTTTACCATGCCCGCGGCCTTTTTCTTATCTGCCTCAGCCGAACTGACAAGACCGGTCAGACGTGCCATCTCGGTTTGTAGCTCGGCTATTTGCTTCTTTGACTCTTCCAGCTTGGTGGTTTTGGCATTAGCTTCTACCATGGCCTGCCTTGTGGTTTTGTGCAGTTCCAGCACTCGCTTGTGAGCGATGTGGTTTTTCTGCATGGCCTGCAAAAGGATGGTAAGAAACTTTTAAGAGAAATCGAGCGGAAAGTTGTTCAAATTAGAAAGACAAGCAAGGGGGTAACTTACCAGCACCATTGATTTTGTGGCTAAGCGAATGGCCTTCAGCTCGGTTAGATGGTTGTGGTGCTGCATGTCGGCTAGAAGGCAAATGCTTTTGGCGAGGTTGAACGCTAAGAAATGGTCCTTTTCTGCGACCACAGAGTCAGAATCCTTGATAGCACGGTTCTGAAACGTGATCTTTGGTGCCCACTTTGGAGAGCTAGCTCGGTCAGAGCGCTCAGGTGGAGGGCTTGGTGGAATGGTTTGAGGAACCACGATTTCATCCTCGTCGACAAGGCGTGGCTCGGTTGTGGAAGTCCGAGCACGCTTGCTTGCCCGAGATGATAAAGGCTGGTGGGATGGTAGGGCTACCACGGTCTCCTGTGTTTGACCGGCTGGTGGTACCTCGGACTAGTTTGTCTCGGTCAAAAGGGCTCTTACGACTCTTTTCTTGGCCATTTCTTGTTCAGCAGTAAGTGGGATCAAGTTGATTTGAGGCAAGGTTGGATCCGGTTCAGGAGAGGCTTCCAACAAAAAGTCAGTTACCCTGGTCTTTCGTCTGCTGCTGTATCTATACATCGGTTCAAAATTCAGTAGCTCGGTCCAACTTCTATTGGGATATCACAGTGCGGCGCGAAGCATGTTTAAGTTGGGGTAGTTGTACTGGGACTTTAGAAAGTTCAGATCTGCATGAAGTAAAAGAGACAACAGTTAGTATGATTCAAGATGTGAAAACCGAAGTAAAGAAAAACGTGAATTTGAGCCGAGGTTATTATACCGGTGACTCCTTTGTTCCAGTTTATTCGGTCGCCTGGGATCTGGGCCTCATGGTCTTCAAAATGCCCAGAAACCCAGAAAAAATCATCGTCGTTTACATCCTTATCTGGGGTATTTTTTATTATCTTTTCACGCCGGCGCCTTATTCTTAAATAGTAAACCCAGCCATCTTCATTTGACCCTATGGAATATTGGTGGAAGAGCTCAGCTAAACCGAGGTTAAGGCCAGCCCGACGGTTTAGCTCGGCGATGCCATTTATTATGCGGTATGAATTTGTGGAAAGTTGGGTAGGGCAGAGGTTGGTTTGTCTAAGGAACTCGCAAAGAAGAGGTTGTACAGGGAATCTTAGTCTGGTTTCTACAATGGAAAGAAGGGTAAAGGGAACAAAGCCAAGGTTTCCCCAGGGTGTGGTATCTAGTTCGGCCAAGGTAAGATGGACATCATCAGGGATATGGTAGTCCCTTCGGAACTCGGCCATAGCACCTT
The DNA here is from genome assembly GCA_030407325.1 of Camellia japonica. Classification (NCBI taxonomy): domain Eukaryota; kingdom Viridiplantae; phylum Streptophyta; class Magnoliopsida; order Ericales; family Theaceae; genus Camellia; species Camellia japonica. The sequence goes on along the minus strand of JAPPVO010000031.1, from coordinate 185,336,633 downwards.
GTGTGTTTACCAAAAACCTATATTTACCCATGAGGTCTTAAGTTATGAATAAATTAGATGAGTATTAGCTTGGTCGTGAAATGACGCTGAGTAGCTCGGTTGAGCGTTCAAGGGAGTGCCTGGCAACCTAAATCTGCAAAGTGAAAAAAGAAAGGTATTAAGCACAGATCGTTGGACCGTGCTAAAAGAAACAAAGGCAAGATAAATAAAGCCCTAGCTCGGCTACGTGGGCCATTATCCATTCTTAGCTCGGTTTGAGCAAGGGCCTTTAGCCCGGTTGAACTTTTGGGGCAGCATTCCTAGTTCGGTCTTAACTAAGGGAGCTGGTTTAGCTCCAAGTTTTAGCTCGGTCAGTGGTTAGGGCTCTCTAGCGCGGTATTGCGCAAACTTAATGTAGTCCGATAGCCCGGCTAAGAGGTAGGGCCTATTAAAACTATGAGTAGGGTATGAAGTTTTAGTTCGGTTGTTCAGTTCGGCCAAGGTCGTACCTAATACAAACAGTATCCTAGTTCGGTTGGAGTGTGATTTTGGATCAAAACTACCATTTCCCAGGTTATTCATATAGACAGTGGTTATGTTACAGAGATTTTTTCAGAAAAATGGAAGCAAAAGTGGAATAGGTGTTTTGAAAATCATACAAAAACGCATGTTGTGTATTACAAAACAGATGCGAAATCAACAAAAAGGAAAGAGGATTAAGTTACTTACAAGTATGAAGATGAAGGAACTAGAGATGGAAGCAGTGGCAACAACAAACGCGAGCTTTGCAAAAAATAGTGGTTACAGAAATGGAGGCTCAAGCAAGAGAGAGAGAAGGTGAATAGTGAAATGATGGATTTGAAGCTTTAGGGTTCGTTTTGTGAAAAGGGAAGGAAAAAATGCGGGACTATTCAAAATATGCGAAGTACGAAGACGGCATGACAGCTGTATTGGGCCAATGAGAGTGTGCCACGTGTTCTTGGAATGAGAAGTGATTCAGTTACAACGACTGAAGAGACGTTTTTGACCGGACAGGTGGGTAGCCCGGTGTGGATTTAGCTCGGTTGAAAGACTAAAGTTTTTAGCTCGACTGGTAAAAGATAATCCCTATCATGCTGCGCAGATGGAATTAAGAGGCAATTGAGAGGGTAATTTATATGTAAATTGGGCCGAGCTGGGTAATGGGCCATTCTGTGGGCCACAGTAAGGACTGAGTAAAAGGGCCTTGAAGTTAGCTCGGTCCAAAAGAGCTTTGTAGTTAGCTCGGTCAGCATGGTCAGAGCGCGCGACAGTTAGTTCGGTCAAACCATATTGAGCCGAGATATTTTGGGCCTTTTCCCAGGACCTTGCTGTTGAATAGCTCGGTCTAGGCACGCTATGGATAGCACGGTCTCAACAGGTGAAACCGAAGGACGAGTAACAGAGGAGAGAACTAAGCTAGCTAGAGCTCGGTCATTTCAGCCAGTTTAGCATGGCTATTTTATCTCGGTCGTTTTGTCATACTACAGAAGTAAAACCATCTCACTTGGTTTAAGCAGTGAGGAGGGTGTTGAAGGATAAGCATTATTTTCAGGGGTGTGACTCCTAGGAGGACTCTACGCAGAGGAATAAGAGTCCTACTAGGATTGTGCCACGCGGAACCTATAAAAGCTCACAACATAACCTATGGGAGAGGTAACACAACTTTGATTCCCGAATACACAAAGCTTTTGTCTATTTGTCTATTTTGCTAACTTAGGCATCGGAGAGGTATCCGGCACACACCTGCCGGCTAGCTCACGTTGTGTTTTCAGGGAGTAAAGTGACGACGTACGGAGGAGCGCAAACTTGATCAATAGGATTATACGAGAAGAATATTTCGTGCTCGTACACGAATTATCTTTTCTCCACTATTTAAATGTCAAAAATACTCCTTAAAATTTTATCTCATTCTAATCAAACAATCACATAGACCATAGTATATAATAATCTCGTTCAACATTACCACGGTACTCAAAAAAATAATATATGTAAGAATATTACTTACACTTTTATTCTCTTGGTCTTTGTCTAACAAAAACTCAAGGAATGCATTGCTGATTGTTATCCTCCTTGCACCATCTGACTCTTGCTGCACCATTATTGCCACCATTAAAAACACATAAAATAATAGAGGAAGTCAGACTTATTCAAATTTTGATAATTCGAACCGTTCACATTTTAATATTTATTGAGTATATCATACCTGTAAAAAATCAAGTTGATCGGATATCAAAAACTATGTGTTCTGATCATCGAACTACAAACCATTTTTTAAAAAAATTTAATAAACAGTTTTCCGAACACATAATTTTTGATATCCGATCTACTTGATTTTTTACAGGTTGATGTACTCAACAAATCTTAAAATGTGAACAGTTTGAATTATCAAAAGTGGGCCCAAAAGTGGACCCAATGGCCCAGCAAGTAGGAAGTTAAGGAGGGGATCCAGATTCGGGTAATTGTGTGATGGAAATTAATTTGAGAGACTTAATAGATGAACTTATTGTCCAATAGATCCTATGATAATTAATAGTATTTTTCATTAAGTACAATTAAAAACGTCACTAATTGTTAATTTTCAGCAACAGTTTCAAAAATTTATCACAAAAATGTCACTAATTATAAGTTTTAGCGACAATTTAAAAAAATCTTCTTAAAAAAAAGTCATTAATTTTCAATTTTTATCAACAGTTTGAAAAACTTGTCACAGAAAAATGTCACTAATTGTAAGTTTTAGAAACAATTTTAAAAAGTCACTAATTGTTAATTTTTAGTGACTATACAAAAAATTGTCACAAAAAATTATTTTTAGTAGCGATTTTACTAAGACTTATTTTTAATAGAACTTGATATGAATTAAGTCCGACTATTACGACCTATTGGTAGTTTACCTAATTAATTTTGTATGGTGTAGGGTCCATGTGTAAAGATAGTAATTTTAGATAATTTTAAGTTTGAGTTTGTAATATTACTAAAAATAATAATATACAAATATTAAAAATGAAAAAAGAGAAAAATTACAATCAAAACAAAAAAAAAAAATCAAGATTTGATGTGAATTAAATCCTATCTTTTTAATCATCTCAACATAAACTCTAAATTTTTAAAATGATATCAATTCTAACAATCTATTTATACTATTAGTTTCTAATGAATAAGGGGCATGAGAAAGATTGATAACCACACGTTAAAACACACCAAAATCAATTTAAAACGAGAGAGAACATATTAAAATGTTCCATTGCTTAATTATATTTAATTTAAAAAGCCTGGCTCACTAACATGATTTAATGAACCAGCTGCCTTGCCTACTTTATGATCAACTAATTTAAAGTTATTAATCACAAAAAGAAATGAAATCAAAATCAATCTTAAACAATAAAAATGAAGTGAAAGATTAGAGAATTTTTAAAATGAATACAATAAAGATGAAGCCAGTCAATTTCTCCTCCTCCTATAGCTACATCCATAATCTATTCTCTTCTTCAGTTTCTGTCGCTTCCAATTCTGACTCTCTGTATCCTCTCTCTTTTCGCCAAGGGCCTGAAAGGGAATTTTCCACATATCTTGCATCTCCTCTCAACCCTTGCACATCCCAATTGTAGTCAATAATAGATGTAACCAAACTTTCCTCGTACACCACTGCGGTGAAGTAGTATTTCTCGGTTGGAATCCTAATATCCCTTTGTGAGTTGTCGTTAGGATCGTATCAAGGGCAGACCCAAGATTCAACGATGGGGTGGGCTAATGTTAAGGTAAAATTATACAATATATTTTAAGTATAACTACATAAGAAAAAAGAGAATTTAATAATATAATCTAGATTAATATCTAAATTTATTGATTAGAAACAATCTAACTAAGTTGTGCTCGACAAGTCTTTAAAGATTCGAATTTATCGATTACAGAATCTAGATCAATTTTCTAAATAAGGTCTCGTTCAAGGTAGAGAGACAAGCAATCGGCAAGAAACTCATCCCCCATTGAATTGCGAATTGCAGCTTTAACATGCTTCATTCCCAAAAATGCTCTTTCCGTAGTCGCCATAGAAACAAGAAGGGTTGACACAAGACGAATCAATTTGTAGATCATGGTGTAATGCTCGAACTTTCTTGTCACAAATAGTTCTCGGCATAAATCGACAAGGGTAGATATCTTATGAAACTCCGAATCACAAACAACATCAAGCTTATAATGCATTAATTGACATCTCAAAGCATGGATGTCCTGAGAAATGAAATCTTATGGATAAAATTTCTCAACAAGATTGAAAATATTATCCACATTAAAAGATCTAAAATTGCCACTAGGATCCAAAGCCGAGCTAAGAGAAAGAAGTTCCACTACCCCATCATTAAATCTATGTTCTAAATCCATTAATTGAAAATCAATTGTAGAGTTAAATACGTCAAAGTGATAATGATGCTCAATTGTAATATGATTTTGTTGACGACAACGACTTGTACCCTCTTCATAAGGAAAACTCATATCATGCACCGCAACGTTATGTTGATTGCAAAATGACACCACATTTGCAAGAAAAATATCCCGATCATCTTGTCTAAGTTTCTGAAAGAGAGCTTTTGTTGTGGAGACTAATTTCATCGCATTTAAGATGTCTTGAGTTTTCTGTTGCAAGGCATTACAAAGTGTATTCATGATTCCCAAAATGTTGTCCATCAAGTGCAAGACAAATATGAATTCAAAGCTCTTCATTACTTTGTAAACACCATTAGCTTGCCCTCAAATTTGTTGATTTGTAATCTGCTTGAGACTTTCAACAACTACACAAGATGCCTCGTACATATCAATCAAGTTTTTAATAGAGTCATAATGCGAGCTCCAACGAGTAGCTCCAACTCGATGCAAGGTACCAATTTGATTGGCCCCTTTACCAGATTGACGCTCACTACTAGCCAACATATTTTTAACCTCACTCTGATGAAAAGATTTTAACTTACCAAGGCGCTTTGGAGAAGAAGCAATAAAATTGACAATACAACTTTAGTGAGAAAAAAATTGCCAAACATTAGGCTCATATTTTGTTGCCGCAATTAAGGCCAATTGCAAACGATGTGCAAAGCAATGTACATAATATGCATATGGGCAATCTCTAAGAAATAAAGCTTGAAGTCCATTCCATTTGCCACGCATATTGCTAGCACCATCATACCCTTGGCCACACATGTTTTGAATAGGGAGATTAAATCGAGAAAAGATATTCAATATCTCTTTTTTAAGAGTCAATGCAGATGTATTTTTGACACCCACGATATCAAAGAACTGTTCCCCTAGCAAACCATCATTCTTGACGTATCTCAAAATAAGGGCCATTTGTTCTTTTTTAGACTCATCTTGGGACGCATCAACAAGAATACAAAAATAACGTCCTGCAACTTCATCAAAATCACATTCCTAACTCTGTTAGTAAATATGTGCAAAATCTCCTTTTGGATCTTCAGAGAAGTGTATTTTGCATTTTGTGAAGCATTCTTTAATATAATGCTCTCAAGTGCATCATTCCCTCTCACCTTGAACTTTAATAATTCAATTAGATTGCCTTGGAATGAAGTCGAGCTTTCATTATGACCTCTAAAACCAAGTCTTTGAAGAGCAAGTACTTGAATAGTTTTAGTTGTTGCCTTTACCCGCATTCGATTTTTCAAAATCTCTTCTTTTGATTGCGCATTCAACATTTTTTCAATGTGATAGGAAGATTTATTCAAATTGTCATGACTAATAACACAATGACTATATGATGAAGATGCAAGTCTGACATAAAGCAAAAAAACACATTTGGATCCATCATTTACTCTCTTCTAATTGTTAAACCCCTCATCAACAAGAACAGAACGACTGATCGACTTATTTGGCTGATCAAACAAAAAAGCATGAAAAATAATATGCTTAATCCTTTGAAGGAGAATACTCTAGCCAAGAAAATTGCTTAAACCAAATATGTTGGAATCGGCAATTCTGCTTTCCAAATGAGGACCTAGGATACTCAAGTCTAGGTTGATAAGGCCCCAAGTTCACATAAGCTCGTCTAACCTTATCCTGTTGATTAGCTAAATATTCACAAATTAGCAAGTGTAAATCAGGATCCTGTTCAATAACAGTTGAATCAAATTGGCTTGGTTTATTTGCTTGAGGCATGGAAGACTGTTGCACATTAGAAAATGAGGTTTCAACACTATTAGATGTTGTACTACTAAACTTCTGTTTTGATTGATAGAATGAGAAAAGGGTTTGCCTTTTTTTAGTGGTGGAGGTTCCATTATTTGTAATCTAAAAAAAAAAAATTAAAAATTAGCCCTATTTAATATTAAACTAGAGTATATTCACAATAATTTTAAATATTAGGATCTTTATATATACCCTCAATAATTTTTATTTAGGTTTTCATTATTTTTATATATGTCCAAAAAAACTCCTTCAGAGTTCAAAACCTAAGAGCACTATAGAACATTGAACAAGCAGTACCATAAAAAAATTAAGAGCAATATAATATTTGTTGCACAAAGACAAAATTTCAAAACTATTGTTAATCAAATCCATTCTCAACCAACAAAATAAAATAATTAGTTAATTACACTTACAAAAAATATTAGGAAAGTGGAGCTACTGCAGGCTACTGTAGACAACAGAGAGAGGGTCGTTGCCTATCTATTGGAAGATGTGAGGATTGTTTTGGAAGATTTGTTCTTTAAACAAATACAAACCTATTGGGCTACCTATCTATTTTTTTGGGTAAGTATTAGGCTGCTATTGGGCTGCCTATCTAAAAAACAAACAAACAAACAAACAAACAAAAACTATTAGCCTTATTTGGGGCTCAGGTGGGAGAGGTTGGGAGGTTGAGCTAGGCTGGGAGCTTGGGTTGGGTTGGGCTGGGCTGGGCTGGGCTGGGAAAACAAATTTCTACAGATTTTTTAAATTTTGGGCTAGGCTGCAGCTGCCTATGCCCAGCCCTAGGTCCGTCCTTGGATTGTATGCTTTTATATGCTTCATGCCAATCTTTATTAGAATTTCACCATTCTTTGTAAAACACAATGGTTTTACATCGTCATAAATACGCAAGCCAGTCAAATTCGATAGAATGAACATGGTAGTCCAAGATTCTTTCACACCACATTTCGTCATCACCAACACCTCAACACTACCCACACAATCAGTTGGGTGCTCATCACAATAGCGAACCATACAAAGACATCCTTCCAAAACTCCCAAACCAGGTAAAATATCTCCACCTCCTCCCTTAGGTTGTGGCATTGGTAACTTGTTGAATTTATTTTTTTGTGGATTAAAGTAAATGATAAGATGGGATGCGAGGAAGTGATCCCGACTTTCTTTAGAAGCAAACCAATGTAGATTTTCATTCACCACGGGACCCCATTTCACACTAGAAACATGGTATGGGAAGTGAACGTGGGTCCAAGTATAGCTTGCTTTTCGTGCTCCTTTAGGAAGACAATTAGCCCTACAGTTCGGACTCCTTTCACAAGTGCAATGTGAAATAGATAAACACTAATTGGTCCAAATCTGGAAAATCTTTTGAAAAATCGTTTTTTAATCAAAGATGCCAAAAGTGAACTGCATTACAGATTTCAGAGATGCCACCTAAATATTTTTGAAAAATTTAGGAAATCCGAGACTCGTGCAAAAGGCCATGTGTCTGTCATCACCAAAATGTCTTGGCTCGGAAACTTAGGTACGAGAAGGGAAGGTCATGAATTGAGCACCCCACTTGCCCAATCAAAGATCAGCCTTTACTAATCATGATGTGAATCTTATTTACATTATATGTTCTTATTCCGACTATTAGTCTAACTTTACTAGGTGGTGCACCTAAGTATAGACCACTTTACAAAATTTGGAACACATTGATGTTACGTTTGTTTTGAAAAAAGTGTTTTGACTACGCGTCACTTGAAAAAGTGAGTTTGTATAAACATTAATCAATTTATTCCAATTTTACTAAAAAGCATTTATCCACCGGCATTCAAACAAATATATCACTTAAGCACTTAGCCTCATGAAATCATGCTTGATAACATGGCTACAATCACACTCATATGATATGTTAAAGCAATTAAATGCTCACCTAGTACTCCAAGACAAGCTAAAAAGATAAAAGAGTTAGAAAAAATACATGATCCTATCTAATGTAATATGACTAATGCAACACATACAATTATGCAATTAATAGGCTCGGCTACTAACATGGCATGTGAATCAATTTAAGGCATGCAGCCTAAGCATGTTTTCAAAGAAATAATCAATAACAATGCTTGTTAGAATGATGAACCAAGCTTTTATGCATGTAAGGCAAATGAATGCAAATCATGAAAAATGCTAAGTAAATATGATGCTTTATGCTAAGGAGAAAGACGTGGGGTTGGAAGACATACACATTATTACAATTTTTCCCTCATACAAAAGGGCCCGAATGTCCAAGTGTCCGAATTAATAGCTAACTATTACAAATCTGAATAACTAATAAGAAATAAACTAGCAATCTAATTTATTACAACAAGGATAATAATGAACAATAAATTAGCTATCTAAGTTAACTAACTATGACAATTACGAATAAACAATAATAATAATTTCAACGATACTAACTATAACGATAATTAATTAATTACAACAATAATTGGAACATTAATTTACAACATTGATATAAACAAAGATGCACAAGGATTGCATGCACATGACTGTTTTCAAAAGCAACTATGTCTGCCTCCCTAGGAATTTGCCATGTTTTACCTTTAGTCACTGCCCTCTGTTTCTGCAAAAACACTCTGTTTACCAAACATTGGAGCCCAGTCGGCTCCTAATGAGGCCCGGCTGGATACAAACAAGGTCGGTTGTGCCCTCATTTCATGCAAAAGTCTAGTTCTGTGCTCTGAGATGAAAACAATGCAGACAGAGCTTTTTTGAGCTCTATTTGTCCCTCTCCTATCATGAAGTGAGCTCAAAGAGAGAGGTAGACACGCTTCAAGTTCATCAAAACATCATGAATTGGTGTGTGATGACTCTTGTTATCCCAGGTAGGCAACCCAAGAGGGGGTGAATTGGGTTACTTAAAAAAATTCCAATATTAAATTATATAAACACAATATTCAGAATTTTAACAAATATAAGAGAGATAGGGAGAGAAAATCAAATACTGAGATTTATAATGGTTCGGCACGCCAGGCCTACATCCACTCCCCAAGGAACCTCCTTGAGAATTTCTTTACTATCAAAATAAATTAATAGACCACCAAGTCTTCACCAAGCTTGTGGATTTTACACAGGATTTACTCTTATCTATTGAACCTCACTCAACAATAAATGTCTTACCCTTATAAAATCTCTCACAAAAATAATGAATAAAAATTAGTACTTAAACCCTCTTTTGTAATAATTATCTCACAAATAGTAGATATGAAAGTGTAAGATCAAAAGCTACACTTAGATTTGAAAGTAAAAGAGCAGAATACAATATACTCAAAATTTTGGAGGACAAAGAAATTTTTCTTTTCAAGTTCTTGATTTTTCTCCACACACAACACTTCTATTTATACCAAAAAATCTACCCGTTAGAGATAGGACGCTCCTTGATGACGTCATGGATTACATGGCCCGCTCTTTGATTCAAATAGACAGCAAATGATAATTTTCTTTTCTTTTTTTGTTTTGTCAAATATGGAGCCACCGCTTTTGTAGACAATTGGATACAAAAATCACGACTTTCAAACAAGCAAATGATTTGCTTCATCTTTTTCTTCTTGTTTTATTTTTATATTATTATTATTATTATTATTATTATTATTATTATTATTATATATGTGTGTGTGTGTGTGTGTGTGTGTGTGAAAGACATGATACAAAATTCAAACATGAGCCACCGTTTTGTAGGCAATTTGAATAATATAATACAATTATCATATCTTTGAACTCAAATAAGCAAATGATTTTGCTCCATCATTATGAGTTCCTTGAAGTCAAAAACCACGTGAAATTTTGTCTATTTTGTAATTTTTTCTTTTTCTTTTTGCAAGCAAATTCAAACCAACTTACAATTTTTCTTTTTTATTCTGCAGGCAAAACATCTTCAAGGATTTGTTTTCAATAAAAAAAAATTAAACAAGTCTTCTCCTGCAATCATTATAGTATATCAATTTCAAGATTTTGACTATATATATATATATTTATTACTGACGCACCACACAAGTTCAAACTTGAGGATTTTTTCTTTTTATTATATCAATATATATATATATGTAAAAAATGCATCACATGGCACCGTCCGCATCCCCAAACTTATAAATAACAACATACAAGTAATGTATGTATATTTAAATAAAAAGTCTGATTTGTTATCAAGCACCCCTTGAGTATGTTACACAAATCAAATATTTTTGTAATTGCTATATAGATTTTAAATATATCAATCATCCCATGTGAGTATATTAAATTTGTCAAAAGATGACAACTCACTAAAATCACATTTGTCAAAATGATACAACTAATCAATTTTAAATTTGTCAAAAGATGAATAGTGATCAGCTTAATTTTTTAAAAGGTGAATAGTAAAAACATATTTATTTAAATAATATTTAACAAATGTATCATACAATATATATTTTAAATAGATAATATTTTGTGTCAAATAATATGTATATTAAAAAAATCCAAATTTTGGCAAATAATATTTTAGACATCATGAAAATTAAATAATATGATTAACAATCTCCCCCTTTTTTATGATGGAAATATTTGTATGGATTTGACACAAAATAAAATTAACAAAATATTTGATAACCCTGCAACATATAATTTTCAAAAGCAAAATCATTTTTTTTTTTCTCCCCCTTTGACATCATCAAAAGAAAAGATGAAGAGATGAAACAAACACATTTGATAAAATAATCTGAGCGGCCAAAAATAAAATAATAGGTCGTCTGTTTTGTCAGAATCATTGTGGGGATTTTGGAGCATCTCGAATGCACAAAAGGTTGACAAACAAAATATTTGAGCAGATATGCATCGAGTATTGAATTGATGGAATGTATAAAAAGTGACAAGGATGATAGGCAAAGAGACGCAATTATTAAGTGTTGGAAAAAAAAATTGTTTTAGCTTCTTGTGTAATCATGTCATTCCTTACCTTAACCATCAATGATTCGGACCTGCATGAGGTGCCTGTAATGCAGGCAAATGAGAGGTTACCAGTGGTTCAGGCACATGCTATTCCTGCAAATGAGGATCCTAGTGTTATTGGTAATCAAAATAATATCGATGCTATTAATAACACTATGACTCTTAGTACACAGACAATGACTGCAGTTTCTAATATGGCGCAACGATTACAAGCAAGAGTACAAGAAAATCAGCAATGGAAAGACGAGGTGTGCTTGTTAAAACAACAACTGGTTAATATGTGTAAGGAGAATAAATAGCTCAAAAGGAAAAATGCACAGTTGGAGAATGCGGTGCAATATTATGCAACGGTTATAATGCCAAGACTCACAGAAGTCGAAAATAGAGAGAGGCATATAAAAGAGGCTCATGAAAATTAGTTGAAAGCAGTGAAACGGAAAAAATCTGTGAAGCCTTTTGAAAACTTACATGTAGAATATACACACGCCCCTTCTTATTATTATTATTATTATTATTATTATTTTTTTTTTTTTTTTTTTTTTTTATAATAATTGTTATTCTCAAAATATATGAGTCTCCCCCTAAATTAATATACTAAAAATTACATAAATTTGAATAAACAAATTACCAATCTATAATATCAAGGGCCATTAAGATCCGGCCATAAACAACTATACCAAGTGCACTAGCATAAAAGGAGAAAATAAAAATAAAAACAATTTCTTCAGACAAGGTAGAAACAATCATTATTAAATCCAAGAGAGTTTGGAGCACATACAACAAGTAAAAAAGTATAACACAGTGCAAAAAGAATTTTAACATGTTGATCGGTGATGACCTTGATGATCGGAAGAAATTGAGAAGATCGTGTAGATTGGTAACGAATTTTTATAAATCGATAATGGATCTTGATGGATCAGTCACGGATCGTGATGGATCAGTCGCGGATCTTGATGGATCGGTGATAGAACTTGATGAATCGGTAATGATGGTGATGCAGATTTTGGGTAGAGTAGTGATGAATCTTGGTAGATTGGTGAGGGATTTAGGTGGCTAATGGTAGTGATGAAAATGATGGATGATGTTGTGGATGGTGGAACTGGTTGATGGTGATGATGAAGATGGTGTCGGCTGAGGATGAGAGGAAGAAAAGGAGAGCGAGAGTGAAAGAGAAAAACAGAGAGTGAGGGAGAGAACGGGTGAGAGATTGAGACAGAGTGAGTGAGTGTGTGAGAGAGAGAGAGAGAGAGAGAGAGAGAGAGAGAAAGAAAGAGAACATATATACATATATATAATTATCATTATTTTATTTAATTATTATTTTTATTATATTTATTTATTTAATTTTTTTTAAAATTATTATATTACTATAAACATTATATTAGAGTATTCATCATACCAAGTTCAGTTCTAATAAAACAAAATTGTTCTTCATTAAAAGGCTTGGTAAATATGTCAGTTAATTGACGATTTGTAGGCACAAATTCAAGTTCAATGTCACTCTTGAGTATATGATCTCTTAGAAAATGATGCCTTATTTCAATGTGTTTAGTGCGTGAGTGCTGAATAGGAGTTTTTGAAAGGTTAATGGCACTTGTGTTGTCACATTTTATAGGAATATAATCATAGTGAAGTCCAAAATCTTGAAGTTGTTGTTTCATCCAAAGCAATTGTGCACAACACCCAGCGGCGGCAATGTATTCTGCTTCAGCAGTTGACAAAGTCACTGAGTTTTGTTTTTTGCAAAACCAAGAAGTGAGAGAGTATCCAAGAAAATGACAAGTGCCACTAGTGCTTTTTTGGTCAAGTCTACATCCCGCAAAGTCAGCATCTGAGTAACCAAAAAGTTCAAAAGTGGTTCCCTTGGGATACCATAATCCCAAATTTGGAGTGCCGACAAAATATCTGAAAATACGTTTGACTGCAGTGATGTGTGATTCTTTCGACGCGGGTTGAAAACGCGCACACATACAAACACTAAACATTATATCAGGTCTACTTGCAGTAAGATAGAGTAAGGAACCAATCATACCTCGATATTTCTTTTCATCTATAGGTTTACCTTGCTCATCTTTGTCAATTTTTATTGATGTGCTCATTGGAGTTGCTACAGGCTTTAATAATTCCATTTCAAACCTTTTGTTTGATTTAAATGGATTCCATCATTAAATGGATTCCATCATTAGTTTGTTTAATTTGTAGACCAATGAAGTAATTTAATTCCCCCATCATACTCATTTCAAATTCACCCTGCATATCTTTAGCAAACTCTTTGCATAAATTTTCATTAGTAGCACCAAAAATAATATCATCAACATAAATTTGAACAATTAGCATATCTTCCTTTTTGATTTTTATAAAGAGTGTTGTATCAATTTTTCTTCTAAAAAAGCCTTTGTCAAGTAGAAAATTACTCAATCTTTCATACCATACTCTAGGAGCTTGTTTTAAGCCATATAAAGCTTTTGAGTTTGAAAACATGATCCGGGTATTTACGACTTTCAAAACCGGGAGGTTGTTCAACATAAACTTCCTCTGAAATGTACCCATTTAAAAAAGCACTTTTAACATCCATTTGATACAATTTGAAATCTTTAAAACATGCAAAAGCAAGTAACATTCTAATAGCTTCAAGTCTAGTAACCGGTGCAAAAGTTTCATCAAAATCGATGCCTTCTTCTTGATTATAACCTTGGGCTACCAATCTAGCTTTATTTCTAGTAATAACTGCGGATTCATCCATTTTATTTCGAAAAACCCATTTTGTACCAATAACGGGATGATCCTTAGGTCGAGGGGTCAAAAACCAAACTTCATTCCTTTCAAATTGATTTAATTCTTCTTGCATTGCTAAAATCCAGTTTTCATCATTTTTAACTTCTAAAAACGATTTTTGTTCAATTTGTGAAACAAACGCTAAGTTACCACAAACATTTCTAACAGAGGAACGAGTTTTTATACCTTCTGCCACATCACCTATGATGAGGTCTTTGAGGTAGCCATGAACATACTTCCATTCTTTTGGTAGATTTGAGTCGTTTTCTAGAATAGCATATATTTCTTGAAGTTTCTCCATTGTCACTTCTTCTTCATGTTTGCGTAGTGGATTTTCTTCATTTTCTTTTATGTAAATGCTCTCCATACTTGGTTGATTTTCTACAATATCATTACTTATAAGATTCTTGGAAATAATGCTGTTAGATTCATCAAAAATAACATGCACAAATTCTTCAACAAGTAGAGTTCTTTTATTGAATACTCTATAAGCTTTACTGTACATAGAATAACCAAGAAATATAGCTTCATCCGATTTAGCATCAAATTTTTCTAAGCTATCTTTATTGTTATTCAATACAAAGCAGTTACAACCAAAAGCACGCAAGTGACTAATATTAGGTTTTCTACCTTTCCAAAGTTCATAAAGAGTTTTCCTAAGAATAGGTCTAATCATAGCACGGTTTATAACATAGCATGCAGTGTTAACGGCTTCCACCCAAAAATATTTAGGCAAATTATTTTCACAAAGCATAGTACGAGCCATTTCTTCAAGAGTTCTATTTTTTCTTTCAACTACACTATTTTGTTGAGGAGTTCTAGGGGCAGAAAAGTTATGATTAATTCCAAACTCATCACAAAACATAATAAACTCATCATTTTCAAATTCTTTACCATGATCACTTCTAATACTAAAAATATTAAAAAAAATTTCATTTTGAATTATTTTACAAAGTCTAGAGAAATTATAAAAAGCTTCATTTTTGTGTGCTAAAAATAATACTCATATATATCTAGTATAATCATCAACACAAACAAGAGCATATGATTTTCCTCCTAAACTTAATGTTC